>OX401413.1:15531866-16131866 GCA_947846245.1 Cerastoderma edule
AGCAATGTCAGCCATTTTTCAGTTTTAAAAAGGCTTTCCTGGATGCACTAGGCTAGGTCTCACAGGTACTGATTGAACTCCATCCAGGGACCCCCATCCCCATTGAACACTTAATCACACAATTATGTAACAGAACTATTCTTACTTACTTTGTGATCAAACAAACCATTTCTTGACTAAAAGAAACCCCAGTAAACATCTTCAAATTTTCTGTACATTTTCTAGCCATATTGACCAATGCAAAAAGGAACTCACTTGCTTTCACCACTGATATAAATAAGGAGGTTACTCCAGGAATGAGGGTTGAAAACATTGATCACTTTCTTGCGGATAATGTTGTCCACCTCTTTGAAGAATTCGTCAAAGTTCCACACACAAGCTGGGTTAGATTCCAGAAGTTTGGAAAAGATAGGGGTAATTAGTGTCCTCAGTCCCCTGAAAAAATGGAAACAAATAAATTGTGTGTGATCATATTGTATTCCTGAGAGTTATTAACTTGTGTTTGTTTGACCCCCCCTCCAACCAAAATATTGGAAAATGTACAGCCATTATTTACACTTGTTGTTCAAACAAGGCTTCTCTAAATTTGGTCTTGGATGGGTAAGATGTTCAAAAAGATCTCAAACCTATTAAAACTGAAATCAACTAGCAGACATTTTTTGCATAATGGGATAGTTTATTTACCGTTCTAAATGCTAAATAGGTATAAAAAGAAATGTGAATGTATTCCTTGTAGTGCTGGAACCGACTTCATGCTAATGCAAACAGGTTGGATCTAGGCCAGTCGCGAAGTAAATTGGTACTGGCCTGTAATCTAACCTGTTTGCTACCCTGAATATATTTCCTTATCAAATTTAAGCAGATATTTAAGGTTTTGGAAAGCAGACATCACAAAAATCAATTTATAGAAAATTACCCAGCATTCTAAAAGTTAAGGGACACAATCTTTAGAACAAATGGATCAAATTTGGCATTTATTTCATTTATTGCCATCAACACAAAGATCTAATTTTAGAAAAATTACCCACCATTCTAAGGGTTAACTTTAACTGGGGTTTAATTTCCTGGGTATCTCTAATACTTACAAGGAAAGTCTGCAGGTTGGCGGCAGATCCCTGCTCCATTCTATGGGCCCGCCCTCCGTGTTCTGTATACCCATGATGACCCCACTCTCCTTGTGTCGTGTTATCTCAAACCTAAATGAATGAATGAATTCATTTTATAATTTCAATTATTTTACTCGGCAAATTCAGCACAAACATGCCTTTGGCCATAACATTTCAGTAGACTATGCATTAAAAATAAATCAACAGTTTCAATCTATTTACAAGAATATTCAATCAATAAACATATACACTCATATAAATCAACATACACACATACATATTTATAAACTCCCTCCGAAAAGAAGAGCATTCTATTAACACATTGCGGCATAACATTTCTAATTAAAGACACCAACCATTTATTCTCTATGTATGGCAATTGATAGCCCAGTGTTGATTAGTGATTACCCAACAAGTATGAAAGATTGAACTCTTACCGCCATTTAAACATCTTTGTGAGCTACTATCTTAAAACTGGTTCAGAACAAAAGGGTTCATTAGAAGACTTAATTAAGTCATTCATTCAATGTGAAGGACTCATATTGAACCTTTCTTGTTGAGTGAATCATATGGAATTACTATATGATTTACTTGTAGTTTTAGTTTAGTTACCTTAGAGTGATTGTAAAACAAGTTCTTACAAATTTAGATTGAACACCGACAATTCCGCTGCCTGAATGCATAACAGCTACTGAAACTTGTACATCATATTCTATTTAAGTTTGTTCAACAATATGAAATATTTTACTTCACTTTTGTAAATGCATCGCTCTAGGAAATAAATAAAAACATGTGATACTTACATTTTTGCCCTGTTCTTTCTTCCACCAAAAGGTTTGAATGGTAACTGACCCGTTGCAACGTGAAAGAATGTGACCCCTAGACTCCAAAGATCTACAGTTGATGTGAACTGTCGTCGCATTGGACTTCTTAGTACAGCTCTCTCATAAATGTCAGGGTGCTGAAATAACAACATGTAACATCAACCTCTTATCCTTATATTGAAGGTTCAGTGCATTACTATAGTACCATTTAGACTTTATGCAAAAAATATTAACATGTATGAACTTTGTACATACTTAATGCTCTGGGTGTCAGAAATTAGGTACACAAAAATAAACTATTTGACTAAATGATAGAGGGTGTACAAATTACATATCAGGTTAGAACGATCAACCTTCTACAAGTCATATAACAGACTTCTCCCCATTACAATCTAAACAGGTTCAGTTGTGACTTGATCTCACGCAGAAAGATTTCCATCAGAGAAATCCAACCTGAAGGCCTGAGCACAAGTTGGCAGCCCCTCCTTCCCAAAACCACAGTTCTATGCAGATGCTTGTGATGGAATAAAATTAAAAGCACTTTTAAATTTCCTCATGAAAGTCAGTGGTTTAGGGGTCAAGCATATGCCTTTGGACACAAGGACCATATGTTTAACACATGTGAGTTGCAGGGTTTACATTGTGACTTTTCATTCATTCTACATTCTTTGTGAGTACTTAAAGTGCATCCAGTTAACAGAATTGAGAGTGATTACGAATTTTTTTCACTATCAGTTTCGATATAAATCCTTGTCACTTAAAACTAAACAAAGGTAAAAGTTTTGGTGGATTGTTTCTACCAATGTAAAGCAAAAAGTCATAATCAACTTGCTTAAGACCTTTTTTTGTAGAAACAAAGCTGGAATGAAGATTTATCTTCAAATGTTCAAAGTTAAATCGGCTGAAATGAAAATAATTTCCAAACTTTCATTGCTTACCAAATATTCTTCTGTACCATATAAAGACATGAATTGTTCTTCTTCCGTCTCTAATTGCTTGGCAGCCCCAAAATCTGTCAGCCTGTATATGGACCTAAAAAGGTTTTAATGGTAAAATCATCAATAAAGGTTTTCTGTTATCACTAGCATTTTGATATCAAAAAGTATGTCTGTTGATAGAGCCTACAAAAGATAGGGATTACTATTAAACATTGATCAACAATTTTTGAAATCTTTATTATCAAAATCTTCAAGAAACCCTTAGCAAAAAAAAGTTGTATAGCTTATTTAGAAACAATTGTTTGGGTAAAAACTTCACTCATATATTGTTAAGTATATAAACTATTAATAAAACAAGATGACATTAATGCACAATCATTCCATATGACAACTTTTTCCTGTTGCGTGTGAAGGGTGACATGAGAGTTCATTAAGTTGAAAAGATTTTTCAAAGCATGCTTTCTAAGAATTCATTCAGTTTTGGTCTTATCAAGAGTGATGTCATCAGCAGATATCAGTCCTAAAGAATGAACCCTCTTATTTTGGAAAACCATTCATCTTACCTTTATCTGTCAGAGTCTATTCACCCTTTACCAAAAATCAAATCTTTGACTGTCCCAAATTGAAAGAGTTTGCAGATGACATATCAAAATGGGATGAAATTGAAAAATAATCTTCTGATAGGGCAGAAAACATTGTGGGAAAAGGAGAAATTGCTCATTAAGAGCAATTTCTCATTTTCCCACAATGTTTTCCAGAGTTGTCCCAAACAAAGAGGTCAAATGTTGTTATTGTTTGGTAATGGGTTAAGACTCTCTATCAATCATCACAATACCCATATGATGTTGTGTACACTGGATAAAATTTAAAGAAACAGCTTGAATAAAAACATCCAGCTGCATTTTCATGCTATATTTGATAGAAACAACTGCAGCAAAAAATAGAAAACTGCTCTTCAGGAGGAATTTTCCCTTGCTCCTTATGTTTCCTACATCAGATACATTAGATTGTGTTTACATGGAGTAATGAGGTATATGTAACTCTGTCTGCCTCAACAATTTAAGCAGACAATTAAAGTGCTTGTTCACAGATATGAAGAAATTTGAAAGTTGAACATTAATTTCTTTAAAACTGTTAAACAACTGTACTTTTGTATGATGCAAACTGGAGAGTAGCCATTGGACTATAAATAAGTTTGTATAAAGGTTTCAGAATCTGCACACAGCCAATTAATAAGTAATTACATCCAAAAGTGTTGCAACAGTTTTGAGATCTACAGCATTAATTGTTTTATCATTCAACAATACAAAACTTCCTTGTTTCAGCAACATTTAATCTCGACTTTCAACTTTTCTCTGTGAACAAGCAACTCTAAAGGTTTAATCATCAAAGTGATCTTGAGCTTGCTTGATGGAGACACTTAATTACAAAGACAATTAAGATAAATTGTCTCAATTTGTTTACCCATTTTTCGAAATTTGAAAACAGACAATGTATCACTTAAGCATGTATCACTTAGATCAGTGTGGGTTGAAATTGATCATGTGCAGTTTATCCTTTTGTCACAGTGGTTTCTACCAAATATTATTTAGAATATCTATATTTGTCATGCTTTACATTATCATCTGCTGTTGCTTTCAATTTGGACCAGTCACAATTTCCCTTTGAGTGGAATGGGTAAATCAGCATGTGAAGATTACACAGCTTGCTATTGTGCTTAAATATACACTGATGACTAAAGACTAGAATTCCCAATATAACTTCCACCCGTAAATCATCTTTCTATTACTCATGTCTAGATAAAGACATTTAAACAGTCACGAAGCCTTTTTACAAACAGTATGTTATAACATGTGTCATAAAGCCTATGTTGTTAATACTCATTAGAGTTGTTTGTTGAGACAACTCTTACTTGTATTGTTGAGGCAGCTACAATTCGTATTATTGAGACAACTCTAATTTGTAATGTTGAGATAACTCTTATTTGTATAGGCAATACATCTCTAATTTGTATTGTTGAGATAACTCTTCTTTGTATAGGGAATACAACTCTAATTTGAATTGTTGAGACATCTTAAATTTGTAATGTTGAGATAACTCTTATTCATATAGGCAATACAACTCTTATTTGAATTGTTGAGATAACTCTTATTTGTGTAGGGAATACAACTCTAATTTGAATTGTTGAGACAACTTTAATTTGTAATGTTGAGATAACTCGTATTTGTATAGGCAATACAGCACTTATTTGAATTGTTGAGATAACTCTTATTTGTATAGGCAATACAACACTTATTTGAATTGTTGAGATAAATCTTATTTGTATAGGCATTACAACTCTTATTTGAATTGTTGAGATAACTTTTATTTGTATAGGCAATACAACTCTTATTTGAATTGTTAAGATAACTATTATTTGTATAGGCAATACAACTCTAATTTGAATTGTTGAGATAACTCTTATTTGTACAGGCTATACAACTCTAATTTGAATTGTTGAGATAACTCTTATTTGTACAGGCTATACAACTCTAATTTGAATTGTTGAGACAACTTTAATTTGTAATGTTGAAATAACTCTTATTTGTACAGTCTAACTTGTGTTAAGCAACCATCCTTTTAAGCAGCCAACCTGCCTTAAACAACCACTACAGAAAGTCCCATTGTTAGATTTATAGTGTACATGGATTTGTGTTAAACAGCCAACCTGTCTTAAACAGCAAATTTACTCTGTCCCATAGGCCGGCCTCTTAACACAAGTTTGACTGTATATGCAAGGAAACAATAAACTATGAACCATGAGTAAGGAAACTATTTCTTTTATATAGAGCTTTGTGTTACTGTAATGCATGAGATCACTTACTTTCCGTCCTCCCCAATGAAGCGAAGAATGTTTCCTGGTTTGATGTCACGATGGACAATCCCATTATCTTTGATACATTTCATGCCAGCAGCTAGAAGGAAATTATACAAAACCAAAACTTAAAATAGGTGATAAGACATTCTTCTGTGTTGACAAAATCTGTCCTACAATATGACATTTCTTCCTCATCTTTGTAGTAGATGATATTATAATTTTTTGTAATTTAACTAATCATCTAAATGTCTTTCAACATAGTATGCATCAAACATTTCAGTCAATTAGAATCTTGAAATATATCAACATATCAAGAGTCAATATTAAAAAGACTTTTCTTCTGTTGAACAAGTTTTCTTTTTTGTGATGACTTTTTTTTTTTTACTTCTTTAAATATACGCTGCTATACATGTCTTTAAAAGTCATTTCTTATAGAGAAAAGGAGTAATCTTGAAACAATGGATATAAAGAACAAAATATCCTTTTGTCATGTTTTTTTTGTCCTATTTTCACAGTGGGAATGTGGTTTTTCCATGCTTCACAATTGTCATCTGCTGTTTTAGAGTAAACAGCTGCTAAATACCATTATAATGAACTGGTTTATATCTACCTGTAGGTACAAATATAGGATCATGATTTTGCCATGATGTTGGTCAGAACTTTGAGTTTTTTTTGTAAATGAACCAATAATGTCCCAGGAGAGAACCATGGGATATAAATCAGGATGGACATACAATGCTTATTTCCATAAATAAAGAGATATGTGTATACATACTAGTGCTTCTAACCTGAACAGAAGCATTCAGCCAATCAAGACTTATCCCTTTACCAAACGCCAAATCTATGTCTGTCCAAAATTGGCGACATTTCAAAATGTGATGAAATTAAAAAATTATCTTCTGATAGGGCAGAAAGCATTGTAGGAAAAGGAGAAATTGCTCGTTTTCCAAAGTCGTCTGCAACAAGCTGGTCAAATGTCGGTATTGTTTGGTAATGGGTTAAAACAATGGTATAACTTTCAGTCTTAGGAGTTTGACTTTGGGTCTAAATGTCACTATTAGATTTTTTTATAGCTAGAATTTTAAAAGATAAAGCGTGCTTATAGTCATAAGATAAACCATGTGAGAATGTGATCTTGTTCGGAGTCCTTTCTTCACATCTGATGATTCCACAGTACCACAAAAACACAAAAAAAAAGATGTGCATTGCTCCTGTGACAAAAGGAGAAATTACTTGTTCAAGAATCAAGAGATCAATGCTATCAAAAATAAACATACAAATGTGCTCAAAGACAATCAGAAACTCGTCCTCCGGTAGTCCGTATGCGTTTTTAGGGTCTTCCAATACATTGAATAGACTTCCATGGTCTGTTAACTCCATTACTATCACCTTGTTATGGGAACCTTGCTGAAATATTCAAAACACCATAACTTTGTACATGTAATTGACCAGTCAACAAAACCCCACCCCCAATGTTTGTCGGAATTGTTTTCACAATAAGAGCTATCAAAAGCAATATCAATATGTACACATATGTTTAATTGTAAGAGTTTTGTACTCAATAGCATTGGTTAAATGGTTATTAATATTTATCTTTAGGCATATCGTCGACTGGTTAATCAGAAAGGTTAAGGGCTTGATCAGACTAGATCCTGGATAAACTATGAAAAAGGAAACAGACAAAACAAAACATATTTATGTCATTTGAAGACAAACTTTTGCCACCTGACCATCACATGATTGATGTGCGAATAGTAAATACCACCAGTGTGACAAATATTCCAAATATTTATATATATGAATAAATACATGCAAAAGATAAATATAATATACTGGTGGTAATATCAAAAGTAAAAGTATGAATGTTTTCGAACAAACTCATTTAATGTTACATAACAGTTATGGAAAGAAGGCAAGTTTTTTAAGATTAGCTTATAAATAAAATTGCAATAACTTCAAACTATTGTTTGCTTATTCTTTTTCAGTTTGGATGGTTAGTTAAGAAACTAATTAAAGAAAGAAATCATATCCTTTCATTAACAGACAACATTATAAACCATTTAAAAAACCAATGTGACAAAACTAACCATGAGAAAATATGTGACAGGTTAACACCGACATTTTTATGACATGAAAGCAAATGTTTATTGTGAGTAATACAGTCAAACTTGTGTTAAGAGGCCAGCCTATGGTTAGAGTAAAATGGCTGTTTAAGACAGGTTGGCTGCTTAACACAAATTGATGTACACTATAAATCTGACAATGGGACTTTCTGCAGTGGTTGTTTAAGGCAGGTTGGCTGCTTAAAAGGGTGGTTGCTTAACACAAATTTGACTGTACTCATTAGTCCCAATAGTTTTGATTGATGCCTGCTTTAAAGGCATCTAACCTTTTTCCAATATATCATCTGTCCTTGGTGAAAGAAAACAAAAAACGACAATTGAAAGTGCAAGACTATTATAGAGAGTGCTTCATGTTTGTGAACAACTTACTATGGTCTTGTATTGAACCCCTCAAATAATAATCCTTTTCTCTCATGAGAGTGTTTGCACTATTGATAGACACAAAAGGAGATATTGCTCATAATGACAAGACAATGTGGTTTCTGTCAATCAACCTATACAGTTTGAATAGGCACATTTGTCCCCAGTGAAATGCAAGACTATACTTATTACTTCACAAACATGAATGCCTTACAACAGTCTTGTACTGAACCCTAACAATAATATGCAGGTTATCACAAGTATCGGTCATTTGTATGACCTTTATAGTGCTGGAACCGACTTCATACTTATGCAAACAGGTTTTGATCCCGGCCAGCCACCAAGTAAATTGGCAACTGGCCTGTGATCTAACCTGTTTGCTATTCTGATTAAAATTAAGCAGATATTTAAGGCTTTAGAAAGCAGACAACACAAAAATATCACTAGAAAATTACCCATCATTCTAAGGGTCTAAGTGTTTTTACCTCTTCCTCTATGGCTAGTAATGCCACAATGTTCTTGTGCTTTAGTTTGGCCATCACAGCATACTCTCTCATCTGTACATCCTTAGGTCTCATGTTACCAGCTTGTGTGAAAACTTTGACTGCTACCTCTTCCCCCGTGCTCTGTAACAGGTTTAAATTTGTAAAAGGTTTTCAACAAAATTTTGTATATATAACACTGCATATAACATGTTCTGCATCCCCATACTTCAAACCAGTATTCCTTTTTCTTTTATTCAGAACTTGATTTCTCATTTGATAACTGTATCAATTGCCCAGAGTATCATGGAGGAAAGTTATTACTATCAGTACAGTAATAATTTCGCCTGCTTTTTTCATCAGCACCTATACTGCAAAATATAAAACCAGGGGTGGCAAAAACAACTGTTTGTGTTGCCAAGTTTGTCCAAACTTTTATTGCGATTTCCTCCATAACTATTATATGGACAAGTGTAGAATTAGAGTAGATTTTGGCTAAAATTTACTATAGAACATACCAGTAATACGGACAAGCACAGCTAAAGATTTGGCATTTACAGATAAGTAAATCAAAATCAGATTTTGCCATCCCTGCAAAGTTGATAACAGTATTGTTCATTTAGTATTGTGAATTTGTTTTGACAACAGTGGTGTAGAGGTAGAGCGTTGCTCTCTTGTACGGAGGATCCCCGATCGAATCCCCCTTAGGCAAGGTGAAATTTGCCTTGAGAACTGTTTTAGTAATCCAGGAAGCAGTCATCAAGAGTGGCTTTGAACCAGCTTTCAGCTTCCTTCACAATTGATGAGAGAAAGAAACAACCAACAGACAATTTCATCTATCTCAAGTATTAGTTCGACTATTGCAGCACTGCAAATTAGAACAATTTTAAAAGTATTACAAATGACTTTTCCCCTCTGATTTTGTGTAGAAACCTTAGTGAGATGGTGAGGAATTTCTTCTTAAGAGCAATTTCTCCTAAAGTTACACAGGTTAATTGCAGATTTGCACACATTATTCAAACTGTTTTTAAATCTAATTACACTAGGTGAGTCTACCACACTGGCTGATAAATTATTCTGTGTATCAACCATCCCCATGCTGAAGCTGTCTTTTCAAGAATAGTTCTTTTTAATTCTTAATTTGTGGTCTCTAGAAATTGATGTATTTAACCCTTCGAATGCTGGGCAATTTTAAAAAAATAGCTTTTTATGTCGTCTACCTGCCAAAACCTTAAATATCAGCTTAATCTTGTTGAGGAAAGATACTTAGAGTAGCCAACAGGTTAGATCACAGGCCAGCCGCCAATTTAACCTGTTTGCATAAGCATGAAGTCGATTCCAGCACTATAAGGACAAACAATAGCATTTCTTAATTGATTTTGTCAATATTTTTTATATTTTTGTAGGTTTCAATCACTACCAACAAGCAACTGAATAGCACTCACTTTATTCCTTCCTCTGTATACCATGCTGGTAGCTCCTTGACCTAGAGGCTTGTTTAGGTCCCATAAATAATTGAAGGAGCCCCTCAAAACAGACGTCATCCCGGTAGCAGTCAGAACAGATAACAACTACCCGTACATCTTATTATGCGCTGGAACCTCCATTTTCCTGTGAATATTATATATATATATATTATATAGATATTATGAAGGAAACTTAAAAAATTTTATGTGTTCTATTCTTGGGTACCCCTATTCTGTGCACAGCAGACCAATGTGATATGCTCTTCGAATAAATGGAGCACATTGAAAATTAGTCTCAATAATGATCAGTGAACGAAGCTTTTTTTGTCATTTGGACATTTATCGTGCTTCACTACTAAAATAGCAATAGCCTTCGAGACCAGTTATCTGGACTAATTGAAATTGAAATCATCAAATTCATGTGTGTGTTTCAAACTTGAGAATAGAGGTTTACTTCTAGGTATGGATAATAGATTGAAGGGGACATTTTACAGGCTTCTGTCGTCTAACTGGTAGAAACTATAGCGGAGGGGGGGGGGCACAGGGGCTCGAAGTAAAGGTAGTCTTACGGCCATAAGACTACCGTCAGGCGCGTAGCCAGACATACGCTAATACGCCATGGCGTATACTTGGCTGGAGAAAATGAAAAAATAAAGTGGCCGAAAAATGCATTAAAAATTAAAATGTAAGGGGGTAGGGTTTCCTAACAGTGAAAAAAGCTAAACATTGTTCCCAAAAGTTCACATATCTCTCCAGTTAAGACAAGCAGATGCATGCATGATTAATGTCAGCTTCGAATTTTTTCGCAGTATAACCTTTGATGGTAATTGTAGCTTACACTAGATATATAGTCAGTTAGATATACATTGCGGCAATCTAAATAATAATAATAATAATAATAATATTTTATTTATAGAGAGTGAAACTCATTTAACATTTACAGTACATAAAAATACTGCTGCTAATCTCCCATGAGGCCCTCTGTGAAAGAAACATATATGTTTTAGAGACCTAACATTCTTGGTCACATCTACAGCAAATAAGAACATTAGTAAAAAGGCAAAGTGATTCAAGACTGTTAGTGATTAATAAAATTTTGGTGCACATAATAAGTGTAGCATTCATTCTTGAAGGAATTAAGGCAACTTGATGACTTAACATGTATTGGTAGTTTGTTCCAGATATTAGAACCTGAGTATGCAAACCCAGTCTGTCTAAACCTATAAATAGATTTCGTAAACATTGTTACCCCGCAAACTTTTAAAATGGCGGAATTGCCCATGAGCGATGTTCCATCATATCCAGATATTTCTGAAGATCTTGGTGCCACGGCAAATTCACTTCACAACAATCAGAAAGTTGCTCTTAAAAGTGCAAAATGAAACTATGTACATTCATACAAGCTTCAGCACATATAATAAGTAAACATCAAATGTTGATGAACAGTGCTGGCTTGTATATTTGATCACTTTAAAATTATATCTATGGTAGGAAAAGGAAAATTGAGTTCTGCGGGCGACTTGATGCATAAGCATCAACATTTTACTTGTTATATTTGAAGTCTATACAACTTGACCAACTGTTTGGCAAAAAGCATTTTTTGTTACTTCAAAGAAGTATTTTGTTTGGTCCAATTCCTGTCTGAGACATAAGTTATTTTTTTTGCAATGCTATATCACAAATCAATATAGATATTGGTACTTTTGTACAAAAGTGTACAAATGTTTAAATCTGCCACTTGCTTATTATCTTCAAACTATACTGTACGCCAAACATACTAGGCCTATCGTTAGAAGCATAAACTGATGGAAATTGGTGTAATTAGTCAATCGATCTAACTTACTTAGTTGGACCATCGACGCTTGATTCAAACAATTAATGTTACATATTTTGATTTTGCACGACTCTTTCACTCATATTTATTATAATCAATTATGAAAACTGTGCATAATTTCATCGTAAATTTATCAATACATTAAGACAGAATAGAAATTTGAATAGTCGAAATAATTCCTTGATATATGATATTATTTCTTGAAATACAACTTGATATTAGTGAGGTCTATGTGAATGGGAAAAAAGAAGACTTGAGCAGACAGAAGTAATTTTGTAAATGCGAAGTTTTCAATTTGACTGACCATGCCGCATTGAAGTCACATTATTTTATGGGTTTATCAAACTCATGGTTATCTTCGTTATATGATGTATCATGTACCCGAAAAAAAAAAACAACCCGAGAACAGACTTTTTTGGACTTAACCCAAAATTTACACCCTTCCTAAAATCGAACAAGTAATGATTTGAGGGCGGAAAATTAAAATTGAAAAGTTGTAAACAGATCTTTTGCATGAAATAATTTGTAAAAATCGCATGTGCAGCTCTAAAGTATGCATTAAACTTACTTAAAGAATTATGACGGTCTTTTTGTGTGAAAATATTTTTGGAAAACTCCACCTTACCGAAAGTCGTAACCAAAAATCGCCCAAATGTTCTGGCAGCAACGCCCTCCGACATTTGGTGGAAAAGTATCTACCTGTCCTTTATGGGCCACCTGATTGTTTAGCGGAACATCAGAATTTTGCAAGGCAACGAGCGCTTTGAGGCGCAATTTTTACTGATTCAAAAATAAATGTGTTTACCCGCATCCCTTTAGACATGTTGAAAATACTAATTCAACACAAATTATATGCACTATAAAGTCAAACGTTCCCATTGCAATAGCTCTGTCTAACTGTCAGTACAACACAATGTTTTGCAGGATGTTGCGAGATATCATTTCATAATATTTCTTGAAGCCTAGTCATATTAGACTCCAGGTGTTGCGACTGCATCACAATGTGTTTCAAGTAATTTCAAAATACAGAAAAACATTTTAATCCAATGACTTAGATATCTGTTGCTTTAAGTGGTTGAATACTAATGGTATTTACAATGTAAGTATATGGGGGTCTTTTCATTAATGGTTTGAATCTGCATCTTGATGCTCCTTACAATGTCCCTGGTAAATCATACTCAGGAGCACCATGGCAATCATGCGACTCTCTGGCTTTGGACTTCTGAACATTAACAAAGAAGAGAGATCAAAGACGAAAGGTTCATCGACATCATCATCACCAGAGGACAAGAGCGACGACTAGCCATTATTTTACGGAATTAATCAGTTATGGGATGATTGTATTATTTATCTATTGCTTGTGCTTAAAGTGATTTTATGCCAATTATAAACCAATCTACGTGTTTACCGGTGAATAACATTATTAAACCTATTTTTATTGTGCTTGATTGCTGTGTTATACTTGTTGTAGATGCATTAAAAATAGCGAATTGAGAATAATAAAAAAGTAACCTAGTTTCTGTTTAAAGAAAAGACTGTTACGTTGTGTCGGGCACTAACAGAGACGCTTGTATGATATCATGTGCATCAGTTTTGTTCAAGGAAAAGTTCTGAACGTTAAAGAGATATTTTTCAGAACAACAATAGAAGAGGTAAGAAATGGCGTTGGTATGACTCCAAGGCAATGATAGTTACCGTCTTATAGCGAAGGGGTGTATAAACGGAAAATCATGCAAAACGAGAAGTATCCGTTGTAAGTCCATCATAAGTCTTTTCCTGCATAATTTGGACAAAATGGGTATACCACCTCTTTAACCAAATTCAATTTAATCTAAGTTTAATCAGGCCTCTAGTTAGTTGTGAGTTCAATTACCAAATGCTATGAACAAGTACCACACATACATATACCGTTAATTTTTTTTATGAGTGGAATAGTATTTTTTCTGTTTGGAGTAAAGTGTTGTTTATGTCTTATCAACCGCTTTGTGATTATTATTTCATTTGCACACGTTTGATAGCGAAACCATGTACTCAAACTTTCTTCCTTGTAAAGGTGTTGTATTTTATATATCTATGGTGAAACGTCAATGAAAATTCACCAGATGCATCGAAATGACATCTAATTTTCAAAAAATCTCCCTGGGGGAGGCCCCCCAGAACCCCACCAGCGGGAGGGGGATACCCCTCCCACACCCTCGCCAAGAATAATGCATTCAAAAAATGTTTGAATTGAATAAGAAATACAACCTGATCACCAAAACAATTATAATATTCAAAAAGAGAAATCATTTACCTACCTGTGCATACAAAAATATTGAATCATTTAACAGTGGTACAGCGCCGGGCTACTGTACCGAGGGTCCCGGGTTCGAATCCCCGTTAGGCGAGGTGAGAATTGCCGGGGCTAGCCCTCAAACCGGCGCGATTACTGGTGTATTCTCCAGGAAGCAGTCATCGAGAGTGACTCGATGGGCTATAAAGCCTTCTTCACAATCGATGTAAAACAAATTGGAAAACAAACAAACAAAACAAACAAAACAAAAGTTAACAGACTGTAGTGAGGGATTTCTGTTTCTAGGTCAACGGCGGCCATGTCAATCGTATCTACTCGGCAATCCCCCGTAACAAGTCGGTAGATATATTTTAAGAAATGGCCGAGGTGTTCCGAATGCGGCCATGTTTGCATTCGGAACACCTCAGTCATTTCTTAAAATTATATCTACCGACTTGTTACGGGGATTGCCGAGTAGAAACGATTGCCATGTTTGTTTCGGTTTTTCATAGGTCGTGGAATTCCGAATTCCGGTATCGTGCTGTAAACATTCTAAATGCCAGTACTTTTGTTTTAAATGAAACCAAAATGTTTGATAAAGTTATTATATGATATTAGTCTTTCATAACAAGTATTTACAAATATTTTAACAGTCTAATTCACAATTTAAAGAAAAAAAGTTATATGCAATGGGGACAGAAAAAGTCGGCATGTCTTCTTACAACAACTATATACAGGTGAGCATAGTTTATAGAACATATATTGGGATATTATCGAAGATTGTTTCTGAAAGCACCTGTGTTCCAAACTATAACCTGATTATTTAACGTAGTTTTATTTCACAATAGACAATGGAGATTAATGAATAAAAGGTACCTTTAATATATAGAAACAAATTCACTTTCTTTTTTTTGGATAAAGGTCTAATAGACATATCGTGTAGGTCCCCAACTTCGATGGGTCCCCGATGACTTTCTATGTTGATCGCGCGCGAGAGGAGATTTACTCACGCGACGAGAACGACGGTGGGAAAAAACTTACAATATGCGTAAAAATACGTCAAGTTCATTAAACACTCAAAATGCGGTTTCCAAAGGTAAGTTCACCATGAAAACATATCAGCACCCTGAAAAATCAACTAAACCCACAATCGGAACTACTCGACAAATTCCGGCAGGCGGATCCTCGGACGTATCTGGTGGCCTGCCAACATCACCGAGGGGTTCCGATTGCTAAACCATTATTCCAATCTGAACACATCGGGTTTATCCAATGAAAACACCTCTGAAATAATAGGGATGACGCCATATTGTTTCCCGCGAGAGTGACGTCACTTTACTTTCGTTTTTAAAAATAGATCTTAAATCCGAAATCTCAAAAGTCGTTAAAGTTGATTGAGGAAACAATATTACATGTCACAACAACAATTTCGCCATTTGGTATGAGTTACTGATAAACAATGATTTAAAAGGATGTTCAACACTTCCATACACATTGAACTACTTAACGTGCACGCTTAGAAAATGTGTTAATTGGCGGATGCCTATTTACCCGAAAAATTGTAACCCTACACTTATATCCGAGGTGTATTTCACAGCTCACGGAAATACCCGAGTAGTTCCGATTGCCATTATTCCCAAACTTACCCCTTTTTCTGTGCCCTTTTTATCCCCTTAATTTTTTTTTTACTTTTTTACAAAAGAGCGTCTGCGTTGTTTATCCTGTTTCAATGGACAACGTCATACCCACAATCCAAACTGATCACATCGGTTTTCAATCTGAACACACCGGGTTTATCCAATAGAAAACACCTCTGAAATAATAGGGATGACGCCATTATGTTTTTCGCGAGAATGACGTCACTTTCTTTCGTTTCTAAAAATAGATCTTGAATGTAAAATCCAAAAAGTCGTTTAATTTGATTGAGGAAACAAGTATACATGTCACAACAACAAGTTCGCCATTTGGTATGAGTTACTGATCAAAAGTGATTAAAAAGGATGTCCAACACTTCCATACACATTGAACTACTTAACATGCACGCTTAGAAAAGGTGTCCATTGGCGGATGCCGATTTACCCGAAAAATTGTAACCCTACACTTATATCCGAGGTGTATTTCACAGCTCACGGAAATACCCGAGTAGTTCCGATTGATCGGTTTTATCAAATGAAAACACCTCTGAAATAATAGGGATGACGCCATATTGGTTCCCAGCGAAATGACGTCACTTCACTTTCGTGTTTAAAAATAGATCTTAAATGTGAAATATAAAAAGTCGTTTAATTTGATTGAGGAAACAACTTCACATGCCACAACCACAATTTTGCCATTTGGTACGAGTTACTGATGAAAAGATTATATAAACGGATGTCCAACCCTTCCATACACATTGAACTACTTAGCTTGCACGCTTAGAAAGTGTATTAATTGCCGGATGCCGATTTACCCGAAAAATTGTAACCCTACACTTTCCTGGAGTCCTGGCCCATGCTAACCCGCATTAGGGCCAGGTGTCAGAGAATGAATTGTCGCTTATGATTGGCTAACGGATTGCCATACGCCTATAATGAAAAGATGGCGTTTGAATTGTGCATTTACCCTTTTTTACCCTTATCATTTTTTACCCTTTTCCATCCCTTATTCAGGGTAGCCTTTACCTTTTACAATTTTCATACAATACTCCATTTTTATAAATTAATTACACTTAAATGGATTTTGTTCATTTCATTTCATTTTTCTTTTAATTCATTGTTGGATTTAAATATTGGGATTCAAAATTTAAGATTAAATTAATATTTTTTGTTAAAGAATCAAACTTTTTACTTTAGTAGTTATCCCTGAATGAATTCTACCAAAAATATTGTTTATATATTCAAATGACTTTTAAATCACACACAAAACATATTGAATGGAAACAAATTGGAAACATATATCTCCACCAATCAATATTACATATCATCTTAAATCCTTCGATGCTTAAATTTGAGGCTTGTGAAGTGTTAATAGGAGATTTTGAAGAAAGAAAGACTACATAAAAATGTGAAAAAATTGGGATTTTCTTCTATCTTTCCCATAACATCTTCTTTTCAATCAAATTCAACGACACATAAAAGGAAAGGGTAAAGGGTTTCGCTTATCTCTGGTTAAACAATCACGAATTCAATTAACAGGCAATAAAGATAAGAATCCCACCGACAAGAGTTTTGGTATATCAACGAAACGGCATCTGTATTTATGCCCTTTATGCAGTCATAAGTTAAATAACAAACAAGGAAAAAAAGAACGTAATTTTTCTTTTCCAAATTATAATCAAAAGCCAAGCTTCTCGACAAATTAAACACCTTTATTTTTCGTTTTGACAAAATCATATGAAGCCTACAAAACCAATTATAATTAGTATTAAACATTATCGCAATAGGCTTTTTTAATGTTGTTTGAAAGTCAGATTTAACATAAGAACCTGTAGTTGACGAAGTCATCAAAAAGAGGGGTAACGCATGAACTAAGAATAAACTGATTTGGACACATTTAGATCTCAAGAATTTGATATCAGAATTAATACTATTCTAACATATATTGCTTTTCAAACAATTTTCCAGATATATTCTTGTCTCGTCATATCTCATCTTTTAAAACCACGTTTAACTCTAACTTTGGAAGATTGACACGCCTTCCTTAATTCTGTAACTATCTTGTCAATATTAAGTACTTTTCTATGACAAATTTAAGCACACGACACCATCTATTACAGACATTCCACCATAAAGTTTACTTTCATCTACTCCGGATTTGTTATACGGTAAAACAAGACGCAAAGAGCTTGACTTTTCAATACTTGTGTCACAAACACAACCCTGTTTGGGTGATTTGCGCGGTGTACTGCATTTGTGTTCCATTACAAAACACAATAAATAAAATACAATAAAAACCGGAGTCACGGTTTCATCTCAAAAGGATCCAACGCTACGTAGGGTGTCTAAATAGGTGCATTTTCTCATGAATAAGCTTGCAGACTCTTAATCGTCGCGCCAATCGTATCTACTCGGCAATCCCCGTAACAAGTCGGTAGATATACCTCGTAAGCAGTACATGAATACACCAGAAATCCTGGGGTAATTTGCCTTATTTCCGGCGGTTAACGCAAAATGCACACAGGCACTAAATAGGTATTTTAGATATACACAAATTGGCTATTTATCACAATTGAATGGTTTTTTTTTACCCTTTTCATTAAAGATGATCATATCAACACATCTTTGTTTCATATTTTGTCAATCGGCTCTTCTCGGCAATCCCGGCTTGTTACGGGGATTGCCGAGTAGATACGATTGGCCCTTCGTTGCTGACCTACTTTCAAAAATGGCTCCCCATTGCTTCCGAGGTTATTTTAAGAAATGGCCGAGGTGTTCCGAATGTCGTCGCGCATGCGCAGTCGATGTTGTTTCATTCGGAATACCTCGGCATAACCGAACACTATTATATATGTGTTCGGAAAACTTTCTCTGACACCTGGCCCCAATCTGAGCACATCGGGTTTATCCAATAGAAAACACCTCTGAAATAATAGGGATGACGCCATATTGTTTCCCGCGAGAATGACGTCACTTTCTTTCGTTCCTAAAAATAGATCTTGACTGTAAAATCCAAAAAGTCGTTAAATTTGATAAGGGAAACAAGTATACATGTCACAACAACAAATTCGCCATTTGGTATGAGTTACTGATCAAAAGTGATTAAAAAGGATGTCCAACACTTCCATACACATTGAACTACTTAACATGCACGCTTAGAAAAGGTGTTCATTGGCGGATGCCGATTTACCCTAAAAATTGTAACCCTACACTTATATCCGAGCAATCGTATCTACTCTGCAATCCCCGTAACAAGTCGGTAGATATACCTCGTAGGCAGTACATAAATACACCAGAAATCCTGGGGTAATTCGCCTTATTTCCGGCGGCTAACGCAAAATGCACACATGCACTAAATATGTATTTTTAATACACACAAATTGGTTATATATCACAATTGAATGTTTGTTTTTACCCTTTTCATTAAAGATGACCATATCAACACATCTTTGATTCATATTTTGTCAATCGTATCTACTCGGCAATCCCCGGCTTGTGCCGGGGATTTCCGAGTAGATACGATTGCAAACGGACATGCCCTTCGTTGCTGACCTACTTTCAAAAATGGCTCCCCATTGCCTCCGAGGTTATTTTAAGAAATGGCCGAGGTGTTCCGAATGATATCCGAGGTGTATTTCACAGCTCACGGAAATACCGAAGAGTTCCGATTGACCTGGCCCTAGTTCGCGGTATACGAACGGGCCAGGCTCCACCAGGCTAATATCCGAGTAGCCTGGTGGAGCCTGGCCCGTTCGTATAGCGTGAATGCGAGCATGGGCCAGGACTCCAGGCTAATATCCGAGGTGTATTTCACAGCTCACGGAAATACCCGAGTAGTTCCAATTGACCCACAATCCTCAGTAGGTAAGGCCAGAGACATAGATAGGCCAAACATATTTTACGTTTAGTTTCTCATCCACCTTTCTTGTATTGTGAATATAAACTAAGCCATTTTACTAAGCTTTCTTCTGAATATTTGACAATGATTTATTAATTATTTCAGACTAGATTGGAGAAAGCAAAAAAGCCATACAGAAACTATTCCCCAACAGCCCTTACAAATGCCAACAAGTTTGTAAGGGAGAAAAAGGTTTCTGTTAGGAAGGCTGCACAGATCCATGGAGTCCCAGAAACAACATTAAGGGACAGGGTGTTGGGTAACATTCACCCGGACACAGTTACCGTATGAAAGGCACCCCTCTTCACGCAATATGAAGAAGCATGCCTTGTAAAAAACTTCAAAAATATGGCTGAATTGGGTTATGGATACTCAAGAAGGGAGTGTGTTGGAGCAGCTTCAGACTATGCTGTGCAACTTGGAAAAAGGGAACATTCAGAGCCATGAACTATAAAATGGATGAAAGGTTTTATTAAAAGATGGCCAGACTTAAAGGTTCTAAAACCCAGGTCATTGGAATTAGCTCGTGCTAAAATGGCATCCGTAGCTGTGATGATTTGTTATAGACAAGGAGGCTGACATATTGGAACTACTTTTAATGTATTCATACATCATCAGATTATCGTACTTACACAGAATGTATATTGTGCTTACACCAACTATTATGAAATATCTAAGTATGTGACAGTAGCAACTGTAGATGAGTATTTCAGAAGTCTGAAACAATGCTTACAAAGGCATGGTTTAACTGACAAACCACATTTGATTTATAATGTTGATGAGAAGGGTATTTCTGTTGAACATAAACCACCCCACATTGTTGCCAGTTTGGCATACTGTCCGTCTGCTGTGACTTCAGGGAGAGGGAAGACAGTTACGATTCTAGGTGGAGGGAGTGCTGCCGGGTTCGCAATTCCACCCTTTTTTGTTTTTCCGGGAAAGCGGATGCAACAGGATTTACTAAAGGGAGCCTCTCCAGGAGCTGATGGAACTATGTCGGAATCAGGTTGGTCCAATGGTGTCATTTTCAGGCAGTTCATTGAAAACCATTTCTTGAAGTTTGTTCCTAACCATCCAAACCAGAAAATATTGCTTCTACTTGATGGACATAAATCTCATGTCTCCGTTGGATTATCTGACATAGGCGTAGGAGCGTTTTTAACATGGGGGGCCAACTTCAGATGAGGACCGGTGTAAGAATAAATGTTCCTAAACTTTCTCATGACTAATCATGTGTCTACAAATTCAATATCATTAAATGAATTAAAAGAAAGCGTATGAAAATGTGTATCTTAGTTAAGACAAAATAATCAAGAGAAAAAGAAAATTGGTTAGGCCAAGTCTCAATCTCACGCGGAAAGCATATTGATTTGACTTATCTGAAAGTAACAGCCACCATGCTGTCACAGCCACAAGTTCGTCTACAAGCCCGAACAAAAAATAAGTTTATATTTAAAAACAATATAGGGTCTGACTGCTTAGAGTACATTTTGCATCACTGTTTTTGTTAGTCGAAACTACTTTCCGTGAGCTTAGATTTCATTGTATAAACCTGATGTATTCAGATTGCCATGTGCGATGATGACGTCAAAATGTTTTGGTTATTGTTCGTAGCAAAAGGCGAATTGGTATTAAATAAAGCACAAAATACACTTTTATATTAATTCTTCTGTTAAATTTCATTTCTTTCATTTTTTCTTTCCAAAAATCTTCATCTTCCATTGTGAATATTGGGGGGGCCAAAGTATACTCTGCCCCCCCAGTCTGGATATTGGGGGCCCGGGCCCCCTTGGCCCCCGGCTCCTAGCCTATGTCTTAGTGGGCCCGAAATCACAATCTTGTAATATTTATTCTGCCACCACACACAAGCCATATACTACAACCAATGGATGTTTCTTGTTATGGTCCCTTCCAAAACATATATAACGCTCTATGTCACAAAGCCATACGGTCAACATATGCTGGAATAACCAGATATGAAGTTTGTGACCTTGCCTGCAGGACTTACATCAAGGCTTTGTCACCAGAAAATATCAACTCTGGTTTCAGACGTACTGGAATCCATCCACTGAACTCTTCATCTATTCCATGTGAATATTTGTTGCCATCCACTGTGTACAATAAACAGTCGGATTCTGACAATGACAGTCAAGCCACAGTGGAAGGTGGTGAAGAGTTTAATATTTTTGAAAGAAGGGGAAAAGATTTAAAGAAAGTCAAAGGTGAAATCAAAGGCAAACAAAGAGACACTGTAAGTAAGATAGTTGCGGGAAAGGAAATTTCAGAGAATGTCATAGAACAGATGGTGGTACATGAAAACAAACATAAAAAAGTAAGGAAAAGTTGTAAAAAAATGAAAGAGCAAGAAAACAAAGACAAAACTAGACATAAAATGTGTGGAAAAAATGTAGTTAAACAAAAGCATATACCTATAGAAAGTCAGTTATCAACTTAGTTTCAGACAATGAATCCTCACTTACTTCAACTGATGAAGATGATAGTGATGAAGAGCTTTGCTGTGTTTGTGGTAGGAGGAGCCCAGAGGAAATGAGGAAAAGCATTCCTCTTGTAATAGTTAAATGGGTACAGCATGATGGAATACAAAATGGGTTGCCTTGTAAACACTGAGTTCATTTACAAATTTCTGTACTAAAATCAGGGTTGTAAGGAGAGGGGATATATTTTTATGCCCTCACTGTACAGATGGAAATTAGACATTGCTTGACAGTATTGGTGTAAATAGTATCAAATTTATTTATCTGTTTGTTGGTTTGACATTGTTTAAAAAAAAAGTTATCCTTTCTAATACAGTTATTTCCAAAATCTAACATTGTTTAAATAGGACCACTATTAACCTGGTTGAAACCCCAACATATATTTCTATTGTGCCTAACTCACGAATACACTTTTGTTAACAAACAATGACATCATCGAATCAAGGTACCAGCTAAAAATGGCAAACAATTCCGATACACACAAACACGGTTTGCCAAAAATAATAACATTTATAAGGTGAAGGTCATTTTGAAACGAAGCTTGCGAGTAAACAAACCGATTCCGACGTACAACACAGTACAAAAATGATCTGTGTCTCCTAGATACAGCGTTCGGACACCTTTCGGTGCCGAGATTTCATTAAATTTTGATGTCCTGTCTCAAGAGGGTTTCAAGTTTAAGCATTTGGCAGCGCTTTATATATTTTTATCTGTGTGAATATTAACCCATTACCCCATTATACCACACGTTACCGCACCTCTCACAAATGACTTTAAAAACCACAGCGGCAAAATGCAGAATAACTCCATTTGTTACAATGGCTTATAACTTATATCAGACGGAAAATGTTGCTTCTTAAATATTAATTGCTCTTGCATATGAAGTTTAATAATTCACAAATCCCCATATGGGACAATGGGTTAATCAAAGATAGTAGTATCAATTTTGATATGAAATTAGTATTTAATTAGTACAAAATTGAAGGAATAGTGGCAGATTTAAAAAAAAGTTTTGTTCATGTTGATGATACATTGTTCCTAAGAAGATGACCTTAGAAATCATTTTTTAAAAATTGAGGAAACGCTCATCAAGATTCTATCAAATACCACAAACAAGCCGGAATTTCATATTTTTTTAATTATTGTCTGTAATTGCTAGTTAGATCTGCCCGAATAGAAATCAAATTAGAAGGAAAGAGTTAATGAAAGTTGTGACCTTTTTCCGAATTTTTCTTTATTGCTCCTTGGTCACATAAGTATTTAGTCCTTATTACATAGGCTATTTCCAGTTCACCATTCACCAGTTCAACATATTTGATTTACATCGATTGTGAAGGAAGCTTAAAGCCTGTTCAAAGCCACTCTCGATGACTGCTTCCTGGATACTAAACCAGTAATCATGCAGGTTTTGTGGGTTAGTCCCGGAAATTTCAACTTGCCTTATAGGGATTCGAACCCGCGACCCTCGGTACAATAGCCCGACGGTCTACCACTGCAACAATGTCGCCCACATTTCGAATTAAAACAAAATGAACAAACTAATATGGGGAATACACCTGATTGGAACTGTCATTTGATGATTCTGAAAGACCTCAATTGCCTGACTATAAGTCAATGAGCTTGAAAAAATGAGCAACCTACTCATCTATATTGAATCATTTATTTGCCTGTTCCATGCCATAAGGCTCTAAATAATCCAGAAGCTTGTGTAGGTAATTGGTCTGTCAAAAGCATTTCCATTGAATATATATGATTGCAGAAAGCTTCTGAGTTTGGAGCAAATGCTTTAAAAAAACCGGCAATGTTGTGATGTTTGTAAACAAACCAGGCTGGTGCTTGGATAGTCCAGATAACTGGTCTCGAAGGCTAGAAGCACGATAAATGTCCAAATGACGAAAAAAGCTTCGTTCACGGATCATTATTGAGACTAGTGCTTGGATGAAGGCGATCTTTCGGGTTTCATTTGAAAAGTCCAGAAAATTGTTGCCAAAGGGATTGGTAGTTTTCTATACTAGTAGAGTTTTAGCAAAATTTCGTACAATATAAATCTACCTGAAGTATTCTTTTTGAACAAACAAATGTAAAGCCATAAATATGAGAGTCAGTGGAAATTCTTTCTTTTTAAGAACAAAATTTGATGAAACTAAGGGACTGTGTGGTAAACTTAAATTCGTTGAGCATGTTTTAAGAAGTTAGAAGCTCTTTTGGAATAAATGTGGCCCTAAATGCACGACCCGTCATCTTATAAATATCAGTAGTGAAAACTACGACGTGTCACGGTACAATAATCACTGCAACATGTAACGTTATTTTGGATGAAAGATGAGGAAAAAGATCTGTTTTATGATAAAAAAAAATCAAATTTTATAACTGTCTATATCATTTCTTTATTTTTTGGGTGTTATAGAAGAAATCTTTCGTAGAACAACCCCTTTACGCTATGCAATTACAGTGGGCGTTTGTCACGTGACTGTTTTCTTAACGACCCTGTTTAGCTACATTTGGTGGATTGACCTCGTAGAAATGGGATTTTATTTTAATTAATTAATCTCAATTGGCCAATTAACTAATTACTGCAGATGTATTGAAGCAAGAACTAACTATGGATAAAATATCAATACCTATATGTTTGTGTAATGTTTGTGTCACGTATTCGTCTAATCTTCCAAGAAACGTTGTGAAATTGGGTATTTCCATCTTCTATTTATAAAGGAACGAACGATAACCCTGTCTTCATTACAAAGCTACAATCTCCCATGCAGAGTTATCGTCCCCCGGATATGTGGGAGCGTAGCGGGAACCAATTTACTCTGGTAGAGATTGACAAAGCTACCGTTCTTTTTTTTAATGATCTCGGATAGGAACTACGGGTAGTTTTGCGATTAAAATCACAACATTTTCTCAAGAACAATTCATCAGTTTGTCTTGATAGTTTTACCCACATCGTAATAAAATGCATTGTCTTTCTTTTTTTGTCTACTTTTGCTTTCAATCTGGTCCAGTCACCCGTGATGGTATATCTTTCCTTACGAGCTTTATTTATTCCTCACTCATCTCTTTATCCCCTCGCTTTGACTCTTTCCATTTCCGTCATATTTCTTCCACACCCAAAGCCTAGTTTTTTCCGTATACGCACGGGCCGGGAACCAAGGATAATATATTCTATCCCACCTTTCCCCGATCTCTCCCTCCATCTCCCTTAACCTGAAATGGGTCCCACCTGAAATCACGATCAACTAAGACCCCCGTACCCCTGGTATTTCAAGTCTAAATGGAAACCGAATGAACTGAAGACATTGGTGAATAATTAAAAAGTTGGAAAGTATCTATGTACATGTTTCTTTAACCGTTGTCGTATGATTATGATTAATTCACTTCCGCATCAATTTCAAACATTATTCGACACTGAAAAATTACAGTGAACACTCATTTCATGAGAGGTATGGCTTTACATCATGACACCTCTTTAACGCGAGGGGTGACAATATAAAAAAATAAATATAAATAACAATAATGAATGAAATTATTAGAAACAAGTGTAATTTATATAAACTTACAATATTATGATCGCTGTTCGGGTTTTCCCTGGTCGTGTCACGTAAAATTTGCAGTTATTTTATGTCGTTTTACTTCCTTGTCTTTCTGTCTGTCTTTCTATCTGTCTGTCTTTCTATCTGTCTTTCTATCTTTCTGTCTTTCTGTCTTTCTTTCTGTCTGTCTGTCTGTCTGTCTGTCTGTCTGTCTGTCTGTCTGTCTGTCTGTCTGTCTGTCTGTCTGTCTGTCTGTCTGTCTGTCCGTCCGTCCGTCCGTCCGTCCGTCCGTCCGTCCGTCCGTCCGTCCGTCCGTCCGTCCGTCCGTCCGTCCGTCCGTCCGTCCGTCCTCCTCCCTCCCTCCCTCCCTCCCTCCCTCCCTCCCTCTCCTCCCTCCCTCCCTCCCTCCTCCTCCCTCCTCCTCCCTCCCTCCCTCTCCTCCTCCTCCCTCCCTCCCTCCCTCCCTCCCTCCCTCCCTCCCTCCTCCTCCCTCCCTCCCTCCCTCCCTCCTCCTCCCTCCTCCTCCTCCTCCTCCCTCCCTCCCTCCCTCCCTCCCTCCCTCCCTCCCTCCCTCCCTCCCTCCCTCCCTCCCTCCCTCCACCTCCCTCCCTCCCTCCCTCCCCTCCCTCCACAACTCGCAAAATATTCGCTTCGTAATTTTAAGGCATTCCTAGATATTGATAGGCCCAAGCCTAATAAACTGTTTTTATTTGGCATAGACGGCTTCAAATACTACACACAATACTTAGAAGAGATTGTAGCTCTCTTAAGCATCATTTATTTATTAAAAAATATTGTTGATTCACCTCAATGTGTTTGTGGTGCAGTGGAGACAACTACGCACTATTTCTTTGAATGTCTGTTTTATCAGTCCTTAAGAAACGAATTGTTCCATTCTTTGGCGAGTTTCAATGTTATACTGGATCTAAGTACACTCCTCTTTGGAAATGATTTCCTTACTCTTGATGAAAATATAGTGGCATTTACCCATGTTCACAATAATATCAAAGGAAGCAAACGGTTTGATTGATGGTTTATCATTTCTGGTCCATTCATCTACAGCTCCATCCACTCTGTCTCTCTCTTCCTATTTTATCTACATGTATATCTCTATATAACTCTTTCTCTACTTGTCCCCTTCTCTCTATCGGTGAATTTACAATTATATGTTACATATTTTTTGTATTGTATTGCTGTCATGTTGTAATGTTATTAAGGAGAGGGGCTCAATAAGCTTATAGCTTCCGTCCCAATCCTATTGTAAAACATTTTACAATAAAATATGTTTAAACTAATCTCATCCCTGTTTCTGTCACTGTATCTTGTGGCTTAGTAATCTAAGATGTAAGCGGGTATGTGAACAACCTGAGCACAAACTGTGCACGGTATGTGTGCAAAGTTGCAGACGGATGCCTATTGTGTCAACAGATGGTAGGAGAAAACTAAGGATCATCCGAAAACTGTGGCAAGCTGTCGAGCGACCATCTAGCTGGGCTGAGTTTGCTGTGTGACTTCTGTTGTGACCAGACGAGTGGGGATTGACAGAGAACCATCCTGGAACCATGGAAACCGGAGCACTCCGCAGGCTATGTGATATAGAGGACTTAGGCATTAGGCTGGACCTTGCTGGTAAGAATCGTCGATTTAAAAGTGCTGAGGAAAAGAAATAAAATGCGTTTATAAGTTATATTAAACCCTCTATCTGTTGGACGAGGCTAGCAAAATACACTCTTTTGGATAGTCTTACACTGCTTTTGACGATTTTTAGATACGCTTGTCGTATCGAATCGGTAATGACAGCGACTGATCTCAAAGAATGTAAACAGAAACTCCATTTTCACAATTCTTGTCTCGATTTTCAGCTTGATTGTTTTGCTTTGTATGTGTTACTATCTAAAGATTAAAGACACAGCTACGTGAGGATGCTTTTATGTCATGTTGTGTTCTTACCTTACTCCAAAATTGTTTCAGTCATGTTACTATGCACGATTGCGATACATGGTTCATCATCGAAAAGAGCAAACGCCTCACAGTAACCTCCCTTGTTACGTTGCAACGACCACTGCCACCATCGATATACATTCATTTTTCATGTTTAGAAAATTGTAAAAAGTTTTTAACTTGGAAATAAATATCTGCTTGTAATGGTTTCTGGCACGTTTAATTGAAAAGTATTTCGCTTTCTTTAAAAATAAAGAACAAATTGATGTTTTTTGTGTGTGTGTGTGTTGCCGCCATCTTTAGATGTCATTTCCGTTTCTAAGCAGATGGTCATGTGACATGTGTGGTGGCAGTAATCAATCCCATTAAAGGAGATCCCTGAGAGGAGTTTGGATCAGTGTAGCCTAGATAGAAAAACGCCCAAGCACAACACGAGAGAGCTTCCCTTTAAAACTGTGTGGGCATACCTCCGTAGTCTTACAACTGAGTGAGCCCCGCCTTGTATATGTTGTAAACACTCTTCGAAACGTCCCAGTCCCAACAAACATTCCACTTAGTACAAATACATCGAAAGTGATTAATCTATTATATGCTAAGACGTAAGAAATTATCTTTCGATCGATGTGAAATAGATCAGATAAACAAAACACTTTGTGCGTTTTGAGAGTCTGCAAACTGGTTCCCCGCTGCCTGCTGGCTCAACTATGTTCTCACTTCAAGAAGGACGAGAGACGATCCCAGTCAGGGGAATCGGCTATGACAAAATGCTAACAAATTTACCTATATAACTATAACATATATTGACTGTGTTTAGCAGTCAATGTTGAAAGTAAAGGTAGGATGAAATTTTGAAGCAAGATGTTATAGCTATTTAAAATCATCTTTGTTATTTTGTAGTATTCAAATGACTTTGTATTATATTGCAAATAAAAAACACTGTATTGTACATTTTGATGTTTTGCATGTTTCTCCAAAAGGCCATAAATAGGCTATGTAACAACCCAGTATGTAATAAAGTTGCATAATGTAATAATTATTACAAAACGGGTTGAAGTTTATTACATTTTGCGTTTCTCGATGCGAACCCATTATGTAATAAAGTTGCATAATGTAATAATTATTACAAAACGGGTTGAGGCGTATTACACTTTGCGTTTTTCGATGCGAACCCATTATGTAATAAAGTTGCATAATGTAATAATTATTACAAAATGGGTTGAGGCGTATTACACTTTGCGTTTTTCGATGCCAATCCGTTATGTAATAAAGTTGCAATATGTAATAATTATTACGAAACGGGTTGATTTTTTTTTCAAAGTGATTTTTTCTTTACAAACCCGATATGTAGTAGTATTCATAATGGTAACATGGTGATATTTTCACACAAAATGTAGCCTCTTCCAAGCCAAAACAGGCTTATAAGCAAAAACCAAACGTTCATAAAATCTTTGTTTGAGCAATTTTCAAGCAAGGGAACCGTTCTGAATGATTAAACGTACCAGAAACAGTCAAGCCAAGTATCTAAAAAGCCGAAATGGGCTATCAGCAAATTACAAAAAATATTTAAAATGTCTGTTTTAGCGTTTAGATACTAAAAATCCCATCGCAAGTGGCAACAAGTACCGAAAAAAGGCAAACAGAGATGCTTGAAAGCCAACATAGGCATATCAGCAATATGTAAAAATATCAGAAAACTTGGTTGTTTGCGATAAATGTTTCAGATATGGCACACATATATATGACAGAACCTTTCGAAACGAGACACATAAAGTTATTTTCGGCCAGATAAATCTTATCAGCGATATTGAAATGGACTATAATATCTCTTTTTCCGACGTAAGTGAAACACAAAAACCGATTGAATACGACCAAAATATGGCGAGAACCTTTGATGAACAGCATACATTGGCGTACAAGCAATAAGATCAATTGGCTGTACAAGTAATATGATAGTTAGGTTTAGCACAGTGGTCAATGCTATGAACATACCAAACATAGCAAATGTCGTATGAAGATTTTACGATGACAAACTTAAATGATGACTTCAAAAGAGGTAACTCTATGGTTTTATTTCAAAGTGCAGTTCTCTAAGTAAAGCCGTATTCTTATAACGTTGCACTATGTAATAATTATTACAAAACGGGTTGAATTTTATTACATTTTGCGTTTTTCGATGCCAACCCGTTTTGTAATAAAGTTGCATTATGTAATAAAATATATGAAAAGGCTTGATATTCTACAAAGCGAACTTTAAGATGTCAACCCATTCTGTTATAATATTCATAATGGTTACGTGATGACATTTTCACACAAAAGATAACCGCTTCCAAGCCAAAAGAGCCTTATGAGCAAAGGTCAGAAGTCATCGGAAAACTATAGTTGAGCGATGTTCAAGCTAGGATGCTGTTCCGAATGACTCAATGTACCGAAAAAGATTAGACCAAGTAACTAAGATAGCCGACGAGGGCTTATCAGCAAATTACAATGGCGATTTTATTTATCTGTTTTAACACTTTTATGGTGGGAAATCGTTACAAAATAGCAGCACATACCAAAATGAAATTCTCTAAGTAAAGCTGTTTTCTAATAACGTTGCACTATGTAATAATTATTACAAAACGGGTTGAGTTTTATTACATTTTGTCTTTTTCGCTGCCAACCCGTTTTGCGTTAAAGTTGCAACATGTAACAAAATATGCATGCACAATTTTAACCAATATTTTTTTAAAGTACAAAATACGACATAATTTGCTTAAATTCAAAACAAGATATATGAAACTCGGTCAAATACCTTACAAATCGACACCAAACACGAATGTGATGTATCAACCCATTACAAACAGTAGTTCATGAGATACAAACTTGCACGTAAAAACTAAACCAGGATTTTCTAAGCACGAAAGGCCGCGCATAATTTGCTTAAATTAAAATCAAGATATTTGAAACTCTGTCAGGTACCATAGATTATTTCATGGTCTCTACATGATGACACTAAAGATATTTGTGAAGTATTAACCCATATCGTACTGTAGGTAATGAGATGCAATCTTGCACGTAAAAACTTAACCAAGGTGTGACGCCGACTCCCACCTTCGGATGAGAAGTATTGCTCTCACTATATCCGAATAGTCGAGTTAAAAACGGATTAACATTGAAAAACACTCAATGTGATGAAACTCAAACCTTGTTGTTACAATCAAAGTACTGATAGTACTAAGAGATGGGTCTTGTTGCTTGAACTAGGATGAAAAAAGAAGAAGAAGACAGACAAAATCTTAACTATAGACATTAAGTTCAATATTTAAAGGGACCCTCTCAGAGATGGAGATTTTTCTTTTTAAATAAATCGTCTTCTAGAAATAACAACAAAGATTTCTGAAGTAACACAGAACTAGACTATTGACAGCTTCCCAGCCCTGCTCGTAACTATACAAAGGGGATCTAGAACATTAAAATCGCAGATATCTAAGGGCGTTTAAACGGGTTTATTTTGTAAACAACGTCTTAATTTAGAGTAAGAGGTGGTACTCATTAGTCTACCATCACCGCCTAGGCGTTTGTCATTCGGTGAGCATGATAAATCCGGGGAAATAAATAAGCATTATTTATACATAGGATACTGCGATACATCTTCTGAAAAGGTTAACTACGGGTATTGTCAGAAAAGACTTAACAGAACAAATGCCTGTTCAAATCAGATTATATATTATAATTTTTGTCCTGGAAAAGAGTTTTTATTTGACAACTTTAGTCATGTGATCTTAATTATAATGTGAAAATTAAAAAGTAAAGAGAGGTCATTGATATAAAATATATTTTTAGTTGTCACGTAACAGAAGCAAAATGCGTGGGAAGAAGAATTCTCCCTTTTATTTAAAAACCGGCTTTCTCAAAGATGATCAGACAAACGCGATGGCTCACTTCATGTTAATTAACGAAAGCACGGGGTTTTAGCAACTTATTTGTAAAGAAATGGAAAACGGTCTTTAGTTTAGTGACAAGGACTTTCAATACCAATGTTTTTACTTTTGTAACTCCAAATACACACAGCTCTGAGAGAGCGCCTTTACGTGTCTATAGAAAAGTGTTAATTCATTGGTCAAGATAACGTCGTTTGCACCAAGAATCCTAATCTAGAAACCTTGTTCCTGAAATTTGTTTTATCTTCAGGAAATTATACCTATATTAAACCTTTAACAAACAACAAATGTTAAATCTTTTTAAGTTCAAAAGAAATGCAGACACCAGTTTAGTTTGTGACACACATGGGAGATGTTTTAGGAAAGGGTAGCAAATATTGTAAGAAAAGCCTCTCCTTTTTCCTTTACATGTACTTTGCACCGGATATACGTGTACTATATAGCTTACTCGTCCTTTTGATATAAAGACACCAAAATATCGAAATCTTTGAATGCATTTGATATAAAAGACAATATGTCAAAATAATTGTCATATGAAGATCATCAGCTGTAAATGCATCTTAATAAGTTTTCATCAAGATTTTAAACCATGACATAACCATCCCACTTCCATAAATACTTTAACTTTACAACTGTATTTAGTGATTATTTTGGTATAGGCATTCCATAAACCATATTAAAGTGTACGTAAAGTCGCGGCCAAGTATAAAACAAGATATACCCTCATACAAAGGCTTGTGATAATGTATCCATCCGCTAATTTCATGTACACTTCGGTCAAGTAAGATGTATGGATAAAACAAATATAATCATTTTATACAACATACACTTAAACTGAGTAACTTCATTTGGCGCCTGGTAGAGTTTGAGTATGACTAAAGTAAAGGTTTTGTTATAACTTTAATCAGGATGCTACAACGACAAAATGTCAATCCACGTTTTTATCATTGTACACATGAGAAGCAGATACAGAAAGAAGAAGGTATCATTAAATATAATTCGATTTTGGTTTATTTCTATGAGATGGTGTTGCCTTGTAATTTTTTTGTACAACTCGAGCACAATAAAAAGCAACTGATCTGATCTATACCGAGGTGTTTGTCATACGCACCTGCATGCGTCGAAACGTCAAGGTTGTTAGAATAATACAATAAACTGCTTAAGTGGTTCCAAGCTAAAAATACGGTGTGTTTGCAAGTCAAGAGAAATCCGGATAACCTGCTCCGTACGACAGCATAGACAGGCCTAAAAGGCCAGTCAATTACTATAAATTGCAATATTGGTAAAGAACCATTTTACTTTGCGATTTGCATTTTGAAGGAATACATATGTGATTAAGTAATTCTTTTACGAAAATGATTGGTTGGGACGGTAGTTTAAGGTTCATCGATAACTAAGATCATTAAGGACGCAGTGTGTTCTGTGTATTTCCTTATTTTGGTCGTTTGCAAGCTTTTTCAGTATAAGTGACGCATATAGGCCCTAACCTCGAAAGAGTTGTCGATAAAATAGCGTATTCGACTATTCGATAATGTCGGAGAGAGGTAAATGCCAGTGAAATATCATTTGTTTCAGGGACGGTGGACCTTACAAAATGAATAAGTTGCCAAGATTAAGAGTATTCCTTTCATAAGCTGTTGAGTACACATAATTTGGTTAAATTCATTACCAGAGTTATGCATACTGTACCTTAGACGATGACTCTTAAACCATGTGTAAAATACCATACCATTCAATACTGTAGTTACTGAGATGCAAACTTGCATATACAAAATTAACCATAAAGTCCAAAGGTAGCGTAATTTGTTTGAATTTGAAACAAGAGATATGACACCTGGTCAGGGACCTTAAAGTACAATCCAAACAAGGTGTGAAGTGTCAGTCCAATCCATACCGTGGTTTTATTAGTTACGAACGCATGTGAAAAAATGATCCAAAGTACAAAAGGCCGCATAATTTGCTTCAAATCAATACAAAATATATGAAACTTGGCCAGGGACCTTAGATTATAACTATGAACACAACTGTAAAGTATCAACCCATTCCATACAGTAACTCGTAATTTACATACTTGCTGTTAAAAACTTATCTAAGGTGTGACGCCGACGCCCGGGTGACAAGTATAGCTCTCCTTATTTTCGAATAGTCAAGCTAAAAAGTGATAAGTAAAATCATTTTTCATATTGATAAAAGGACCGTTTTGGTCACCAAATAATGATTTGTGTCTATTTTGTAAAGCTTGTTCAAAGCTGAGCCATTTTTAAACTAAATATCGCATCTTTTTGCCTGGAAGAGATTATCCTTTGTGTGTAAACACATCGGTATTTGACCGTTATAGATTCTTGTTACATAATGGGTTGGCATCTAAAAATGCAAAATGTAATAAAACACGACCCATTTTGTAACAATTGTTACATAGTTCAACGTTTAAAGAAAACAGCTTCTCTTAAAGAATTACACTTTGGTGCGCTTCCATTTGCGAAGTCTTTCTCACTATATAAGTGTATCTAACAGATATACAGTATACAATCGCCTTTGTAATTTGCTGATGCGCTCGCTTCGGCTTTCTTAGTTACTTGGTTTAACTTTTAGTCGGTACATTGAGTCATTTGGAACGGTATCCTAGCTTGAAAATTGCTCAAACAAAGTTCTGCTCATAAGCCTTTTTGGTTTGGAAGAGGTTACCTTTTATGTGAAAATGTCACCACGTAACCATTATGAATTTTATAACATAAGTGGTCTGCATCTAAAAATTCACTTTGTAGAATATCAATCCTTTTTGTTTATTTTATTACATATTGCAACCTCATTACATAACGGGTTCGCATCGAAAAAAGCAAAATGTAATAAACCTCAACCCGTATTGTAATACATTTTACATAATGCAACTTTACTTAAAACAGCTTTACTGCTAGAATAGAACTCTTTTGTCATGCGTGCTGCCATTTGCGATGTTTTTCTTACCATATTAGCTCAGAAACAAACATACAAATTCATTTTTGTAATATGCTTATAAGCCCATTTTGGCATTCTTAGTCACGTGCTTTTGGTACATTGAGTCATTTGGACCAGTATCCTCGTTTGAAAATTGGGGAACAATCAAGTTTTCTGATATTTTTACAAATCGCTGATATGCCTATATTGGCTTTCAAGCATCTCTGTTAGCCTTTTTGTCGGTACTTGTTGCCACGTGCGTTGGGATTTTTAGCATCTAAACGCTAAAACAGACATTTTAAATATTTTTTGTAATTTGCTGATAAGCCCATTTCGGCTTTTAAGATACTTGGCTTGACTGTTTGCGGTACGTTTAGTCATTCGGAATGGTTTCCTTGCTTGAAAATTGCTCAAACAAAGATTTTAAGAACGTTTGGTTTTTGCTTATAAGCCTGTTTTAGCTTTGAAGAGGTTACCTTTAGTGTGAAAATATCACCATGTTACCATTATGAATACTACTACATATCGTGTTTGTAAAGAAAAAATCACTTTGAAAAAAAAATCAACCCGTTTCGTAATAATTATTACATATTGCAACTTTATTACATAACGGGTTGGCATTGAAAAACGCAAAGTGTAATACGCCTCAACCCGTTTTGTAATAATTATTACATTATGCAACTTTATTACATAATGGGTTCGCATCGAGAAACGCAAAATGTAATAAACTTCAACCCGTTTTGTAATAATTATTACATTATGCAACTTTATTACATAACGGGTTGTTACAAGGCTATGACAATATGAACAAATAAAGGGAGTGCTTGGAATAGGGATGGTGAAGAACATTGATTGCTTTATTCATTCATGCTTTATCGCCATTTCAGCATAGTTTTCAGTTATAGTATGGCGACCAATCACTTTTTTTCTCGGTTCCTCGCTAATCCACAAGTCCGACACTGTGAATTATGTGAAACATATGACTGCGACAGGGGACCGAACGCAGGGCGTCCGAAATCGAAGCTACAAACTATACGAAAGCCATCGTTTAATGCCCTAACATACGAACCAACTATCAATACAATTGATTACATTTTAATTGTACTCTTGCTACGTCATTTAGGATTTTAAAAGAAATCAGTATGTTATCATACGGCGGGTTTGTACAAGAAGAGACTTCATGCTCTATCTTTATTTAACCTGTTATTTAGACAATAAATGATGAGCGGAAGCGTTTTAAAAATTAGGTTTTATGTTGAAAAGGTACCTTTTACATCCTTTTAAATGCATTTACTTATCAAATTATCGGTACATTAACTTCCATACAAATGTTCTTTATGCTACCAAAAAAATGTCATAGCATCTCGTTCTCAATCGTCTTCAACAACCTCTTTCAATTCTCGACAACAACAAGTCGTTTTCCATACGTTACTAGTATACCCTTCCAAAATGGGAAGAGTAACAGAAAGCGTACGAGTTTAGCAATATGTTGATATTCCTCTGACACGTTATGTCAATTCAAGATATTGTTGATATCATCTCATACCCATAGAACAAGATATACAGATACATTAACTGGATTTTGGTGATATAAAAAGTCTTTCACGAACGTGGATGTTATCATGTAAAAGAAATGAGTTATGAAGAAAATAGTTCTTAAACCTGATTTTGATAATTAGAGTGACGTATTTGTTTTATATCATCGGAATACAGTGGATTCATTCGCTTACTGTATTCCCTTTATGTGTAAACATGTTAGATATAACTATACTATCAGTAAAATGGGCGTATATATTGTGAGTTATTCATTTCTCCATCGCGCATGAATACGCAAACTCGACAGCCGATTCAATACGGAAAATTGGCGCCATGTTCGAATTTCAGTGAAACGAGACATGTGAAGAGGATATGTAAACACTGGATAAGTGATTAAAAGTATGCTTTAATCAAATCACTGAACAAAATATTAATTTAGATATCTAAAATTAACGTTCTAGTAAGGTATTCATAGTCCTATCTGTCATTTTATTGTTCGAAGGAAAGTAGGTTAGACAGTGCGATAATTCTTTAAAATTACCACAATGAGAAATCCAAATTGTTCACCTATGAATAAAGTAACAGGTTTTTCTGTAATATTTCGAATTTATTGTCAATAGTTCGGTCTACATGTTCGTGTGCAGAATTGTTTACAAGAAAAAGCTCATCAGCAGCCAGCCGTCTTATTGGATGTTGGTTCTCCTGAACATGATCATCGCGAGGACGGCAACAGGAAGGATGAGCCACATCGACCCTGAAACAGAAAGAACGATTGATAAGAAATTATCAAAAGTTTCGTTGTTTGAACGATCAGGCGGGAGGATCACGTGACCAATAGCAACGTTTGGCTACGGTATTTTCTTTTTTTCACTTACTTTTACCAATGATATCCACATTGTGTCAATCCCCATATTGAGTTTACCATTAACTTTTCGGTTCTTGTGGTGTTTCTCTAATTTGTTTTGCGTTACCAAACTTATTGATAACAAAGAGACAGTATTCTTTAGCTTAAGCATGTGGGTACACCCATCGACATTCTGTAAGTTTTTTCCGATAAAAACTCTCATTTTTGTGGAATGGTTGCTCGATATTACGCAAAAGCTGGTACATGTTTTGTGTTTATAAGTCAATAACCTCGAACACTATAGCCTTGAAAGCCTGAATTTGGGACACCACTCACATTGGAGAAATATTTTGTTTTCTAACATCTAAAGCACTCACAGATGATTTTTTGCGGGTCTCTAAACAACATTTCCGTTTCTAAGTGTATGGTAATGAGGCATTTGTGTCCCCATGAAGGGAGATCACTGTGAGAAGTTTGGGTCAGTGTAGCCGACATAAAGAAGTCGTTCTTTGAAATATTCAACGCCCTACTTCCAACGCGTTTATTGGGTGTACACGTATTGACACAGCGTGGCTGATATGTCACGTTTATCTAAAAGTAGCGCATGTTATTTAGATGGTGATTTATAAGTTTACGTCGGTGACATGGACCAAGTCAATCGGAACTACTCGGGTATTTCCGTGAGCTGTGAAATACACCTCGGATATCAATATGAACACATCGGGTTTCAATCGGAACTACTCGGGTATTTCCGTGAGCTGTGAAATACACCTCGGATATAAGTGTAGGGTTACAATTTTTCGGGTAAATCGGCATCCGCCAATTAACACATTTTCTAAGCGTGCACGTTAAGTAGTTCAATGTGTATGGAAGTGTTGGACATCCTTTTTAATCACTTTTGATCAGTAACTCATACCAAATGGCGAACTTGTTGTTGTGACATGTATACTTGTTTCCTCAATCAAATTTAACGACTTTTTTTATTTTACATTCAAGATTTATTTTTAGAAACGAAAGAAAGTGACGTCATTCTCGCGGGAAACAATATGGCGTCATCCCTATTATTTCAGAGGTGTTTTCTATTGGATAAACCCGATGTGTTCAGATTGATCGGGTTTATCAAATGAAAACACCTCTGAAATAATAGGGATGACGCCATATTGGTTCCCAGCGGAATGACGTCACTTCACTTTCGTGTTTAAAAATAGATCTTATATGTAAAATCGAAAAAGCCGTTAAATTTGATTGAGGAAACAACTATACATGTCATAACAACAATTTCGCCATTTGGTATGAGTTACTGATAAAAAATGATTAAAAAGGATGTCCAAAACTTCCATACACATTGAACTACTTAACGTGCACGCTTAGAAAATGTGTTAATTGGCGGATGCCTATTTACCCGAAAAATTGTAACCCTACACTTATATCCGAGGTGTATTTCACAGCTCACGGAAAAACCCGAGTAGTTCCGATTGCTCGGATATAAGTGTAGGGTTACAATTTTTTCGGCTAAATCGGCATCCGGCAATGAACACATTTTCTAAGCGTGCACGTTAAGTAGTTTGTTTGTTTGTTTGTTTGTTTAATTTGTTTTACATCGATTGTGAAGGAGGCTATATAAGCCCATCGTGTCACTCTCGATGACCGCTTCCTGGACAATACACCAGTAATCGCGCCGGTTTAAAGTTAAATGTGTATGGAAAGTTGGACATCCTTTTTAATTATTGATGTTTTGACATGTATAGTTGTTTCCTAAATCAAATTTAACGACTTTTAAGATTTCACATTTAAAATCTATCATTAAGAACGAAAGTAAAGTGACGTCATTCTCGCGGGAAACAATATGGCGTCATCCCTATTGTTTCAGAGGTGTTTTCATTGGATAAACCCGATGTGTTCAGATTGGGACCAAGTATGCCGGAACTTGGTCGTTATTCATATCTATTTCGTACGGGTTTTACATCGCATCAACATTATCTTGCTATGCTAAACTCATAGTGATGGAGGAAGACACCTTCCCCAAAAGTGACTGTCCATAAGGGCTGGTCAAACTAGGCAGAACCATTGATACCTCGTAATCAGCCAGGAGACTGCCTCTCATGAAAATCTTAGACCCATCAACGGGATTTGAACCCATGCAGAGAGGGACCATTTGATTTTTAAGAACTGTGGGTTGGGCATGCGGGTTGAGGATGGGATACCTTTTGTGGTGTGGGCGGCATCACAATCGTCATCGGCGTTACATTGGCCCATGGTACACACTGAAACGATAAAACCAAACAGAATAGCGTTGTATTGTGTTCTATGCCATGTACATTTCTATTGTATTTAAACATTAATAATTGGTTTTCCATAAGGCGTCGGTAAGTTACCATATGTAAGCCCTACCTTATTCCGTCATCAGTTCAGCACAGTACTATTTCCAAAAATGCATGAATGAATGAATGAATGAATGAATGAATGAATGAATGAATGAATGAATGAATGAATGAATGAATGAATGAATGAATGAATGAATGAATGAATGAATGAATGAATGAATGGAATGAATGAATGAATGAAATGAATGAATGAATGAATGAATGAATGAATGAATGAATGAATGAATGAATGAATGAATGAATGAATGAATGAATGAATGAATGAATGAATGAATGAATGCACGAATGAATGAATGAATGAATGCACAATGAATGAATGAATGAATGAATGAATGAATGAATGAATGAATGAATGAATGAATGAATGAATGAATGAATGAATGAATGAATGAATGAATGAATGAATGAATGAATGAAAGAATAGTCAATTAATTTGATAAATGAAAAAATAAATGAATAAAAAGTAAATAAAAGTATCCTTCCATTAAAACAGTGAAAATGCCTTGAATCGCCCTCCAATAATGGTTTCTCTTCTTTTCTCAATATCTTTAATGGAATAAACGTTATCATGTTTAGAAGATTGGACACGAACGAAAGCGTGTCTACCAATGTTGGGTTTTACGTTACTTCGTTATGGTACGGTGATAAATGCGTCCTGACATTTTATTTCCTCCATATTCAACACGAGATAGCCTTCTTTTCTCCCAGCAATTACCGGTTTCGGCCACACAAAATACAACATGACCACAATCAGAAGTACGAAACTTAACATTGACACAATTCGACCAACATTCTTATTTTTGCTTAATGATTTTTTGTCGGAATCAGGTGTTGGCCGAGCTATGATAATATTCAATTATTATTTAGAGAAAAGAACTTCAATATGAAAATGGAAGGGGAACTTTCTAATCTAATCATTTCTGGCTCAGTGTATGATTTCCAAATGAAATAAGAAACCATAGGCAATTAATATTTTATTAGTATCTGACATTGCTAGACAAGGCAAACATCGTTAAAGACAAATTGACGCTGTGTAGGTATTTGCCATGCCTGAACAAAAAAAAAAAAAACCCACTCACAAGGTAACTTAGTGTGTTTCAAGGTCAATTTATATCATGGTAGCGTTTCACCAAATGACACAGGGAAAATATCTTTGTAAAAACATCATTTATCATTTTGTCACAGAAGTCTTTAAAGTAATTTGCTGCCGTCGCATCATAGTGAATCAATTATAAGTAACTCATTAACAATACTCTGCTTTCTTTTTAACCCATTACAAAACAATAACGTCATTGTCCAGTTTTTTAAGACGACTGTAGAAAACATTGTGGGGAAAAGGAGAAATCGCTCTTAACGAGCAATTTCTCCTTTTCCCACAATGTATTCTGCCCTATCAGAAGTTTACTTTTCAATTCCATTACATTTTAAAATGTCGTCTGCAGACTCTTTCAATTTGGGACAGTCGAAAATTTGGCATTTGGCAAAGGTTAAGACAGAGACATACGTCTATGTCTCTGGTTGAGGTAACATTTCGTGGAATGAGAAATGGAATGACCGGAACCTGATTCATCGTCTATATTTTTGACCGAACCGAAACCGAAATAGGTAATGAATCATACAACGGAAATGATTAAGTATCATTAAAGTGTCATAGAAACCACATAACTCTTTAAAACTACTTGTTCATAGTGTTTGTGAACTTTGACAATAACATTTCATTTTTCTAAAACTGTAAAGCAACTGAAACTGTTATATCAGACACACTCGAAAATAGCCATGAAAGTTCACGGAAATACCCGAGTAGTTCCGATTGTGAACTAATATGTATGAAGATTCAATAGCGTTGGAACATTTCTGAGATATACCACATAAAGGCTGAACACAACTAGATAGATTGACGCTTCCTAAACTGATTATGATTTCAATGGCTGCTTTTAATTGTAAATCAAACAAGAAGACAAAACCTGTATTGTTTCAACGCCCTTTAATTCTGACTTTCAAATTTTCTCTTCTGTGAACAAACTTTTTTAAACATTCTCCCGTCTCTCTAACAGGGAACATAAGAACGCATTGTTTACGTTAATCAACTCTCTTTTCATTTACCTAGTCTGACTGAACGAATAGCACGCATACTTGAAATGTCTTTCTATGAATCACATCTAAATATAACCCTTTAGGGAAAACTTGAATTTGCTTTGGTTGAAGAATAAGAAATGTAATAATGAAAGTATTTGTCATTTCAAAGGCATTCACCGAGCCATTTTCCGAATTTGTCTGATTTTCGAATTTATAAATATTTTCGAAATGAATATAAAAGAATTCTGTTATAAAATCTGTAGAAATTACCCCCCCTTAATTATGAATTTTTACATTGAAATTGAATTTGCAGATTTTGCGCAGACCCAATGCACGAATGTGAAGTAAAGTGGCAAATAAGTATTTTCAAATCATAAGAAATTCGCATGATGTAAAGCTTGATTTTATAACGGAATTTTGGTCTTTTGCATCTTTGACTTTATTATTCTGACTTTTCTCCATTAGGGAACGAATGCCTTAAGCAAATTAATCTCCAGTAAATAAAACATAACGTTTTTGTTTGCTATGTTGAATATAGCGACATCATTAGTTCATAAATAATATACCAGTAACCCATTCCAAAGAAATAATTACTACAAAGGGTCAAATTACGCATTCTAAGTTATCATTTCTTTTGTCAGAATGATTTGTTTACTCGTCTGCCGTTTATTCGTATGATTAAAACATGATTTGATGTGTATTTTTTCTTCATTCGATTTATAAAAAAAGTGTAAAAAGAGTGTCAAATTTTATTTTTTGTATGGTGTTTAACGCCGTGTCAACATTTTTTCAGTTATTTAACGATTTTCCTAGATCCAATGGCACTCAGAGTTAATTTCGACCTCATAAACGAAACTGTAACATAGCTACATGGTTTACCGCATTACGCAGTGCTAGTTATTTCCGGTTTCATTCTGTTTTAGTTTCACTGAAACTGGTGGGGGTATTTCCTTGGCGGGGGCATTCTTTGCGGAAATTTGCGAGGGAAATCCTTCATGCTAATTTAACCTTTCACTTTTATATAAACATGTTCCTGTGGAACCTACGGGAATAAAACGTGAGAAACCCTAACGATGTAAGGAAGACTTTCTGACTTTGAGCTATTTCTCCCTTTGCCACTATGATTTCGTTAAAAAAAACTGTTCACTTTCGCTATGAAGTTTCGCTGCTTCAAACTTTTTCTTTCAACTTGTAACAAACTCAATGCCCCCTCCCCTTACACACATATGAAAAAGGGAATGGGAAAAAAGGAACTTCATCGCGTCACAACTTTTGCCAGTAACCAGTATTTATCTCCCTTACACAACAAAAACAACCGATCATTTTTTAATATAACCATCGAATATCTGCATTGTTGTCTCTTGCGATAAATATAGAGAAAGATTTGATTTATCAAGGTTATAGTTGATTGTAACAAACAATTACAGATTGTAACTACAGGACAAGTGTGACCTTTCAACGGAAATTACCACGGACAAATTGATTGTGACGCATGGGTTGGTTGTAACTTCACGTATAGATGTGGTTTATATGTCTGTGAGGCTTGTGTGAATGTAACATCATATATAAGAGGCATATGTTCATAATTCTGAAAAGTTCTTGTATCAACATGTTCTATGTACGGTACAAACGCAGTGCAACAGTTATAGTTATATCATTTAAAAGAGGCATGTATTCATAGCTGACTTATTGCTTCAACTTGTTCTTTGTACGGGTTAAACGCAGCGCAAACAGCCTTGAGTTAGAAAGTGATTTCACCAAAATATGTCTGTACTTAAGTCTGAAGTGTCTTGTCAAATGACACTCCCATAATACCAGCAGCACCCGCAAGACTGAGTTCAAATCCAACCGCCATATCAACTTGGCTGTTTTTGGCTATTAGATATGGCCTGTTCATGGTTAATATGGTAACCAACTAGGTACCGTTATACCATACGAAGAAGGAAAATTATTTGCGTAAGTCAAAACTGATATACATTGATGTCATCCTAGGTAAAAGTACAATATTGTTATGTGAAAGATCATTGGAAGCTTCTTGGAGAGACATTTCGAATGATGTGTTACTTTACAATATTGGTGGTTATCTAAATGTTGAAAACAGAGGGAATGTTGTTTTGAACTAACGCAATGTTTTAGCATAACATGTTTAGTAGAACGCTACTCTGGTGTTGAAAACACAGACTGATCCCAGAATCATATCCTGATCAGTTGTTTACAATGGACAGCCACAACTCAAAGCGGAATCAGCTGATCAGGTTTTGATGAATAAAAACAACAATACTCGATCTGAATGTTATCAATATCATAGTTCTCTGTTAAAACATCGATTTTATTAAGCAAAAAGCCAAATGATGCAACAAGTAAAGAGCCAAATGATACACCAATCAAAGAGTCAAATGATACAAAATGAATGACCAGGATAAGCAATAATACTAAAATAATTGACACACCATACGTATTAATTGTTGAAAACAGAGGTTAAAAGAAATCAGACTAATAAGTAAATATGAAGACCAAACAAATGAACACATATGCCTATAGGAAGAAATTATTATAGAAATCATAGGAAGAATTTATTTGTAAATAAGTAAAATATATCTATTACCTGCAAAAAGTATCAACATTGTTGCCACAAAGCGGTTGGTGATTTTCTGCAAATCCATCTCACAGATGATTTCAAATTTCGATGTTTATTGTCAGAGCGATAAAGGTGTGTGTTTCACAGAGGCGTTGTCGATCAGATCTGAATTGACTCCTGAAAAATAATAATGTCTCTAATTTTTAACGCATCTCTAAATCAAATTATTTTTTCTCCCTTCACATTTTGCGTCTATCACGATCGAAAGATCTTAGCTAGCGTTTTAGGGGGAGTGATCGAGTTTTCGAATCGTTATATTGACGTATTTCGAAACATTGAAGTCTTTGCCCTTATATGGATAACGTTAGCAATATCAGCATGTTCTTCTTCCCCTTCTATTTTGTCTTAATTTGCCAAACTTTGATTCATTAAGTCCTATTCTTTTAGTCATCGTATTTAGATAAACATCCAACCTCTTAAAAAGTTTAGCGACAATTTCCAAGTCAACACACCGATGCTTCAGTGCAAGACTATAGTAAGTGCTTCACTAACATGAAGCACTTACTATAGTATTGCGCTGAATCCTTGACATGTTAAGGGATACCAGTTCTATTCCAAACACGCACATGAATAATTTTCTATATGAATAGGAACGGGTCTATAAAAGAAACTAATTATTTTTGTCTGCAGATAAATACGAAAGATATCAATCATGACACAGCCAGTATATGTTGGTCGAATCATGGGAGAAAGGTGCGCACCGTTTATCTCAGCGGAAACATCGTAAATATCGATATAATAATTCAAGAGTATAGTATAGTTTCCACAAATCATTTTGTAAATGGCTTGTATATCAGTAATGCATTATATGTAATACATGTTGATATTAACAATTCCCTGACATCGTGACAAAGTCTCACATAGCCCTTGGTAGATGCTTTGTATTTCAGTTAAAATGCGTATATATCTACAATTCCCTCACTTCGTGAGAAACTCTCCAAAGGTCGAAATTACAACCAGCTCCAGGTGGATTTTCTTTCCAAAGCAAGCCGGGATGGAACGTTTCTTTACACGAAATTGATCTCTTTTTTGCTTTGCATCATGCAATATTTGTAATAAGATCATCTATTAGACTTTGATTATTGTGAAGAAGAAGGAAATTTGGTCATTTTGATGACCATTGATTTCCTCCAAACGTCGCTTACGTAAAATACTTTTAATTGAGTTTATAAAATGGAATAAACCGAAGTGTGTCGTTAAACATAATGATTGATGAAGTGTTTACGAAAAAAGATCTAGCAAAAACATTATCTTCGTAAAAATTTCTATCAAAGTTCAATGTATTCATACTTAAATTGCTTAACATTAAATTAATTCTAAAACGTCGCATACATCCTAAACTTTCGTATGAGAATAGCTCAACATCAAAAGCAAGCTGCAATGTTTGTCTCATGAAAGGGAGTCATGGATTTCTCTTTTCCAAAGATTTAACCCTTGGAATGCTGGGTAATTCTCGGAAAATAGATTTTTTTTTCTGTATTTTTCCCAAACCTTACGTATCTGCTAAATTTTGTTGAGGAAAGATACTCATAGTAGCATACAGGTCAGATCAAAGGCCAACCGCCAATTTACTTGTGAATTGTGGCCTGTGATCTAACCTGTTCGCATAACCATGAAGTCGGTTCCAATACTACAATGGTTAAAACGATATTTCGGACCACATTTAGTAGTCTTTAATACCTTTCCCCCTATCCTTCTTTGTTTTGTCATATGCGAGTAAGCAGAGAATATGCATAAATACGTTTGCTATGCGTTTGCTATTTCAGACCTATTACTTAAACTTTTATCGAAAGATTGAATATACACAACTTATATAACTTGAAAATACCAACGGAGTATGCAACTCGGAAGATCCAAGCTGTAACCATGTTACATAGAATGAAATATTTACGTCTGGATCATTCGGACTACGGAACATGCCTCATTAGTAATGAATTAGGAACAGCAGCATATGAGTACATGGTATTCACCACAACTTCGTGTCTTTATTAATATCTGATTTGTCAATATTTCTTTTTGTGGGTATCATTTCTATCAAATAGAATCACTGTTTGTTTACTGACTTTGTACACTTTTGTTATGTATGTGTCACAACTACAATAACTTTCTTACTTTTACTACTTATATCGACTTTTTATGGGTAAGTCTATGGGAAAAAAGACAGGATATTCAATTTATGATGGCCAAATAAGACTGAAATTCCAACTAATAGCGATGGAAATCCAAGTTTACATCATTGGAAGCAGCTTTTTGCGAGGTCAGAAATTGTTTATGATATATTGTAGGGACCATTTTGAACAAATGTGAATATTCTGTAGGGAGCAATCTCTTCTTTTGTCAAAATTCTCATCTTAACTTGCTTTTAAACCATACTGCTATATATCTAATTTTCATTTTTTTTTTGTATATGAAAATAGTCATACTTGCTTTAAACAATACTGCTATATCTTATGTTCTTTTTCGTATGTAAAAATAGTCATAAAATACGTAATAACCACACCTGTGTAATTTCCAGTTAAAAAAAAACTAAGAAAAAATATCAAACGGCACAAGGACGGACTGGCACCTTTTTCGGTTGTTCCGATTTTGAATAGAAAGGTCTTGATCCGATCATCATACATCAAATTGTAACTGTATGTTATCTCTTTATTCCGTCATTTTGAACATCTACGTCTACAAGGAAAAGCGTAACAAATGCATTTTCGTTTACAGTACCTCATTCGACCAAAAATGACGTCATTCAAGCCGACGTAAACGTATGGGAACGAACGCATTGCTCGCAACGTTCAGAAGTTAATTTGCCAAACGCCTTTGACATCTTTCGCGACCTTAAATGTGAAATGAAAATCGACATGGCTCTTTCGAAACTCTGCGAAGGACTGGTTGACAGGCTAAACGGTTCTTGTTATTTTATTAACTGATTTATGAGTGCACGGTTGATTAAAAATCGTTAAAATTCGTTCGTTTGGAATTTAACGCTCGTCTGTATACGTAAAACGATGCAATTAGTCTGTCATATTAATAGGATAATGATGATCACCAGGGTACCGTTTTACCAAACACTTTGCGTAAGTTCAAAAAAAGCATTCTCTCTTATTTCAGTATGGAAAAGTTCGCATTGCTCGCAGCGTTCAGAAGATGATTTGCCAAACGCCTTTGACATCTTTTGCGACCTTAAATGTGAAATGAAAATCGACATGGCTCTTTCGAAACCCAGCAAAGGACTGGTTGACAGGCTAAACGGTTCTTGTTATTTTATTAAAAAAAGCATTCCCTCTAATTTCAATTTTGGCCGAAGCAATATTGCAAAGTAACATGTCATTGGAATCGTCTCTCCGATATTGCACTTTCATTGAGGATACTTTTCGTGATTATCAGTTTTGATTTACGCATATATTTTCCTTATGTTGTTTAGTAAAATGCCCGGGTTCTTTTCTCCAACCAGGGAACCATGCGACTTTTTAGAACGGTTGCATTCGTACTTTTGCGGTTACCGTTGCGTCCATCGCAAACGATATTCAAGACCGATTTTGCCGACTAAACAACTGTTCTTGTACTGCAATGTCTCATTATATGGCAATTGCTTTGAAAAGAACATGTTAAAAAAAATGACGCTTTTCAAATTCGTTAGTCGAGGCTGTTGTTATTTTCCTAATGGAGCGGGGGAAAAAAAGAAAGAAAAAAAGGGAAAAAGAAAGAAAAATCAATAAAGGCGACAAAAGAGATATACAATATACATACATAAATTGATTGGATTGATGTTTTGTTATTCCAGTTGAGAACATATTTATGTAACGCTTATCTTTACATCATTGACGATCCAATTAAATCAAATTTCTTTGAACATTTCTTTATATATAAATGTATTCAAACGGACTGGAAAAAGCAAAACTCTTTAAGAGTGGTTGTACCAAAAGGAGCAATGGCACATGATTTAGAGGGATGTCCTATTGCGACATTCCCTATCTCCCTAAAATCCAACTTTAATTTCATTTAGATATGATAAAGTCGTATCCTGTGACTGGTTCAATATGTACAGTGTTTAAAGAACGAGGAATTGTCACAAATTCCCCCACGGCCCTTTTCCCTGCGATTATTATTTTGTTTTATTTTTTCTCTTGTGTAGGGATTTCGGCCATTTTCAACATTATACCCTACAAAGTCTATGGAAACATTATTCTATCTTATTCACAGTGTGTCCATTGAGTGAACAACCACAGAGAAAGATCCTATCGAAACATAACTCTATCTTATTCGCAGTGTATCCATTAAGGGAACAAACACAGAGAAAAAGCCTATCGAAACATTACTCTATCTTATTCACAGTGTGTCCATTGAGTGAACAAACACAGAGAAAAAGCCTATCGAAACATTATTCTATCTTATTCACAGTGTGTCCATTGAATGAACAAACACAGAGAAAGAGTCTATGGAAACATTATTCTATCTTATTCACAGTGTGTTCATTTAGGGAACAATCATTGAGAAAAAGTCTATGGAAACATTATTCTATCTTATTCACAGTGTGTCCATTGAGTGAACAAACACAGAGAAAAAGCCCATCGAAACATTATTCTATCTTATTCACAGTGTGTCCATTGAGTGAACAAACACAGAGAAAAAGCCTATCGAAACATTACTCTATCTTATTCACAGTGTGTTCATTTAGGGAACAAACATTGAGAAAAAGCCTATCGAAACATTACTCTATCTTATTCACAGTGTGTCCATTGAGTGAACAAACACAGAGAAAAAGCCTATCGAAACATTATTCTATCTTATTCACAGTGTGTCCATTAAGTGAACAAACACAGAGAAAAAAAACCTATCGAAACATTACTCTATCTTATTCACAGTGTGTCCATTGAGTGAACAAACACAGAGAAAAAGCCCATCGAAACATTATTCTATCTTATTCACAGTGTGTCCATTAAGTGAACAAACACAGAGAAAAAGCCTATAGAAACATTATTCTATCTTATTCACAGTGTGTCCATTTATTGAACAGACACAGAGAAAAAGCCTATCGAAACATTATTCTATCTTATTCACAGTGTGTCAATTAAGTGAACAAACACCGAGAAAAAGGCCTATCGAAACATAATTTTATCTTATTCACAATATGTCCATTAAGTGAACAAACAAAGAGAAAAAGCCTATAAAAACATTATTCTATCTTATTCACAGTGTGTCCATTTAGTGAACAAACACAGAGAAAAAGCCTATCGAAACATTATTCTATCTTAATCACAGTGTGTCCATTTATTAAACAAACAAAAAGAAAAAGCCTATCGAAACATTCTTCTATCTTATTCACAGTGTGTCCATTAAGTGAACAAACACAGAGAAAAAACCCTATCGAAACATTACTCTATCTTATTCACAGTGTGTCTATTGAGTGAACAAACACAGAGAAAAGGCCTATCGAAACATTATTCTATCTTATTCACAGTGTGTCCATTAAGTGAACAAACACAGAGAAAAAGCCTATAGAAACATTATTCTATCTTACTACAGTGTGTCCATTTATTGAACAGACACAGAGAAAAAGCCTATCGAAACATGATTCTATCTTATTCACAGTGTGTCAATTAAGTGAACAAACACAGAGAAAAAGCCTATCGAAACATTAATCTATCTTAATAACAGTGTGTCCATTAAGTTGACAAACACAGAGAAAAAGCCCATCGAAACATTATTCTATCTTATTCACAGTGTGTCCATTTAATGAACAAACACAGAGAAAAAGCCTATCGAAACATTACTCGATCTTATTCACAGTGTGTCCATTAAGGGAACAAACACAGAGAAAAAACCTATCGAAACAGTATTCTATCTTATTTACAGTGTGTCCATTTAATGAACAAACACAGAGAAAAAGCCTATCGAAACATTACTCTATCTTATTCACAGTGTGTCCATTTAGTGAACAAACACAGAAAAAAGCCTATCGAAACATTACTCTATCTTATTCACAGTGTGTCGATTAAGTGAACGCGTTTATGCCATAAAAGCCCACCACCTAATTATAGTCATTGACTTCACCCGACTTTGTTGTATTTTGCACGGGAGACAAGTCATACAAGCACAGGTAACGTTTAACAAGTGTTCTCCCTTAATGTGTCTTAAACGTGTTTCCATTTTTTATTTCCTTTTTGTTTATTTGTTTTGAATAAGCTTACATACTTCATTCATCACGACAAAGTAGAGTTTTTTTTTTTAAAGTTTATTGCTTGAAGGAGGCAATTCGTTAAACCATTTAGAATAGTAAATGGAGTCTATGAATCTACCGTATATGACGCTTAAACAATTTAGGAAAAACAAAATTTGTTCATATAAGCTTTTGCCCCTTTTACCAAATGTGACTTAAAGAAGTATATAAAGAAAGGAATTAAACGATTTGAAATTTCTCTAATTTGAGTTGGCCGTGATACGAAGTTTCCTTCACGGAAATTTTGGTCACAATGATTTGAAATTTGAAATTTTGACAAACATTTCATACACGTCAGTGGATAGTGAAAGTCTGATAAAGGGCTGCCTGCTTCGAAAATCGAAAAAATTAAAAAAAAAACCCCAATGATTCAGGTAAACAACCATGTCTCTCTTGTTGTTGTTTGGAACATTGTATTCTGACCAATCAAATCGCTCAGTATTTGAAGGCTGCCAATTGTAGACTGGAAACTTGAGTTCCATATACGCGTGTCGTCGACCTTTGCACTAAATAGAATGAGTCCTGAGTCATAATTATATAGTTGATAGCGACTCAAACCACGTTGTTCTGTTCTGATCCGTGGGGTTGATAGCTATATTAGGATGATTATCAAGTTTTATTTTGACCCAGGATGCGAAACTTTGTTGTGCAGTTTGACAAACATGCGCTTGGAGAAGCAAATTGCACATTCGTTAATACTAGCCCATTTACAACCATAGCGTTTATTTCATCAGGCAAATCACCAAGGCGAAGATACAAGAAGCACGAGAATGGAAATGTGCCATGACAAAAAACCTCGGCGGTAATCTTTAACGACATAAGTAAAACAAACAACATTCAATTGTGATATATAGCAAACGTGTGTGTATTTTTTGCACTCATTTAGTACCTGAATATGATGAACATGTAATCAAGTATGTTATCCGACGGAAAACAGCCAACTCTTCCGATTATTCTTGATGTATTCATAAACTACCTGCTTGGTATACCTACCGGCTTGTGACGGGGATTGCCGAGTAGATACGATTGGTGCCTTGACTGTTGCCCTATCACAGACATCCTTCGTACTGAATCTGCACACGACCTTAACCCAAGCAATCCAAGAATACATTTACAACGGCCAGGGATGAGAGACAACCTTGTTGTTTTACGTTTTGGTATACCTTATTTGTGTTTTACATCGACTGTTCGTTTGTTTGTTTGTTTGTTTGTTTGTTTGATTGATTTGTTTTGCATCGATTGTGACGAAAGTCTGGTTAAACCTACCCAAGTCTCTTTCGATTGTGAAGAAAGCTTAAAGCTTGTTCAAAGCCACTCTCAATGACTGCTTCCTGTATATTAAACTAGTACTCGCACCGATAATTGTTTGTAACTAAGAAAGAATTTAAGCCTTATTTGGTCCCACTTCATGGTGCGAGCCCGTGCGAAAGATAAACCTCGATTCGTACTGTATAGCATGTATTGTGCAACCAATATAAGCTTACAGAATCCAGTCACGTCGCCATGTATACGCTATAAAGCGTAAGCGTATCATATCGGTGGACGCATCACGAATAACATACTCATTACCAAAGTATATTCTATCCTGACAATCAAAACAAACCTTATTCCTTTTACATAATGCACTTTCATTATAGTCAACACGATTTGCATCATTTGATCATCAACTTTCCGATTCTCGTACACAGAAGATAAAGCTCTCTGACTAGTGTTAGACGTAACGCCGTTATAAAGCATTTGCTATTATATACCAGAAAGTCGATTGTTAACTTATATGCAGGAAAAACAATGCGGCTATCATTGGCAAAAGTAGGTGTAAATAGCAAATATACCCGGTCCATCTGAGGCGTGGCCATTTTGTCCGGACATAAGATCGTATTCATTTAAATATGATATTGGATTTTGATATCAAGTTAACAAGGTCTATGATGTATTTCCTTTTTGTCCGTCTAAAAGAAACACCAAACTATTTGCATGTGAGAACGTATGACTAGACTTTGATAGTATACAGTGTTGTACTGGTAACAAACTCACATCGTCGTGACTCAGTGGTCAGAAAACTGCCATCTATCACGTCCAAATGATTCATATGTAGGTATTTACATTTACAGCTTGGATCATACGAGATACGATTTTCTAAAATTTCAACGAAATAGGCGTACCTTTCAACCAAAACTGATTCAACGAATGAAGGGATCTGGGTACCTTCAACCAAAACTGATTCAACGAATGAATGGATCAGGGTACCTTCAACCAAAACTGATTCAACGAATGAAGGGATCAGGGTCCCTTCAGCGCTTTGATTACGATAAGCTTTGGTAGACTGGAAGAGATCAACAGCGTGGGCTTATCAGCGATATCAACAAACCACTTCATTGTCTCACCTGGAATACTCAAACCAGGTCACTTGGAAAGAATTCCTTCACGCCAGTGGTAGTGTAAGGGTTCGGGATCGGAGGGTCCCGGGTTCGGATTCCGGCTAGATCATCCGAATATTCCTGAGTAAAACATGCATCCCGTATTGCTCCCTCCACCCAGGTGTATAAATGGGTTCCTGTGAGGGAATACACCAATGTGTCGTAGCTGCATTTGCGGCATATGTAGACGTAAATTGTAAAAGTTGCATAGATATGCCAAACATAGATATGAGACTATAAACACTTCTTTTACGTTTAATGAAAATTATACTGCTGTCACCGGAATTTGAACCAACATGGAGAAGGGTGTGTGTGTGGAATGGGACTGGGGACTAGAATCTAACCACTAGGCCACGTATACACCGTTTTCTCCTGACAGTGAAAGGGTCCCATAATGACGATTTAATTCATGCGCCGGTCTAGTTTCACTGCTTCCTTCTTTTTTCGAAATTTGCTTTTAAACGGTGATGTAGCTCTATTTTATATGCATTTCAAATAGAATACGACGTGTCTTGATGTGTTTTCATCTAAGTTATTTTCTCAGGTCCCATTCCATAAACACTTCATTGCAGTGTTTAAATATTGATACTTTTATTATAACTACACAACATATGCAACACGTAACTGAGTTACGTCCAATAATTATTTTAATATAGTTTAACAAATTGCAACGATTCTTCAATGATATCTTTCCTAAGATTCTTAAACACTTGGTCAGGGTCTGAAGTGCCGTGTCACAGGACAGTAGTAATAAATCAGCGATGACGGATACTCGAATCTGGGACGTCCAAATTTCATATGCCAAACAGGTACACACCACTGCGAAACGGAATTTGTTAAGGAAAATAAGAATATCGTATCATAATCTAAAATTTGGGAGGGGACACCATAGTTACTTTTCTTTTGCCTCCGGGGGTTTCCCATAAAGCCTCGGGACTTTTGTATGGAGTGCTGAACTACACTCCACCTTTCGCCTTAGATATTCACGTTGGCGCATCTGGAGCAGAAAAGTCATAAAAGCATCTCGAAACGAGCAATGTTTCCCTTTTGTCACAATGGTTTCTTCTTTATAATCACTGGCACATAGAAGAAGTTCTTCCCATACTTTCTGATTGTCACTTGTTGTTGCTTTTAATTTCTTCTTCTTCACAATTGCTTCTACTTATATTTTATAACTTGCATGCTTTTGGTTTTAGTTTCTTTTTCGACAAAATGGCATCTTTCCATATTTCATAATTTTCCTCGCATGTTACTTTTAATATCTTCCTCGCAACAGTTAAATGTAGCAGTTATTTCAAACAGGTTCATTCTTTTAGTTGCTTTTAATTTCTACTTTGTCACAAAGATTTCTACCTATATTTTATATATTGCATGTTTTTGCATTTAATTTCTTCTTCGTCACAGTGGCCTCTGTTAATATTTTATCATTTTGGCCGCGTGTTACTTTCATTTTTTTCCTCGCTAATAAATTCGGCCAGTTATCACACGAACAATGCCTCTGTTTATTAATTAACGACTATCATTGCTTAGAACTTTAACAAGTCAAGTTAGTAGATAAGAATTTTAGTTAAGATTTTGACAACTCAAGTAAGTACATATGAGGGAAACGACGGTTTGAAAGACGCTGTGTTGAACGCTGCGTGTATCTCAGACCCCTGCCGGCTTGAAGACGATAAATCAGTCTGAAATTGACGTTTGTTATTCATAGAGAAATAATCAGACAGTAAATATCGCCTTGTCCGACCGATAAAACAGCGCCAGATTCTAATGACTTTTTTTACCTGTATGAATCCGTGCGAAATTAATATCTCAATGTACCGAGCACCCCTCGTTTATTTTTTTAGTTTAGAAGAAAAACGTAGGAATAGAATTGGATAAAACGTATTTATAGGCGAAATTATATCTTTTTATATCTTCCGTAGCCTCGTTCTTTCTGTATCGTATGTAGATTCAGATTTTAAGTTCAGAATTAGTTGGCAATTTTTTTGAACTCATATCAAATTAGAAATGCACCTGTAGGCATGAAACTGTATTCAGTTCAAATTGTTGACGAATTAGAAATGCATTGCCCAAGAACATAGATTTAAACTTAAGTTGAACTAAGATTCAGACAGCTATTTAGTTCTACATTCAATTTTGTTTCAAGCCATACTACTAACACACGACCGAATCTTGGTGTACATTATACAACTAACGGCCTAATACGGACACAAGTCATTTAGAATGCTTAAATATGAGTTTTCTGAATGACTTGCGTCCTGTATTAAGGTAGTATTGACTAAATAACATTGAAATGGGTATGAGTTTGCCATTTAGGCACTAAAATGCATGGAAGAGCTCATTTCACTCCTTTAACCCTTTACCAAACGCCAAATGTTCGACTGTCCCAATTTGAAAGAGTTTGCAGACGACATTCAAAAAGTGATGAAATTTGAAAACAAACTTCCGATAAGGCACAAAAAATGAGAAATTGCATAGTTATAGCAAGTTCTCCTTTTCCCATAATGTTTTCCAGAGTCGTCAGAACCAACTGGTCAAGTGTTGTTATTGTTTGGTAATGGGTTAAATGAAAACACAGATTTAAAGCATCTTTAGAATAAATAAAATGAAATTAGTCATTTCTTTAGTGACGAGGATTTTAACCTCTAATCGCAATACAACCCCGAAAAACAAACGACCCACTTTGCGCATTGTTTCTGGAATAAAGCGAACCACACGCACTTCATATAAAAAGCAGAGTTTGTTCTGTTATTCTTCAATTGTCGATAAAATCTAAGCGATGGCATTTATTGTTGGATTCACGGTGTAAAATAATCAATAAAGCACAAAATAACTTGATCTTTCAGTATTGTGTAACAGTCTTTTCTTTGTAAATTTTCAATGGTGGGATATATAGACACTTCATTTTTATTTGTTTATTTCTTTTTCTTTTTTAAAACTTTCTTCGTGCTAAAAGCATGTCTTAACCAATCAGCATTTGTAGAACACCAGAGTAAATCAGGTTTCAAGTGTATACTCTTAGAGGTGCTTATACCCAGAAGAAACTATCTGAAAGTCAAAATAAATCGTAGTTTAAAAAATGGTTGTATTGTGCTTTGATATACAATTAAAAGTAGCTATTGAAAGCGTGGTTTATTAATGGAGCGTCAATTCACCTAAGTATGTACAATTTATAGGCGGTGATCTCAATAACGATGTCACGCTTTTTGATTAAGATGCATGTTAATTCATTGTAAACATACTTTTAATAAATTGATCTGTTTTTGCTTCCAATGACAATTCTTAAGTGCATTTCGTATGTCAGAACAGATGTTGTGCAGTTTTAAAGTGATCAAATTTTAACTTCCAAATTTCCTCACATCTGTGAATGAGCACATTTAAATAGAGCATGAAAACTGATTTAGTCAAATACTACCCTATGAGTGTAGATCCGAAATACTGAAGCACTTTTCAAATTCGTTCTACCATCATAGGGTGGGGAGTGTGTCTTTATTTGCATCAGTCGTCGCATTAGCTTCTTCTTAGACGATACACGATACCTACCCACAGAATCTGCATAAACATTTCAAAGCGACAATAACACGGCGACACTCATACTGTTTTCCTTAAACCGTCCCATATTTCATTCGGGTAACACTGTTCGAAAATGGGAATATATATCCAACAACATGAGCTATCTCAAGCATATCGGTATATATACATTTCAACCCTTTTCTCGTTTCCTCAGCGGGGCCCAGTATGAATACGTTCCGATTAGAGACCTGTTACACGGAACCAACCTTACCAAGCCACACCTTCAGTACATTCATTGACACGGACACGTAAAGATCGATTTCAAACGAGAAGCATGTTGTAAGATAGAAGGTGTTTATTTTAAATAAAGCAAATAGTCAACCCCAGTCGCTAGCGGGTGCACTATGGGGAAACCCGATCCTATGATAACGAGTGTAGAGCATATGGTTTATACGAACTCCAAAATTATACATTTACTCTGTCTCGGTATGATAAAACACCCGAGGACTGACTATCTTGACGTGGATAACAATTCCAGAGCCTTTTAACTGCATTTGTGTTTAAAGTTGAAAAAAAAAAGAAAGTAAAAAAAAAGGAACTGTGACCTTGCGTGACCTTTTGTATGATCATACGTGAACTCTCCGAAGATTGTGATAAATCGGAACTTACTGTGCTCTTTCTCGTATTCTACTATTCGCTCGCCTTTATTCGGACAAGTGCCCTGTATCGTGCCCTGTAAAGGCCGAGTGTTACCGAAATGACAAAATACAAACTTATCTATTTCGATATACGCGGTCGGGGTGAACTTCCCAGACTGCTTTTCCATGCTGCTAGAATTCCCTTCGAGGACAAGCGCTTATCGATAGACTCGCTGGGTAACTGCACAGAATGGCAGCAGCTGAGATCAAGTAAGTTATTTATAGAATCGTACCCCCATCCTCCTCACCCCTGCAATCAAGCATCGTATAATTTACCAAATGGTCTTTAATTAATCCAATCAAGAACGCTCAGATATAGTTATCCATGTGTCAGTTATAGTTATAGTAAGTTTCTGACGCAGGTCCCGTATAGATCCTCTTCGTCACTGCCGTACCAACATGTTTCAGTTTTGTAATGGACGGATTTCATGGATAAACCTGTACTAGGCTAGGTTTCTGAAGTGACTTGCCATAGGCTACTCCCACGAAACCAGGGGTCTCGTTGGGGCTCGAACCCGGGATCCGAGTTCTGAGTCCACCTCCTGAGGCTACTCTGCAGCATCTGCTGTAGAAGTCGTTAGAAATTGATTATGAAGATGTTATCCTTTTACCACATAAGGTTCAATCAGATGTCTTATAGATTTTTGGTTTTTCTTTTACTTTTTTTGTCGTGTGTTGTTTTCATTTGGGACCATCCAGAAATAGCAATTGGAAAGGGCAGCCATGTCGTATTGTTTACCATCATACAAAAGGCTGCTGCTGGTCGAATCATTCATTACGATGCAAATTCCGTTTGCATCGTTGACAAAGTTGATATCGTTCATACCGGCGTTAAGGCTTATGCCGTTTGCAAACTTCATTTTTACTTTTGATACAATGTTGTGACTAGTACCCCCATCAATTCTCTTGACAATCACTAACAAGTACTAATAGTTAACTATAATGTCTCAAAGCAAAGTGTTGTTTTTCCATATGAATAAGTCACTCATCGACTAAGACAAATGCTTATAGCCTCCAAGCAACCTTGTTGATGGACATGTAACCAAAGTACGGAGTCTAGATGATGCACATACACATGTATATGAACAGCTAGTATTTCATTTATACTAAAAGCTTAAAACATATATATGTGTATATTGGTATATAGTAGTTTAATTAGGTTTACTTTAGCCGGGTTGTATGTATCAGGTATTATGAAGATATGTGCATTATAGGCTAGAGGCCTTAGCATACTAAATGACCAAACAATTTAATGAGTTGAAGTTAATTGACGTCAGTGAGATGGCTCTCTGACACTCGATCACACAGATCGTATGTTCCTTATTCTAGGATATATGGCTAAATGAACTAGCTATGTCAGATCGTTTTCAAGATTGACCGTATTCGGAACCCGACTCGGCTGTATTCTAATAACTCCTTGTTATAGTTTTTGACAAGTCTTAGTTAGCCAATTACCAAACAATAACGACATTTGACCAGTTTGTTGAAGACGACTCTGGAAAACATTTTGGAAAAAGGAGAAATTGCTCTAAATTTTCCCAAATGTTGTCTGCCCTATCAGAAGATTTATTAAATTTCATCGCATTTTGATATGTCGTCTTAACTCGTTCAAGTTCTGGCGTTGTTTAAGGATTAAAAGCAACAACAGACTGCAAAACAACTGAAAAAAGATCCATTTTTATATTGGGAAAGAAACCACTGTTACATGTTACAAAGAGATGGATTGCTAGTTCTGGATTCTTGCGTATTTTGAAGCAGATGCGTCAAAGAAAAAGTAATGGACTATTGGGCGATTTTAGTCACAGTGACATGACATGTGTTAGATCTCTCTCATTAATGAACACTAACACTCATTAAGGCAAACCCTTGACGATCTGAGAGTGACCACTATAGATAAAATAACAGACACATCTTTTTACAAGTAGAACCTATTTGGCTTGCCTTGGGTCCTGACCCATGCATACCCGCAAACTGCGGGCCATACGCATGGGCCAGGACCAAAGGCTATTATTTGTCCTCTGAACGAAGCGATATTTATAACTGAAATCCTGCCGAAAAATGGCGTAAATCACCATACGAAACACGAAAAAAAAAATCTAGATTCATTCTGCTACGTTCACCTTTCTCAGGGCTTGGCCAATATGTTCAAGCGCACTGCAGTTGTATAAATGTATGCAATTCGGATGAAAGCGTGTCAAGTTTAGTCTAATTCAACACTTAACATGACCCTGTTTGTCGGCTCTCCAAATACTCGGTTAGTCTGTTCGTGCACCTATATAAATCAGCTACTATTAAGAGGACGGAAATTTACTCTACAGATATTTTTTAAAAACTCTGTTAATCTGTACATGCACCGTACATGCACTGACCGCATTAATATAAATGAAAACTGTTGAAACAGCATTCGATCTGTTATAGGCCTATTATACAGTTAAATACACTTCCGTCCGATCGAACTCCCCCGTGATCGGTCAATCTGGTCTTGACCTAATATTCGTGATATGATTCAATATTCGTTAACATCGACGTTATATCTGATCAGATACTACTCTGAATTAATACAGTTTGGTCGATTTCCCTAGGGATCGGTCAATCTGTACTTGACCACGTATTCGTGATGTGACTTAATATTCGTTGAAATCGACATTACAACCGATGTGATACAGTCATACTAGACTAAACTTAATGCGAATTTGAACTCGTCTGTCGATTTCCTTAGGGCACGGCGAATTTGAACTCGTCTGTCGATTTCCTCAGGGCACGGCGAATTTGTACTCGTCTGTCGATTTCCCTAGGGCACGGCGAATTTGAACTCGCCTGTCGATTTCCTTAGGGCACGGCGAATTTGTACTCGTCTGTCGATTTCCCTAGAGCACGGCGAATTTGAACTCGTTTGTCGATTTCCTTAGGGCACGGCGAATTTGTACTCGTCGCCTGTTTCATTGAGAAGGCCGCACTCAATTATGTTCATTCACGAAGTCGGTCCTTCGACCCCAACAATTGGTCGTGCTCTTTACTATTTACTACTTACTATTCAAGAATAGACAGGCATTCAACCCTTGTCACATGGCGAATGTTTACATGTAGTGATATGTAAACTAAAATTTCATAATTGCAGCAAACCCACATAGTGGAAGTATTTTATATTGAAACATATTTAAATGCTTAAATCATTGTTGCTAAATAAGAACTAGTCAAAATTTGGCAAATTCTCATTTTTTTCTATACACGATAATTTCAAATCTAGTATACAATAAATGATTCAACCGTTTCTTTCACTTGTTCCAAGATAATGTTATATTCGACCTTTTATCCCTAGAATACTGGGTAATTTTCTAAAGATAGATTTTTATGTCATCTGCATTTTAAAACCTTTAGTATCTGCTCAATTTAGACTAGGGAAGATACTTAGAGTAGCAAACAGGTTAGATCACAGGCCAGCCGCCAATTTATTTGGAGGCTGACCTGGATCTAACCTGTTTGCATAAACATGAATTCGGGTCTAGCTCTGTAAGGGTTTAAGGTGAAACATATTTAATCATGGAAATCATTGTTTCTAGATAAGATCTAGCCGAGATTTAAAAAATTATCAGGTTTCTTTACACAATGTTTTCAAATAAAATGTGCAGCAAATTATTCAGCCCTTTTTGTCAATTGTTCTATAATAATTGTGCGTTTACCTTTTAAGTGAAACTTTCAATGCGATAAAAATCGTCCGCTAAAACCTCCTAAGTCTCCTTTTTTATTGTTTCAAGCATTGCCTTATCTATTTTTTTTCAAAAAATGAATCAAACGAATTATTTTACGCTTGATATGTCCACGTGTCTTCTGCTAACGCATGTCTCACAAAAATTATCGTTGCGATTTCTTTCGTTTTAGATTACGAAAAAATGTACCAATGTTTAAGTTAATTGTTTTCTGGTGAACTGATTTTCGTTTGATCTTTATGCTGGCAAGAGTTCGATCAGTTTAAAATCACTCGTCACATTTCTAACGTACACATTTCTTCTTACAGTGAAATATTGCATACGACGTAGGCAAATGCGAGAGATGTGATTCAATTAGCTTAAGCATTAATTGACATTACTGTAGAGTATTTAAGTGTCGTATCAATGTTCTTTTTTTCAACTAGATACACTGGGAGGACATAAATAATGTGGATGAGAGGAGTGTTTGCTCTCATGAGCATTGCGCCCTTTTGTCAACATTATTCCAAAATATTCGTTGCAACAAATATGCAAAACGAACCAATGAGTGTTTAAGAGTCTGGGTTTTAAAGTACGCAGCGACTCCAAACCCACGCATAGCTATGTCGCACCGCAGTGGGGAAACTATGAATAGGTGCACTGGACGTTCCGGGTAACTGAAATACAGTCTGTGACTTATGGAGTGGGAATGCTTCTATCCGGCTTAACAAGCCCTTATGGGCAGTTGCGTATGGGGCTTTTCTCCATGGGTTCAGTGCAAGACTTTGGTAAGTGCTTCACAACTGGGAAGGACTTACTATAATCTTGCTTAGAACCCATCGCAATACAACTGAAATAATGTTGACGCGATGTAAAACCTATATGAATGAATGGATGAATGAATGAATAAAACACAGTCGGGAGAAGGGACAGGTTAAGCGCAAAGGGGCGTGAACAGTAGACTCATAACAATGATAGAATATTGGAGATAAAAATCGTGTCACCCACACACTGCATTATCGACGAAACAAGCGAAAGGTCCACGGGTGTAAAACATTTCACGGCAATCTGAACTCATAATAGGGTCTTTCCAACGAAAACACCTCTGAGATAACATGTAAACCGTCATGTTACTTCTTGTAAGGCAACTTTCGTCGTACTTTCGTTTTCAAATGAAAATGCAAATTCTAAACAGCCATAAAGTTTGATTAAGGAAAGAAAGATGTATGACAACTTATCATTTCATTAGTACCACTAAGCTATCTATGTCTCTGGTATTAGATACCGACCAAAATAAATGGTTTTAAACGATGTTTAATACTTCCATCTATTTTGAGCTACTAAACGTGGACGCTCAAAGAAAATGTGTTATTAGCCGGGACATTGAACACAAAATTTGTTATCCTACACTTATATACGAGGTGTATTTTGCAGGTCACGGAAATACCCGAGTAGTTACGATTTCGTTAGCATCCCCACCTTACCCACATCAAAGACTTCCCTGCTCAATTGAGCAGTTGATGAAGTATTTAACGCACTTTATCTAACATCTTGATATACGTTTCACGTTTACCATTGAAATCGGGAAATTCGGTCGATTGGATACTGACCTATTTGTCACTTTCAATACCCTTCGGCAATCTGAACACATCGGTATTATTCAATGAAAACGTATTTCTCAGCTCACGGAATTATCCAAGTAGTTCCGATTGATCCTTCGGTTATATTAGCCCGGTTAGGGAACCTGCATGAAGGTATGGTTCCGGTATTTCTTGTTTTAATGTAGAATACCCATAATCCGCTGTTTTGAAACTAATTCTTTCGTCGGATTATTTCGGTCGTTTTCGGTATACATCGGTCGTGGCCGGAACTATTCGGTGTAAAGCGAAAAGTTCCGACGCTACCTGAGGTATTCCGAAAACGACCAAGGAAAGAAAGAGGTTCGGAATGGCGGATTATTGGTGTTCTACCATAAGCGATTATGGTAAATGGAGCAAGAATGGTGGCGTACGCATAACTCGGATGATCCAAGCTGTAAATGCATATGGATCATTCGGACTTGCGTACGCCAATCATAAAGCTAACGTTTTGCTACGGACACCAGCCGTTCAGAAAGCTCGAATAATTCCCAACATTTTGGATGAAGCCTCAATCGGATACCTTCACAAACGTTGTGATCGGTCATACGTCCCAAAAACTTTAATAGAGTACATTAGAGTGAATACTGAGTCGAGAAGGGTTCTTACGTTCACACCGTCTTTAATCACACAAAAGTCAAACTTGATATATGGGTATATATCGTTTAACAATTGGTGTCTGCATATCATTAACGTTATATGCTTATTCATTCAAATATTCATATGAGCCTTCATTTAATGTAGTAATGTCTGTTCACAGACACACGATTAAGGGTCCGTGGTACAGTGGTTAGAGTAAATTGGTTATTCGAATTCGGTTGTTCGGATATCGCATGGGTTCGAGTATTTCGGGTTAAAACAATTCTTTGAAAGAAAAAGTTGGTTCTCAAGCTTCCTTGAAATCTTTAAGCTTTAATTCGGTCCCCAGCATCTCATATGGGTTTCCTATATTTATTGGAGGGAGTGTGTATGGTGGGAAGACAGTTGCGCCGAGAAACAAGGATACCAGCACATGCATAGTTAGAAACACTTATCCCTTTCCCAAACAACAGATTTTGGACTGTCCCGAATTGAAAGCGTTTGCAGACGACATTTCAAAATGTGATGAAATTGAAATATATTCTTCGGATAGAGCAGAAAACCTTGGGGAAAAAGATAAAATTGCTCGTTACGAGCAATTTCTCCTTTTTCCACAAGGTTGTCTAAAGTCGTCGGCAAGAAAGTAATCAAGTGTCTTTATTGTTTGGGAAAGGGTTATAGCAGTTTCATTATATAGTGGTGTAGGTTATGGTGTTATTGCTTGACACGTACCCATGTCAACAAGAAACGGATGTGGTCAAATAGACCCTGAATCGTTTGTCAATTGCGCTTCGAACATTGGCCGAGTTCTATAAATTCCATACTAACGCTTACTCTTGACCATTGACGTTACCAAGGATGTCACCGAAATTACCTTAATGTTTCTTGGCTACATATTTGTAAATATATATCTCGATATGTCTTAAGTTCAGAAATTATTCACATCAGTTTACGGGACCAAAGCATGAACGCATGATTTTAACCCTTTCCCAAGCAATAACGACATTTGACCACTTTGTTGCAGACGACTTTAGAAAACATTGAGGGAAAAGGAGAAATTGCTCGTAACGAGCAACCTTTCCTTTCCCCTCAATGTTTTCTGCCCTATCTGAAGATTATTTTCCAATTTCATCACATTTTGATATGTCGTCTGCAAACGCTTTCAATTTGGGACAGTCGAAAATTTGGCGTCTGGTAAAGGGTTATGTATATCTGGCTTCCGGCCGAGTTCAATTATTGACCATCCACAACAAGGTATGATTGTCCGCGCAAATTGCGCAAGAAAGAGTTCCTTCTTTTATAAACCTGCTTTCCCGTAGAAGCGCTGTAGGATGCGAACAAAAATTGTATTTAGTTTAGTAAAAATGACTGTACTTATAAAACTTTTAACAAGTTTAAGTCCAAGTCCAAACATTTTAATAATAGCATAACATTATATGTCGTTGCTATATACACATATGCATTTACATACAATATATAATTATAAGTCAGTAAAGTTGATTTGATTAATCATCATACAATAATAAAGGATTGTGTGACATCGCTGTATTCCGAATCACGGATGGTGATTGCTAAATAAACTTCTTTTCCGAGTTTGCATAAATCTTTCTTTCGGCTGTTCATAACATGTGTTATGTGTTGGCGAGATATGGTAAACATTTGTAGTAAAGTTTTTTTGAAATCTCGACACTTAGGATGACCCATTTAGAAATGATATTCATTTTTTACGGTATTTTTAGAGCATATTTTGTAAAGCCTGTTTTCTCTTGGAGTATCATCGAACCTTCCTGACTCGATTTCTATACCTAAACGCACATTACCCCAAGAGCAAAAATTTCCTTTGACTAAACATACTTATGAAGTTTTTTCTCCAATTGAAGTTAACCATCTTTTCTCCTGAAGTGTACCTTAAAACAGGAATTATGATATAAACACACATATCACCATATACTATAAGAATGTTTTGTAACATCAGTACTATTTTGAACGAATTCTATTATTTTGTAATATGCAAATGACTTTATACAGTATTGCAAATAAAATGTTTGTATTTTTTTCTGTTTGTGATCAACTACCCATTGAGTCTTTACCAAACAATAACGACAGTTGACTAGTTCGTTGCAGACGGCTCTGGGAAACATTATGGGGAAAGGAGAAATTGCTCTAAACGAGCAACTTCTCCTTTTCCCACGATGGTTTCTGCCTTATCAGAAGATTATTTTTCAATTTCATCATATTTTGTAAACGTCGCCTGCAAACGTTTTCAATTTGGGACAGTCGAAGATTTGGTGCATGGAAAAGGGTTAAGCATGGTCCTTGACTCAGAAAAGTGGCCTTGTAACATCAACTGCGACTTATTTGATGTCCTTGCAATTTTTACATCTTCGACTAAATATATTAGAACTGATTAATACATATTAAAGGTCATATGTACAGGTTGGGTTTATTTCATAAAATTAAAATATGAAGTAAAACAATCACATTGAAATTATTTGCAACATTTTAGCATAACGCATTACGCCATAAATCACCGTCATAGCGCACCGTTAAATAAAAGTTCGTATGACTTACTTCCCTTTGCTGTGACGTCACTCGTGATCCACTGAATGCGCCATGTAAAGGGCGTGAAGAGCGATCGCTGGTTAAAGGTGGTGTTTTTCTTCAAATAAACGATCCTAAAGTCATTGTTTGGATTGGCAGCGCATTTTATTTATTGAGTATGATTCATTTTATAAGAATATCAATTTGAAAAAAGATAAATTAATAACTTAACCCGTGAATTTGCATGGATTTGTCATTGCGTAAACCTGTTCATATGAAAGGAACGGCTTGAAATTTGGACGATTTTCCTTGAAATAAATGATTCTTAAGTCATTGTTTGGATTGACAGTGAAATTTCTATACTGGATATTTTTCATATTATAAGAATATCCATTTGAAAAAAAGAAATTAGTGACTTAACGCGTGAATTTACAAGGATATGTCAATGCGTTCATATGAAAGGAACGGCTTGAAATTGGGACGATTTTCCTCGAAATAGCAATCCTTAAGTCAATGTTTGGATTGACAGTGCATTTTCTTTATTGAATATGTTTCATATTATAAGAATATTCTTCTGGAAAAAAAGAGTAAGTGACGTAATGCGTAAATTTGAAAGGATTTGTAAATGTTTTCATATGTAAGAATCGGCTTGAAATTTTGACGATATTTGTGAAAACAGCTATTTTTATTAATATTTGTTGAAAAAAATACGAGTACTTTTTCGTCAATGATCGTGTATTAGCATTAAGGTTTTAATTGAGTAGTAAACAAAGACATAGATCTGAATAAACGAATTGTCTTAAAACCGTACATCGTATAACTATTAACTGTCAAATTCACCCTGCATTGTCTTATCAATACATGAAATGAAACGGGAGAAGATCATAAATTGCGAACAAACAAACCGTATTATAACCCAACTTACTTGTGATACGAAGGTTATCCTTTAACTCACATTTTCACCACACATCAACTTACTTGTGATACGAAGGATATCTTTTGACTCACATTTTCACCACACATCCAAATTTCAAAACTAAACACTGGCACATTCAAGAGTATTTGTTAAAATCATCCGGCAATTTTCCAGTAACTCCACCCCCAGTAAAAGGTCTATGATTTCGAAATTGATTCCGATGTCGTCTTTCTAGATCAACTGTTTTGACTTAAGAATCTTCTTCATATTCACTTTACATTTATGTTCGTTTTCTCTCGTGTAAGTAGCCTTGACATATTGAGCATTTAATTTTCGGACAGGTTTAATAATTAACAGCTAAAACAAAAAAATCGTCATAGTTTATTTTACTAACAACCTTAAATAAACATATTTGAATTTATTTGTTATGATTTTGGAATTTAAATATCAATTTGACAAAACTTGATTTTGATGTTTAAACGTTGTTTTTGTTGAAAACATAGAGTTAATACCGTTTTGGTGAATACTGATTATCATATACTTATTGAAGTGTCAAACTATTCTAATAGAAAAGACAACATGTTCACTTCTTTGGATATCATAACGACACAACGACAAAGTATGAGACGTAAAACACATTGAGAGATAAATATGTCCTGACACACCTTATCAATCCAAACATCCTGTGAGAGTGTGGTCTTAATTGGTTATATCTTAACAATGGATTTTTTAGATAAATTTAATTGCCGCGCATTGAAAGTGTGAGATTTGACGCTTGTTATTTCATGTCTGGAATAGCAGAACGTGTCAGACCTGTTAATTAACAACAGAGATATTTAAGAGATTAACGCCAGAGGCTATCTTTCGCCTAAACAATAAAGGACTTGAGACTTGAAACATACTGTGCAGATTGGTGATAATTTGCATCACGACCCTTGATTCTTGTAATGTCCGATGTTTGTTGATTGACCCTTTGTATGTGAGGTAAACTGACAATAATCAATTAAATTGTAAACAAAGAGATTATGTTCAAATGTGTAAATTGTATATTTAGTGATCTTATTACTAAATTATCAATATAAATTTGTAATAATCATGTTTGAACACCTGCATTTCAGTGTGACATACGTCATTTAAACCAATATTACCAATGGCAAAAAAATGAGGTGTGTGATTTAAAAAATTCCGAAAAGCAGACGCTTAAGTTAAGATCGCACCCATTATCATTTGCGTTGATGAGTTCAGAGACAGTTTGCGGATATCAAATATTCATTATTTTGAATTTTCATTCAAAGACAACGGCAGATAAAAGAAACTTGCTTGTTTTAATCAGCTTGTTATCATAGCAATCAACGTACATTTTTCATTTTGTCTCATTTATGTACAATGGCAACGTTTCTACGATTATGTTAAAACATAAAACAAGTTTTGCAAATAAGAACAAGATGCCTTTAAGCGTTTAAAACCCAAAGACATGGATATACAATAACTTATGATGTTGGATGAAATTAACATATTCTTGCAACCCTTTGAATTCTTACGTAATATAATCGTAAAGCAGCCTAATTAAGTATTCCTAACTAAGTATGTAGCATAGTTAATCTGTTCCACACAAAACTCACTTGGCGAGTAAGAGAGTCATTCAAGGAAATTAACTTTCAAAAAAGGGGTAATCAACGTGATTTATCCTTTTCTTGAATTTATCTACATTGACACAGTGCAAATTCTATATAAAGATCTAGCAAGACTAGTGAAAGTTGTCGGTGTGTTTGAAATAAGGGAAACATAACGGTTACTCAATAAGTAGAATGAATTTGAAGCGTCTTCACCTGTATAAATTACTTTGAATTGAGTCCGATCATTTAAAGATCAATAAAATCAATTATCTGGAAACGCCTAACAATGCGTTAACTTGCCGTCTTCGAAGTGAAAGTAACACAGCCTACTGTTCTTGTTTGGGGAATATATCTTTTGCTTATTTGTAAAGTAAACACGGTCCAGTTTACTTATCGAAACTTTTTGCAGCTTTTATGTTCGTCGGAAAACGGGAGAAACTCGCATCCCTGCGACCAAAAGCAGAATAACACCAGAAGACCTGTCAAAATACCATATTCAATATCCAATTTACGTTTCCCAAAACACAATTCAACACTTAAAATGTCCGAAATTTGTGCAAAAACACCGTCGTTACTGAGAACTAGATTCTTCTTACTGATAGTTCATATGACTTTGAAGCACAAATGACGTCACAACAAGGGAGATAAGTCATTCACAAAAATCGATAAAGGTGAATAAAAGTAGTCAAAAACAACATTTTTCGCTTCTGTATGAGAAGAAAATCATTACCTCCGTCATAACGAAACCATAACCTAATTCAAAAACCATAATTAAAGAAAATTTTGTTTATCGGGAAATATGACCTTTAAATCTGATAACCTTATTTCATTATCTGTATTATAAAATACCGATTAAAAGCCGCCGTTTCTGCTGTCGTTGCGATCTTTTGACTCTCCTGCTATTCAAAATGTCAAAGAGCGTCTAGAATCATGATTACCCTGTTAACAAGGTCGATGCAAACTGATTAAATACAATAAATTCCATGTTATGCCTTTTGGCGGTGCGATTTTTTCCTTTCAAATGTTGCTGAAATGTATGCAACGCCACTATTTTTACATAGGTGTTTATCTATCTAATCAGATGGAATTTGAACGATTGAGCAAACATTATCGGTTGAGCTAGTAGTGGATCGAAATTATGACGACGAAGTGGATAGAGTTTTGACGCATATTTGCGACAACGTTTGCGACATTGTATTATATAGATCTAAATCTTCCTCAGAATGAAATTGAATACTTTGCATCATAAGAAATCTTATGTGAAACAATGAAAGATATAAATGAAAAAAAAGATATTATTTATAAAAACATAATCCCTAACCCTAACCCTAACCCTAACCCTAAGCCCATTTACGTCACCAGGCCACTTTACGGTTGTGTTAAAACTCAATCCACTTTGTATATTCAAGCGATCCACTACTACGTCGTCGAACATTATCACGTTTATACGGAAACGAAATAAAACAGGAAAAAAATCCCATTCTCCCTTGCCTAAGCATTTTTTTTTATTTTTGTGCTTGTAACATATCTTTACATATTCGCTCTTCCGATTAGTTTCATCAATTTTGTATAGGTAACCACGCTATATTTTCTTTCGTTCTGGGTGATACCAAGTACCAAGCAAATTAAAGGAATCCTGTTTATATTGTTTTGTCGTCTGCAGTTTCTTTTCAACAATTTTGATTTTTGGGACTAAGTGTGTTACGTATTACCTTTATTAGGATAAATTCACACCCGAATGACCCCGGAGTCGTGTTATATTTGTACAAGTACTATCTATCGTATGAACTATACTTGCAATCGGAACTACTCGGGTATTTCCGTGAGCTACCATTGGATAAACCCGATGTGTCCAGGTTGCTATACTCGCTGTTGACCCAAAAGGCACTATCTTCTTTAATCAGAGAAGCAAGGTTACCGCGTTTAGTTTGACAGAAATTGCACCATATGTTTGATTCTTCTACGCGGTGATCTCCCTTTCCATTAGGCAACGAGCTCTCTGCCATCACAGAGAAATCCCTCAAGATATCAAAGGATTATGTTTGAATCGAAATCTGTATTCCTATTTTCTTTTTCGAGATTTAGTAGTTGGACTTCCTCGGCCAAATCATTACAACACGTGATGGCAAAGTATATATAAAACAAAGAAATACTGATAGAAGTTGCTAAATTCGTAACCAAACCGATTCGTTACCTTATATTGTTCTTGTTGATTCGTAACAAGGCCCCATTATAGCCAACCCAGGAAAAGTTTATTTGATATAATATAATGAATCAATAAGGTGTATACCGTCTGATTTTGCATCTGTTTGAAATCGTGATTGTTTCTGGTATTAACGAATTCGCTCACTTTGGGTCAAACCGTCCATTTTTCTTGTTTGCACTGGTATAAACTAGCCAGGATAAAACTATCAACCCTCAGAACGCTTTGTAATTTTCTCAAAATAGATTTTTGTGTCGCCTGCTTTCTAAAACCTTAAGTATCTGCTTAACTTTAACGATGAAAGACACACAGAGTAGCAAACAGGTAAGATCACAGGCCAGCCACCAGTTTACTTGGCGGCTGGCCTGGATCTTACCTGTTTACATAAGCATGAAGTCGCTGCCTGCACTATAAGGGTTAACTTACGACGCTAAGAAGTGCAAATAATAAAACAAAACTGGATACCGATTGTGTTTACGTGCCATGTTCATTGTAGCATGTGCCAATTGTGTGGAAAATATGAGGAGTTTTCTTTCTCAACATAATAGATGATTCCTTCCTTTTTAATCTATTTAGTGTGATAACTCATTATAATAAGTACCCACAAAATATGTTAAGTGTAATAATTCCACTATATGTGATTTGAGAAACAATATCCTATACTACTGCTTTGTAGGCATGATTCCACTATAGAAACTATAGAAAAAAACAAAAACAAATACCATTGCTCTGTGGACCACACTGTTGCAAGTGGTAGAGCATAGGCCTCTGGCACCGATGGTTGTGGGTTTGTTCCCCGTTAGCGGCAAGGTGTCAATGCCGGAATTTATGGTTTTGTTTACAGGGAGCAGTCATCGAGAGTGCATTAGATAAGTTTCCAGCTACCGTCACAATCAATGTTAAATAAAAGAAAAAGTTTAAACATATACATCACTGTGGAACACCACTGATAACATCTCTCCGCTTTCCAGATACCATCTTTGCAATACCCAGCATGAACGAACAAATAACCGCATCCAAACACGCACATGCACGCACGCACATACGCACGTACATACGCACACACGCACGTTCACACAAACAGACATACGCTCATGCGCAAACACAAATGTTGACAAGCAGTCGCTGGTGCAAATACGCCACTTATCTTTCCGTTATCAGTACGTTGGCAGAGGTAAACCAAATTAGATTTTAATTCGTCTTGCCAAAAAAGCGAGAAAGGGCGAGCATGTAAACCTAACGAACTTGTGCCAATTATTATGAATAAAATAAACACCACTTGAAAAGCAAATGTTTCGCGGAGTCATGAAAAAATGGGCATATGCGCTTCAAATCATTTACGAAAAATCGCCGACACCTCTTGAATGCATGTTTTGAGAATTTGTACATTCCTGGGTGTTCCTTTGAGAAAAACAATTCTGTTTTCGAAACAAAGTTGTCTAATTGTTTGAGAGCAATGATGTGTATTTCTTTTTTATTTGTCTTAAAAGCTTGTTGGCCTTGACCCTTTGTAAAAGATAGAATGACTGAAAAAGGTGAAAACAACTTATTTTACATATATAAACAACGTCTTGGCCTAAACCCCTTGTAAAAGATAAAAGGTTTGAAAGTACGAAAAATGAGAAAACAATCGCATGATATATGTATGGAGTAAGAGCCTAATTAAAAAGGACGATCGAATTCTCGTTCGTGTTGGCGCTATGTTTGTAAACAAAATTACGGATAGGAGGCCTTCACTCGTGACCTTACCTAGCCCTTCAAACGCTGTACCTGACTGGCCTTCCGCTTCCTAATCCCTGGTATTTGCCCCGGTATTCCGGGAATTCAAAACAAACGGGCTGACCTTGTACGGAACGATTTATAAACACTATCCGTAACGGTTTAGTGATTATCGATGGTTTAACGGAAAACTGTCGTAACTCAATGTGTTGAAATATTAAGTTCAGACAATTTTTCGTGTAGCCCTCGTTTAAGAGATTGTGTATTCCGACTACAAAGAAAAAACTGTTTTTACTCATGGTGTTGTAATATTAAGTTACGACAATTTTTCGTTTGGCCCTCGTTGAAGAGATCTTGTATTCTGACTACGAACGAAAATCTGTCGTTACTTAATATGTTGCAATATCAAGTTACGACAAGATTCCGTTTAGCCCTCGTTTAAGAGATTGTGTATGCAAAAGCCGAACGGAAAAGTGTCGTAACTCAATGTGTCGAAATACTAAGTTACGACAGTCTTCCATTAATCCCCCGTTAAAAAGATCGTGTATTCCGACTCTGTACGGAAATCTGTCTCAACATGTGCTTATATAATAAGTTACGACAGTTTCCATTTAGCACTCGTTATAGAGGCTGAGTGTGTAGACTCAGATCCGCCACAAAATGTTGCCCGTTTCTCGTTAGTTTCTTTAGATAATTCAATCGTTTCCGTACTTTTATTCCTTGAGGCAAATATCCATACATTGTATTTATCATACATCTTGCCTTGCCAGATCTGCCAGGAATGTTTGCCGAATTCGATCCGTCTTTATTGACTTAAAGCCGCCCCCTCCCCCTGGAACGGGACTGCATTCACTGCATGGCGGATGAAATTGTTTCACCTGGCCTCTCGCACTCGACAGTAAATAACCAAGATTACGGAACAAAGGTGCTTTGCGTTTTACTAAACAATATGGCGGCATCCCTATTATCTCAGATGTGTTTTCATTGGATGAACCGGATGAGTTCAGATTGCCACGTTCGTTGAAATATCGACCAAACAAGAACCAAAGTACATATTGATAGTTTGTTATTTTTAATTTTTTGTATGATACTTAACGCCTTGTGAACAACTTTTCGACTGTTACGGATATCCTCGATCCACCAGTACTAGGCCATGGCTCTGAAGTGAAGCTTAAGGAGATTCCAAAATAGGATCCCTTGGTTCTAAGTCCACAACCATTATCACTGGGCCACACAGGACCGCTATTTTATTGAGAATTAGTTGTTAACGCATTGAAGTGATATTATCAATCGATCTTCATTTACTCGCAATATCTGACCATTTCTATAAATTATACAATTCTCACATTGAAATTCGTCAATTTAGAAAGTAGTTTCATAACCGTTCTTTTTTCAACTCGCGACTTGAATTCCTGCGATCAATGATAGATAATATCATATGATGTAAATATGCAGTTCTATCTTTCAAAACCATCGCTCGCAAATTTGAGAACCAGAGCGCAATTTAACATTTTTTTCTTCTGTGATTGGAAGCGAGATACCCGAGTTGTTAGCGTCGTTAGTATACCTAAGTCAAGTCAAACTCATCAAGCTTGCCTCATAATAAACAGGTAAAATCCTCGACAGAGTCGATCTGGAAAACAAATTCAAAAGCAATTCATGCAACTTTGTTTAATGCCACAGCAGCATTACCTAAGTTATATAATGGCAACGGTTTCTATACCCATGCCTCACTTTTGATTGAATGATGAAATAACTTGACACCATTAATTTCCTATTCGAAACTTTCGATAGCACATGCAACATACGACGTCGGTCTCGAGACACATGGGACGTTGGTTTGATTCTCGTAAGTCCACTTCGCGACCTAAAATGAATCCATTTTCGGAGCGAGTGATGTCTATGCACCCAAGGAACAGAACCAAGAGTGATAAATCTGAGTTGTAAGAAATGTAATTTGAATTAGTTCAAACTTTATCCACGTCGGAATACATTTATGCCTTGTTAGATATATATGAGTAGTGTTGTCGATACATGAGGGATGATCTTTTCTTTGGCCACTTGAAAGGCATGTTCGTGTGGAGAAGAATAGTCGGCGATATGGAAAAGACAGAATACACTGTAAAGGTACCCAAAAGCTGCGATATACCTCAAACAACAGCGTATCAAATGAACCGTGGGCTCAGATCGATATAAACCGAGAAAGACCGCTGTAATCCGACGAAAGAAAATGTTTAAAAACGGTGGATTATGGGTATTCTACCTTAACAGCATTAGTGAGTAGGCGTATGCAGGTTTGCACCTTTAGTCCTTCCTGCGACAACCCTTTACTTCATACATACACGCATTTACCCACCTGCTGCAACAAATGTAAGAAACCATCGAGACAAAAGAAGAATTGACCAATTACGAGCTATTTCTCATTTTGTCGTGATGCGTATTTTTGTTTCTTTTTTCTTAAAATCCAAAATGAGGGCATTATCTTTTCCTTAGACGATAAGAGAATGGTCGACTTTTGGTATTTGGTTCAATCTGGTAGAGCAGAAAATCAATAAAGGAAGGGATGGGGTTTTAATTCATGGAATGTAATGTAATAATTAGCGATTGACGGATAAAAACCAATGGGGTTCGTTCTCAGAAAAAGGCGAAGTTTTGCTGCACCTTTATCGAGGTGTTCTAGTCTGGGGAATGTCGAGTATCAAGTAGGAAAGTGCGAATATCGACTCTCAACTTTTCTAACTAAACACTAAACTATTCTTACTTCATATTTTCTTACTCGACACTTATCTTTAGACACTTAACTTTTCTTGATCGACACTCAACTTTTCTTACTTGACACTCAACTTTTCAATTCAATTCAATTCAATTCAATTTTTATCCAGCATAAAATAGCACCAAGCTTACTTATAGCCATAACAAAAATAATGCATACATTTTAACACATGCATAGACAGTAACATATCGGTAAGGATTTTCAAGAGAAGTACAAGATAAAAAGTTGATACAGTTATAGTTTTCCTTTGTAAAAGAGAACAGAGTAGTCAGGACACAGTAGGAGGCTATGTTTTTTTAAAAGGAAATAATTTTATCAATTTTGTTGAAAGGAATTTGATTATAAATCAGTTTTTCATAGTCGTGACTATCCTGCACTATTCATTTTATTAATCAATACAATCTAGATCCAAGATAATTGACTGGCTTTCATAGCAGCAGAATTTTTATTATATGGAAACATAACAATTCCAGTGTAAAAATACATACTTACAATCAAGGATTTAACCCATTCCTGTGGGAAGTTTTTAACATATATTCAATGTAAATAGGCATTAACAGACAACATAACGGGTTCTTATCTAAAAGAATAAGAATATTTGTAAAATGAAACGTTGCTCATCACGAGTATATTTTCACGTCACAGTACCTTCAAAAATCCTCTATTATGGAGCCAAAAACATATATAGGAGAAAGATGACAATATATTACCCTGAATTAGGAGGAAAATACAATTTACACAAACATGTATACTAAGTAAAATCACATTCAATAAAGACAATCAATCCCTATGGTGTCAAGTATTTGGCATTATATACAAACGAAAGGAAGATGAATATATTTTTCCAGAAAATGAATACATTTCTCTAGACTTGGATAAGAAGTTTATACACTTAACATTTATGTTCTAAATAACGTCGCATTCAATTAAAAAACAACAACAACAACAACAAACATTTCCCCTGCTGTAAAGTTTTTGGATAGGGGTTCGAAAAGGCTTAACTTCGAAACATCTGATTTTCGTTCCACTAATGGTTCGAGCCCCTAACTTAAAATCCCGTAATATTTATCTATCTTTCAATTTTTTTTTTTTTTTTTAGTTTGATTTGTTTGGTTAATACTGGTTAATTGACTATTCTTAGTGTAGACGCAGTGTAGATATAGCGCGACAAATTATTAAGAATGTGTTTTGATGTTGATATCATTAAGTTTTTGAATTTTTGGAGTGTTGGCCATTGGTAATAGTACGGCTTTAGGTAGGTATGTCTCAGGTTGCGAAACTTAGGACATACAAGAAGAAAATGGTATTCGTTTTCTATCATGTTCATGTTACAGTTTTTGCACAAACGTTCTGTTCGAGGAATGTTGAGGTGTCTACCCTTTTCGATTAAGAGGTCATGTGAAGAAATTCTAAATCTTGTTAGGGCTGTTCTATGTTTTTTGTTTTTAATTTTTTCAAGATGTGCATCTAACTCAAGACATTCTTTGAATAAACAATATGATTCCAGTCTGTTTGATTCTGTTAGACTAGTTCGCCAATTTTGAATGTAAGAATCAAGTATCCTTTCTTTTATCAAGTTAAAGTGGAAGGTCATATTATTTTGGTTAATCCATAAATTGCTTAATCCTAAGTTATCCAGAGATGTTTTTACATGCCACGCCCAATTCATCCTATTATAATTGTTGTTAAGGTTCGCATCTTCTTTAAGTACCTGGTATAATCTATTGATGAGCGTATTGTCGTTTGATTGGATAATTTTTGTCCAATATCTCATGATACTTATGGTCCTTTTTATCTTCATAGGGTATCGACCTAGTTCTCCATAAAGACCATCTCGATTGGTACTTTTCCTAACACAGAGAACTTTCCTCATGAATTTACAATGAATGGGTTCTATGTTATTACAATCATGGTAACCGAATACTTCGGCTCCATAATTCAAGATGGGTTCAACTAAATTATCAAATAACATGCATTTATTTTGTATAGTCAGCTCCATTTGATTAAATATCATGAAGAGATTGTGTAAAGAGAACAGGGAATGATCTGCTATTTTCTTCTGGGTTCTAAATCAGTTGCCGTTTTTATAGAGATGTATTCCTAAATATTTAAATGATTGGACAATGTCTAATTTCTCGTTGTTAAAAATAAAGTCATGGCATGTTTGTCGACCCTTTTCGAAAATCATAACTTTAGTTTTCTTAGTGTTAACTTTTAATCTCCAAGTATCGCAGTATGTGTGTAGATCATTTAATAGGGATTGTAGCGCGTGTGGAGTATGCGCGAATAAGACTGCGTCGTCTGCAAAAAGTAAGATAAACAGTTTAATATCATCTATTGTGAAAAGGTCATCAATATCACTGTTAAAATTTGTAAGAATATCATTCACAAAGAATAAAAATAGTATAGTTGAACACTGGTCTCCTTGCTTTACCCCAATGTTTGAATTGAGGAAAGGGGACACGTCAGACTTGTATCTAACGCATGATTTTACTACATTGTACATACTTTTAAATGCAGTGACAAACTTAGAACTTACATGTTCAGAGGTTAATTTTTGAAAGAGAAGTGTTCTGTCTATCTTATCAAAACATTTTTTCTAACACAACACTCAACTTTTCTTACTTCAACTTATCTAACTCGTCGTTAATTAATCTAAAATAATTACTTTTTCTTAATCGTCACTCATCTTTTCAAACTCGACACTTATTAATCTACAATTATCTGTTCTTAATCGTCACTCAACTTTTCTAACTCGACACTCAACTTTTCTTTCTTCATCTTTTCTAACTCGACATTAATTAATCTAAAATTACTTTTTCTTAATCGTCACTCAACTTTTCTAACTCGACACTCAACTTTTCTTACTTCAACTTTTATAACTAGACATTAATTAATCTAAAATCAACTTTTCTTACTTCAACTTTTAATACTCATCTTTTCTAACTCGACATTAATTAATCTAAACTTAACTTTTCTTAATCGTCACTAAATTTCTCTAACTCGAAGCTCATCTTTTCTAACTCGACATTAATTAATCTAAACTTAACTTTTCTTAATCGTCACTAAATTTCTCTAACTCGAAGCTCATCTTTTCTAACTCGACATTAATTAATCTAAACTTAACTTTTCTTAATCGTCACTAAATTTCTCTAACTCGAAGCTCATCTTTTCTAACTCGACATTAATTAATCTAAACTTAACTTTTCTTAATCGTCACTAAATTTCTCTAACTCGAAGCTCATCTTTTCTAACTAGACATTAATTAATCTAAAATCAACTTTTCTTAATCGTCACTCTATTTCTCTAACTCGAAACTCAACTTTTCTAACTCGACACTAATTAATCTACAATCATCTTTTCTTAATCGAAACTTATCTTTTCTAACTCGACACTCAACTTTTCTTAATCGTCACTCAACTTTTCTTACTTTAACTTTTTCTTACTCGACACTTTTTAATCTACAATTAACTTTTCTCAATCGGCACTCGACTTTTCTCACTTCAACCTTTCTCAAGAGACACCCCCTTTTCTCATTTTAACATTTTTTAATCGACACTCAACTTTCCCGCTTTAATTTTTCTTACTCGACACAATTTAATCTACAATTAACTTTTCTTGGACACTCCAGTTTTCTCACTTTAACATTTCTTAATTGACACTCGACTTTCTCACTTCAATTTGTCCTACTCGACGCTAAATTCTTTTTTGATCGACGCTCAACTTTTCTTACTTCAGCTTTCTAACTCAACACTAATTAATCTACACTTAACTTTTATCAATCGACACTAAACGTTTGTTGCTAGAACTCAACCCTCAAATAAAAGTGTGCTACACCTATATCAACATGACAACCGCACGTCACTCATTTTGAGCCGATAAAGCACTGTCCCGTTACTGTCTTCGCCTGTACGCTAGTATGCATAGCTGCGGGTTTGTTGCCCTGCCGCGTCTTACATAAGACAAAACGCATTGGAATTACAACTTCCCTCTAAGGAATTTTTCATATTTCCACCATGTGTAGAAGGACCACCGACAACCTTGCAAGCATGTCACGAAGTGTTTGGTCAAATTCAAGAATGTCGAAATTTGCTAAAAATACGTAAACTACGAAACGAACAAAATCAATTCGCGTCTCTATGCGTACGGCATGGGTACAAAAATCGTTCTTTTATATTGAATTAAACTCCTTTTTTAGATTTCAGTTAGGTTTCCCTCTCGGATGATTTTGGAAAAAACATATTCCTGCAACAGTTCACCTATTTATGCATACATTACAATCTAACAGCTAAAGGTAGAATGCAAATCATCCGACATGTTGAAACTCATTCCTTCGTCGGATTACTTCGGTCGTTCTCGGGATACATCGATCTATACCAGAAATATTCGCATTGAATATCGATCTCGGCCTAGACTATTCAAACAAAAACGAATGGTTCCAGTTCTGACCGATGTTTACCGAGTAATCCGACGAAAGAATGAGTTTCAAAATAGTGGGTATATGTATTCTACCTTAAGGCTAGGATATGTCCTAGATAATTTCATAACGATGTAATAAGACACCATGAAGATGTTACCTTGGGCCTAGCGTTAAGAGTACACTGAACTTGATACCACATGTCCCCCGCCGTGCTGGTTCAAATCATCATATATGTAGATTTAGTTTACCATGGACTGAACAGTGTCGACTGACTTGCAGAATAATAGTGGCTTCTTCGTCAATTTTGGGCGGGCCGTGCATCGTGAAATAATTGATATACTGTGCAGAGATTAAAAGAACAAATAGGTAAGTAAATGAATAGATAAATGAATAAGTAGATAAATGAATAATTAAATGATTGGATGAATGAATGAATACATAATTAAATGACTGAATGACTAAATGGATGACTAAATGGATGACTAAATGGATGACTGAATGGATGACTGAATGGATAAATGAATGGATAAATGAATGAATGCAGGAACGAACGAACGAACGAACGAACGAACGAACGAACGAACGAACGAACGAACGAACGAACGAACGAACGAACGAACGAACGAACGAACGAACGAACGAACGAAAACGAACGAACGAACGAACGAACGAACGAACGAACGAACGAACGAACGAACGAACGAACGAACGAACGAACGAACGAACGAACGAACGAACGAACTAAACCTTGACGTTTGGTCGCAAATTCCAAAAGCAAAACGGCTAGCTGCACTAGTTACACGAAATTGGCAAATCTAACCACGTTATCGTACCCAGCGGTTCATATTAAATTACCGTGCCTGCCAAAGCCTACTCTATTTATGGGTGGTTATAAAGATAAATAACCCGATATTATGATTTTTTTCTCTCTTTTTTAATGTTTTCCTTGGAATTCCACTTAGGTCGTCCAGTACATAGTGCGTGCCCTAAACACACAATCAGCATTGCTTTCAATAAGGAAAACTATACTCAATCTTTATGTCATGATTATGTATATTTTGGGCAATAAACCATGTTTTAAGAAAAGAAGGAAAAGCGTTTGTGGTTTGAATTAGTCCCTTGGAAATCACTACTGAATGGAAAAGCTCCTCGTAAACGTTCGGTCTCCTTGTGGAGATAGATAAAGCATTTCGTACTTTTAAGTCAAAATAACAACAAAAACATGATTGGAATAAGGTACGAATAAGTCAGTGTGTGATAAAAAGGTAACGAAGCTACATCACTGTCAAAATGACCAATAACAGGATTAATAGCAACAAAACCCCCATATTTCGTGTGATGTAAAATAAAACTAAAACGATCCAGACATACTCATTTCATCTTTAGAATAGATGACTTTTATTCATTACAAAATCAACGCAAAAATTTTAACAAACAGTGAACAAGACCTATGCCTGTCTGAACTAAACGTTTGTATATAGATGATGTCCAAATAGGGGGCTGTTGCGACAATGGACCGTGTTATCGAGATAATCACGACTTCAACTTGTTGTATACCTAGAACGACCGAGGTAGTCCGACAAGAGAAATAGTTTCAAAATGGCGGATAACGGGTATTCTACCTTAAACTTAAACCATTTTTTGTACACATTCGGACCACCTCGGCATTTTCTTAAAATAACCTCGGAGGTTATGGGGAGCCATTTTGATGGTAGTTCAGCAAGATGGTAACGACAAAGGGCATGTTCTCTTGCAATCGTATCTACTCGGCAATCCGCGGCAAAAACCTGGGGTTTCAGAGTATATACGATTGAGAAATTATGAAACACAGATGTGCTGATATGATGATTTTCAATGAAATGAGTACAAATTAAAAAAGACCTTGTGCGGCCGACGACATACCCCATGTGTTGGATTGAAACTGCCGTTCTGATGCCATCTAAGTAATTGTTTCGGAGAATTTGTAATTGACCTTTAACTACTGCCGTAATGTGTGTCGACAATACAACTGCTTGCTAACAAATACCTTCGTATATATAATGTAGTCCTCGTATTCAATTCAATCAAAATCCTATTCCAGAAATCTAGATCTAAAAATATTAACAGTAAGTAACAAGGTTTTATAACAGAAATTTCTGATTACTCATGATGTGTAGAAATAGAAGTTAAGACTCCAAGGGTATGTACCTAATAATCTGATATGTTAATAAACAAAGCCGATTCTGTGCATTGTAGGCATAACTCAATATAAAAGAAACAACACCAACAAACCCCTGTGTAGCTTGTAGAGAAAGGAAAATGGAAATATTTGATATTTGGTATTATAGTAAGTTTCAAAATGTCTGAGTCTGTCAATATGATATCAGTGATAAACGTCATCAACTGATAACCAATTCCTCCCTGTATGAACTTGTGATTAGCAGTAATTAAAAGTAACGTCATATGGCCAAAACAATATCAACAACATATTTGTTTGCAATATTGCTTCGCAACCATTTCTGCTTGAGTCACAATAGTGTTTTATAAGTATGTTGCAGCTGGTGCGTCACAGCGTGGTATGATGTAGGCATAGGTTATACTTCAAATTCCTATTTTACCTAGGACTTTCGAACTTGGATGATCCGAGTTTGACTTGTATCTGGATCATCCGGACTAATGTTAATCTAACTAGGATTCCAGCTGTAATTGTATCTGAATCATCCGGGCTAGTAACCACCCAAGCCGGTTGATTCCAGCTGGAATTTATTTGAATCCTCCTGATGAGGGTCAATCTTACTCGGATGATCCAAGCGGTAATTGCATCTGAATCATCCTACCTCTGGCACCGATGGTCGTGGGTTTGATCCCCGTTAGCGGCGAGGTGTTAATGCCGGAATGTATTCAGAAATTGGCTAGATTTATGGTTTTGTTAACAGGGAGCAATCTTCGAGAGTACATTAGATAAGTTTCCAGCTTCCGCCACAATCGATGTTAAATAAAAAACAAAGTTTAAACATATACATCACTGTGGAACACCACTGATAACATCTCTCCGCTTTCCAGATACCCTCTTTGCAATACCCAGCATGAACGAACGAATAGCGGCATCCAAACACGCACATGCGGGCTCGCACGCACATACGCACGTACATACGCACACACGCACGCACGCACACACCAGCAGATATACGCTCATACGCAAACACAAATGTTGACAAGTAGTCGCTGGTGCAAATACGCCACTTATCTTTCCGTTATCAGTACGTTGCCAGAGGTAAAACCAAATTAGATTTTAATTCGTCTTGCCAAAAAAGCGAGAAAGGGCGAGCATGTAAACCTAACGAACTTGTGCCAATTATTATGAATAAAATAAACACCACTTGAAAAGCAAATGTTTCGCGGAGTCATGAAAAAATGGGCATATGCGCTTCAAATCATTTACGAAAAAACGCCGACACCTCTTTAATGTATGTTTTGAGAATTTGTACATTCCTGGGTGTTCCTTTGAGAAATACAATTCTGTTTTCGAAACAAAGTTGTCTAATTGTTTGAGAGCAATGATGTGTATTTCTTTTTTATTTGTCTTAAAAGCTTGTTGGCCTTGACCCTTTGTAAAAGATAGAATGACTGAAAAAGGTGATAACATATATATATATATATATATATATATATATATATATATATATATATATATATATATATATATATATATATATATATATATATATATATATATATATATATATATATATATATATAAACAAACTCTTGGCCATAACCCTTTGTAAAGGATAAGAGGTTTAAAAATGAGAAAAAAATCGCATAATATATGTATGGAAAGAGCCTAAGTAAAAAGGACGATCGAATTCTCGTTCGTGTTTGCGCTATGTTTGTAAACAGAATTACGGATAAGAGGGCTTCACTCGTGACCTTACCTAGCCCTTCACACGCTGTACCTGGCTGGCCTTCCGCTTCCTAATCCCTGGTATTTGCCCCGGTATTCGGGGAATTCAAAACAAACGCACTGACCTTGTACGGGACGATTTATAAACGCTATCCACCGTACGTAACGTAACGGGGAAGTGCTTATCGATGGTTAGACGGAAAACTCGTAACTCAACGTGTTTCAATAATACGACAATCTTCCGTCTAGCCCTCGTTAAAAAGATCGTGTATTCCGACTCTGAACGTAAAGTTGTCGTTACTCAATTGATAAGTAATTAGTAACGATAATGCTCCGTTCAGCCCTAGTTGAAGAGCTTGTGTATGCGAACTCTGAACGAAAAATTGTCGTAACTCAATTTGTTTAAGAAATAAGTTTCAATTTTCCGTCTAGCCCTCGCTATAGAGATTGTGTGTACCAACTCTGAACGGAAAACTGTCGTAACTCAATGTGTTGAAATATTAAGTTCAGACAATTTTTCGTGTAGCCCTCGTTTAAGAGATTGTGTATACCAACTCCTAACGGAAAACTGTCGTTACTCAACGTGTTGTAATATTAAGTTACGACAATTCTTCGTCTAGCCCTCGTTATAGAATCATAGACCTGGTCGCGTCTATTTCTTTCATTGAATCAATCGTTTACATACTGTTATTACTTGAGGCAAACACCCATATTCATTATCAAACGAGCCTTCCAAGACTAGAACTCAATAGGTCTTTATTGACGTTTAGCACCCCCTGGAACAAATCTTCTTTCACTCGATGGCAGAAGGAATTGTTTCACCTGGACTTTCGCACTCGACATAAGTAAATAACCAAGATTACGGAACAAAGGTGGTCTGCGTTTTACTAAACAATATGGCGGGATCCCTATTATCTCAGATGTGTTTTCATTGGATGAACCAGATGAGTTCAGATTGCCACGTTCGTTGAAATGTCGACCAAACGAGAACCAAAGTACATATTGATAGTTTGTTATTTTCATTTTTTTTGTATGATACTTAACGCCTTGTCAACAACTTTTCAATTGTGTAAGGGATTTCCTCGATCCACCAGTACTAGGCTAGGGCTCTAAAGTGAACTGCTAAAGGAGATTCCCACATGGGACCCCTTGGTTCTAAGTCGGCAACCATTATCACTGGGCCTCACAGGACCGCTATTTTATTGAGAATTTCTTGTATATACATTGGAGTGATTTCAATCGATCTTCACTTACGCGCAATATCGGACCATTGCTGTGTACAGCATACCATTCTTACATTGAAATTCTCCATTATAGACAGTTAATTCAAAACCTTTCTTTTTTCAACTCGCGACTGGAATTCCTGCGATCAATGATAGATAATATCATATGATGTAAATATGCAATCCTATCTTTCAAAACCATCGCTCGCAAATTTGAGAACCAGAGCGCAATTTAACATTTTTTCGTTCTGTGATTGGAAGCGAGATACCCGAGTTGTTAGCGTCGTTGGTATACATAAGTCAATTTAAACTCATTGCCTCATAATAGGTAAAATCCTCGACAGAGTCGATCTGGAAAACAAATTCAAAAGAAATTCATTCATTTTTGTTTAATGCCACAAAAACCAGGCCGGGGAATCACGTGACAAATCTTTACGATCTTATGGCCGAACAAGATGACCGCTTCCATGACGGAATTGGTATATTTGCTTTTTTCACTTTCTTTTGCCAATGATTTCTCTGCCGAGTGTTAGACGTAACACTGTTATAAAGCATCGGTTATCACATACCACCGGAACCGGAAAGTTGATGACGAACTAATGCGGGGACCACAATGTGGCTTTCATGGGCAAAAGTAGGAGAGAAAAGCGAAATTACCCGTGATGCGGCCATCTTGTTTCGACATAAGATCGAGGTCGTAAAGATTGGTCAGATGATTCTCCGACCAGACAACAATATCTCAGTTATATAATGGCGACGGTTTCGATACTCATGCCTCACTTTCGATTGAATGATGAAATAACTTGACACAATAAATTTGTCCCATTGAAACATTCGACAGCCCATGGAACATACGACGTCGGCCTCGAGACACATGGATTGTTGATTTGATTCTCGTGAGTCCACTTTGCGACCTAAAATGAATCCTATTTCGGAGCAAGTGATGGTAATGCATCCGAGGAACAGAACCAAGAGTGAGAGTGATAAATCTGAGTTGTAAGAAATGTTTCACAATCTGTGCAAATAATAAGTTTGGACTTAATCCACGTCGGAGTACATTTATGCCATGTTAGCTATATAGGAGTAGTGATGTCAATACATCAGAGATGGTTTTATCTTTTGGCCACTTGAAAGGCATGTTCGTGTGAAGAAGAATAGTTGGCGACATGGAAAAGAAAGAATACATTGTAAAGGTACCAAAAAGCCGCGACGAACCGCAAACAACAGAGTCTCAAATAAACCGTGGGCTCAGACTGATTTATACCGAGAACGACCGAAGTAATCCGACGAAAGAAAATGTTTAAAAACGGTGGATTATGGGTATTCTACTTTAACAGCATTAGCGAGTAGGCGTATGCAGGTTTGCACCTTTATTCCTTCCTGCGACAACCCTTTACTTCATACATACACGCATTTACCCACCTTCTACAACATATGCAAGAAACCATCGTTACAAAAGAAAAATTCACTCGAAATGGACTATTTCCCGTTTTGACGCGATCTTTTTTTTTATTCAATATTCAAAATGAAGGCGTTATCTTTTCCATAGACGATAAGAGAATGGTCGACTTTTGGTATTTAGTTCAATCTGGTTGAGCAGAAAATCAATAAAGGAAGGGGTGGGTGGGGTTTTAATTCCTGAAATTCTAGCCGGGGAAAGTCGAGTATCGAGTAGGAAAGTGCGAATGTCGATAATCGACTATTCTAACTCGACACTAAACTATTCTTACTTCAACCTTTCTTACTCGACACTGATCTTTAGACACTTAACTTTTCTCAATCGACATTCAAGCTTTCTCACTTTAACTTTTCTTAATCGACACTTTTTTGATCGACTCTCAACTTTTCTTACTTCAGCTTTCAACTCAACCCTAATCAATCTACACTCAACTTCTATCAATCGACTATAAACCTTTGTTGCTCGAACTCGACCTTTAACTATTTCGGTCTTTTCCGTACACCATATTTATCAACATGAAAATCGCACGTCACTCATTTTGAGACGATAAAGCACGTTCCCCTTTTTAACTTCGCCTATGCGTAAGTATTCATAGCTGCGGGCTTGTGGCCGTGCCGTGTCTTACATAAGACAAAACGAAATGGAAGTTACAACTTCTCTCAATGAAATTCCCCATATTTCCACCATGTGTAGAAAGACCACCGAAAACCTTGCAAGCACGTCACGAAATATCAGAGTTTGTTCAGATCCACAAATGAGTACAAGATTGCCAAAATTTTGCTGAAAATACGTATATACGAAATGAACAAAATCAATTCGTATCTTAACGCGTACGGTATGGGTACTAAAACCGTTCTTCCATATTGAATTAAACTCCTTTTTCAGATCTCAGTTGGGTTTCCCTCTCTTATGGTTTTGGAAAAAAACATGCAATTGCAAACATATCCCTGCAACAGTTCACCTATGTATGCAAACATGAAAATCTAACAGCTAAAGGTAGAATACCCATTATCCGACATGTTGAAACTCATTCCGGATTACTTCGGTCGTTCTCGGGATACATCGGTCTATGCCGGAAATATTCGCATTGAATATTGATATCGGCCTAGACTATTCGAACCAAACCGAATAGTTCCAGTTCTGACAGATGCTTACCCAGAACGAACGAAGTAATCCGACGAAAGAATGAGTTTAAAAATGGTGGTTATATGTATTCTACCTTAAGGCTAGGATATGTCCTAGATCATTCCATAACGATGTAATAAGACACCATGAAGATGTTACATAGGGCCTAGCGTTAAGAGTGACAGAACCACATGTCCCCTGCCGTGCTGGTTCAAATCATCATATATGTAGATTTAGTTTACCATGAACGGAAATCTGTCGACAGATTTGCAGAATAATAGAGGCATCTCCACCGATTTAGGGCAGTGAATCGCAATATAACTGAAATACTGTTGCAGCGATTAAATGGACAAATAGATAAAGAAATAAACAAAAGGATAAATGGATAAGTAAATAAATGAATCATTGAATAATTGGATGAATAGATAAATAAATGATTAAACGATTGAATGAATGACTGAATGGATGACTCAATGGCTCAATGACGGAATGAATTTGTGAATGAATGAATATGTGAATTAATGAACGAACGAACGAACGAACGAACGAACGAACGAACGAACGAACGAACGAACGAACGAACGAACGAACGAACGAACGAACGAACGAACGAACGAACGCGTGAATGAATGAAAGAACGGACGAACGAACGAACGAACGAACGAACGAACGAACGAACGAACGAACGAACGAACGAACGAACGAACGAACGAACGAACGAACGAACGAACGAACGAACGAACGAACGAACGAACGAACGAACGAACGAACGAACGAACGAACGAACGAACGAACGAACGAACGAACGAACGAACGAACGAACGAACGAACGAACGAACAACGAACGAACGAACGAACGAACGAACGAACGAACGAACGAACGAACGAACGAACGAACGAACGAACCAACCAACCAACGAACGAACGAACGAACGAACCAACCAACCAACGAACCAACGAACCAACGAACCAACGAACCAACGAACCAACCAACCAACGAACCAACGAACCAACGAACCAACGAACCAACCAACCAACCAACCAACCAACCAACCAACCAACCAACCAACCAACCAACCAACCAACCAACCAACGAATGAATGGATGAATGGATGAATGAATGGATGAATGAATGAATGGATAAATCAATACAATAAATATATAAATAAATAAATAAACAACCAAACAAACTAGCCCTTGACGTCTGGTCGTAAATTCCCAAAGCGAAGTGGCTGGATGCACGAGTTACACGAAATTGGCAAATTTAACCACGGTATCGTACCCAGCGGTTCATATTAGATTACCGTGCCTACCAAAGCCTACTCTATTTATGGATGGTTATAAAGATAAATAACCCGAGATTATGAATTTTTTCTATCTTTTTATGTTTTCCTTGAAATTCCACCTAGGTCGTCCAGTACAAAGTGCGTGCCCTAAACACAAAATCGGCATTGCATTCATTAGGAAAAACTATGTTATGATTATTCATATTTTGAGAAAAGAAGGAAAAACGTTTGCGGACAGCAATTTGTTCCACGGAATTCACTACTGAACGGAAAAGCTCTTCGCAAACGTTCGGTCTCCTTGTGGAGCTAAATATAGCATTCTTTTAAGTCAAAATAATAACAACAACATGATTGGAATAAGGTACGAATACATCTGTGTGCGAAAAATGGTAGAAAAGCTGCACCACTGTCAAACTGATTATTAATAGGATTAATGGCAACACATACCTCAGATGTCGTGTGATGAAAAATTAAAATATCAAACTAAAACACATTCATTCCATTTTATTAATTATGAATGATTTTAATATTATTACAACCTTAATGCAAATACTTCAAAAAGCAGTGAAAGAGACCTATACTTGTCTGAACTATATACTAGTATGAATAAAGATACTGTTCAAAAGGTGTGCTGTTTGACATGGCCCCGTTTTCTCGTGATAATCACCACTTCAACTTGTTGTAAGAGTATACCAAGAACGCCAGAGTAATGCAAGAAAGAAGAGTTTCAAAATGGCTGAGAATTGGTATTCTACCTTTTACTTAGACCCTTATTTGAACTCATTCGGGACACCTCGGTCATTTCTTAAAATAACCTCGGAGGTAATGGGGAGCCATTTTGAAAGTAGTCCGGAAACATGCCGGCGACGAAGGGCAGTCTGTTTGCAATCGTATTTACTCGGCAATCAGCCGAACAAGCCGAGGATTGCCAAGTAGATACGATTGAGAAACTATGAAATACAGTTGTGTTGATATGCTATTAATCTTTAATGAAATTAGTCAAAAATCAATATTCAATTGTAATATTTAACCAATTTGTGTGTTTTTACATAAATATTTCATCCCTGTATTATCTGGCGGAAAAAGCCGAATTTCCCCTGGATTTCTGGGGTATTCATGAACTACCTTCAGGGTCAATCTGAACACATTGGGTTTATCCGATGAAAACCCCTCTGAAATAATAGGGATGGCGCCATATTGTTTCCCGCGAGAATGACGTCACTTTACTTTCATTTTTAAAAATATATTTTAAATGTGAATTCTAAAAAGTCGTTTAATTAGATTAAGGAAACATTTATATACGTCACAACTAATAATTTCGCCATTTCGTATGAGCTACCGATAAAAATGACTTAAACGGATGTCCATTACTTCCATACATATTGAACTACTTGACGTGCACGCTTAGAAAACGTGTTATACGCCGGGGCCGATTTACCCGAAAATTTGTAACCCTACACTTATATCCGAGCAATCTCCTATGCAGAGTTATCGTCCCCCGGATACTACCTCTGCAACGGGCTCACGCCATCTTTGCCACGAATCGTGGCAAACTCTGTAATATTGCGATCCAAACTGTTATATGCATACAATTAAGTAAAACACTATTTGAATAAGTCAAAATTACCTTCACTTTATCCATACAGTAGAAATTGAATATGTATTTCACTGATTTTTGCCAGAACTATTTTAAAGCCTTTTTACGCTATTGAAAATCAATCCGCGGAATGTTTACATCTTTGGTCTCCCGCTTGATGTATAATAAATTTTGGTTATCGCACAATTTGGATACCAGTGATGTAAACAAAAAAGATATAGGATTTGGGAACGATGTCTTCACTTTACAACTGTGTTTTTAAAGAGTTTGCCACTTGCAAAGATTAATATCAAAATACGTGATAGGATTGTCTTTGGAATAAGACAAAAGCTTCTTAAATGGCACATTCTAATCATCTGAACGGGCGCAGATCTCTCCAAATCGATGTTCTGAAAACTTCCACGAATGTAAGATATCGATGAGATGGTGGTTTTAAAAAGGTACTTCCAAATAACCCACAAATAAGCTTCACATGCTATGAAATGAGAGCTGAATGAGATAAAAAAGAGTTGCAGAGAAGATACAAGTTATAGGCTGCCAGAGTTTGAAACAAAATGGATATTTGGATGATGTGTTCATGGTTTGTGAGGCCACAGGAAAGGCATGAGCATAGAGACAAAGATGAGAGGAAAGACCTATGTTGAATTAACTGCAAGTACCTTTTTCTAACTATGCTTGTGTTTTATTGTATATAATACATGGTTTACCGCTAACTTTATGATGTATGTATGCTCATACTTTGTGCAAAAGAATAGACAAACCATTAATGATTCTTAAGAAATAAGAAAGCTGTACACCCTTGGTTCTCCCCTCTATAAAACTGCCACAGCTGTTATTCTTCGTGGGGGGTAGGTCTGGGGGGTGGCGAGGATGAGGGGGAGTAAGGACGCGGTTATCTTAATACGGGTCGATGGATCAAGGCAAATTTATGGTTGATTTAGTGCACTTTGGGGCATTTTGGTAAAACCTCCAACAATAGTGAGAAAAGCATTGGAATAAAACTAAAAAATGAATGACAGATTGTCATGTTATATCAAATCCCTTTATCAAACTGATTTCTACACTTTTCAATGTTACGAATGTTATCTTTAGTTGCTTACTATTTGGATTATTTTCACTATTCATATCTGAGATAATTGGTCGATGCTTCTGTTAATTGTAATTTGAACATAACGTAGCATTTAGTCTATCAATTCAGATGTCCTTATATTTTCTCACAATCCTCTTTCTGAACCAATGAATGCACATACTTTACCATGTCAACAATCTTAAATAAGGGACAAGAGACTAACAAAACATTCCATATTTGATTCATTCAATGCAGAAAAAGAATTTCATTGATTACCATGATATAAATTTGTAATAAGAAGAGGGACTCATTTAGAAAGTGGGCCTTTTGCATAAATCTTTTGGACGAAACAGTAAGTTGTTAATGATAACCAGGTTTTTCTTTAATCGAAATGCTTTCACAAGCATGAAAATGGGTCACATTTTTGAAGCATTGTTATATAACTTAATAAATCATGAATTATACCATATGTAATTTCAGAATATTTGGATGAACTGTATAATGAGCAAGTTTAATTAGTTATTATTAACCTCTCTAATGAAAAAAAATGATAGAAAGAATTGATAATTGATAGGGTTAAAGGTGGCCAGTAATATGATTCTTTAAGTGTATAGGATGGTCTAAGGTACATATTCTGTAGATATTTGTTAAATGAAGAAAACAATTAACGATTAACAATTAAGTTTTTGTTTCAGATTTTCACTTTACTTCTTCACATGTTTTGAATTTTACATACATATATCAGCTATAGTTGAATGAACAATACTCATGCTTTGCATAAAAATTCATCATAGTTTTTATAACTGCTAAGCAATGCCAAAACAATTATGACAACAGTTTATTTCTTAAGTTTCTTTCATAAATGCTTATAACAAATTCACAATAAGTGACTAAATGATGAAAGCAGGGAGCATCCCCAGATATGGTTATAATTGCTACTTAGTATTCAAACAGTTGCTTGTTAATAGGAACTTAAATGACTGATTGTAAGAGTTTAATTCTTTTATAATTCAAATGTTCTCTATGAATAATCTTTTAAGACAAAAATATACATGTGTTATTATCATTACAGCATACAACAATTAAAATCTTTAAAAGACAAGTTCTCACCATGAGAATATTACTGTTTAATGATATGATGATGAAATATTGAATTAACAAATAAGCTGAACTGTTGTTTGTTAAAACATTGTCTAGTTGATACATAATGGTTTTCATTCATTATATTTCAAGAAAGATGATGTCAGAACAGTGTTCATAAAAGTTGAAAGCCTTTCAACCATAAATATCATTTGCTGTATAAAATGGAAAAGTAACTAAAGCAAAATTACTCAACCAAATACAGTTTCACCTGAGGATCACCAAATAAACAGAAACAGTGTCCACCATGTGCATTATCAAAGCATGATTAAAGAATATGGTGTAGGTGAAGAGATAAGATAGGAACTTTCTCATCAGTAAAACTAGGTAATGAAAAGATGAGTTTGATCTGAATAAAATAACGCTTGGATCTGTTTGATGTGTTAGATTTGGTTAATGATTCACTTGTTCGTTCTAATGTCTCAAATGAGTACCAACAACATAGGATTTAAAGAATCAATAATTGCTTAATATGCCTTTTATCTGGACATCTGCTTCACCCATTCCTCCATGTAAAATGTGTGACTTGATTAATTTGAAAGCAAAAGCAGATGTTAGAAAATGGTTTTAAAGCAACTAACTCAGATAGTTGTGTATTGGGTGAAATAAACATTAATAATTTGATATGAAAAGGACAATCTCACAGATTGGGATCTTTAACTTTTAAGAAAAGATTGTCTTTTACAATTGAAATGACAACATATTTTCTAAAGTAATATAAGACTAGATTATTGACAGCTTTCTAACCCAATCATAATTATTTAGAAAAGATAAAAATCATTTATTTTGCAGATATTCCAAACCATTTAAACTGGTGTTTCTCTAAACAACAATCTAAACATAAAAGACATTTAACCATTTTGTTGCAGACTACTCTGGAAGCATTGTGGGAAATGTGGAAATTGTTCTTATCGAGCAATGTCTACTTTTCAAGCAATGTTTTCTGCCTTATCAGAAGATTATTTTCAATATCATCACATTTTGAAATGTCACCTGCAAACTCTTTCAATTTGGGACAGTCGAAAATTTAGTGTTTGGTAAAGGGTTAATCCTTTCCCAAACAATAATGACATTTGACCACTTTGTTGCGGACGACTTTAGAAAACATTGTGGGAAAAGGACAAATTGCTCGTAACAAGCAATTTTCCTTTTCCCACAAGGTTTTCTGCTCTTTCTGAAGAATATTTTTCAATTTCATTACATTTTGAAATGTCGTCTGCAAACTCTTTCGATTTGAAACAGTCAAAAATTTGTTGTTTTGGAAAGGGTTAAACGGTTTGCATTATCAACAATATACACTGTAAATGTTCTTTATAAACTTTTCTTGACAGTTAAGAATGCTATTGGAAAGCTGTCAATAATCTAGTCTTCTGTCACTTTAGAAATTTGTATTTTCATTTTATGGAAAGAAAACTTCTTATTTTAAATTGTTAAAATCACATGTGAGATAGTCCTTTCAAATAAGTCTATTGAGGCCTAAGAGTATGATCAATGTCCACTTAGACAATGTCTGAACTGACTGAAGGAAGACTTAAACTTGAAATGAAGAGTAACATTTGGTGCTATTTGTTGTTGAGGTCACCAATATTCTCGATTCATTGGATTTTCTTGAGAACGTTTCATTCTGACTGACGACTCATTTGTTAAACTACGTGGAGGTTTGATTTGTCTTGGAGAATGTATTTTCTAGCTGTCATTCACTTTGTTTTGCTCGAGGGGGCGGGTTTCGAGTCGCCTCAATTCTACTCAATAAGCTGTTGTTCAAAACACTTCAAATGTAAACTGCTTTGTATGTAAATAAATGTCTTTATTCTATTTCAACTGTCCTATCTTATCTATCTTTATATTGTGATACGACTTAAGAGACTTCTTAATTGATCTGAGCGTTAGTTTGGAGCTCGCTTTTTGCAAGCCGCTAGATGCAGTAGTCTACTACACGTCAGTTTCGGTCACGTGACCATGCCGGAAAAGTGGGACTATTTTCTGAGCCCGTCACAGAGATAAATGTGGGAGCGTAGCGGGAACCAATTTACTCTGGTAGAGATTGATATCCGAGATGCATTTCACAGCTCACGGAAATACCCGAGTAGTTCCGATTGCTTCAAGGTATATCTACCGGTTTGTGGCGGGGATTGCCGAGTAGATACATTTGATTTCAACGTTAGTATGGTATCGTTCTTTGATGAGTAAACCAGATGCACTGTTGTCTTGACGTCGCTATTTTTAATCATTTATCACATCACTTGAAACAGTGTTTAGGTTGACTCAAAATCGCTGCTTTTAGTTGGAGAAAAGAAGACGCGAAGGAATTAATTTCTAGAGTAACACTTAATACTTAATGCTTTTAGTTCAACACAAAGCTGAGCAATACTCTTGAGTTGAAGTAAGCAATCATACTTATATAGATATGTTTGGTGAACTTGGGCGCAGGTCTTGAGGTTTTCTCAAATTGAGACCATTATATCAAAAGGAAACCTTCGGTAAAACTCGCATAGGACTCGGGTATTTTCGGAAGTTGGCTGAAAACCATGCCGAAAGTGTTCGCGTTGACCGTTGTCAGTGTAATAATGTGGAGGTGTTCGTTGCGAAGAGTTTGACAAAATCGTTAACATATACCAATTCAATTCGACATTCAGATTTAATTAAAAATAACCGTGTGCGACCGACTCTAGACCCTGTGTGTTGGATGTAAACAGACGTTCTAATACCATCTAAGTGTTTGTTCGGGCGAATTGCTTATTGAGTCTGACTTATTTCTGTACTGTGTGTTTAGTTCAAACTTATTCATTTTACATCGATTGCCAAATAAGGTCTTACAACTCAAGTTAATTTACTTTCGATTCTGCTTCCTTGATACATAACCAGTACTCGCGCCGAATGTTGATTAATGAAGGTCGCAAGGCAGATCCCACTACCCATGGGATTCGAACCCACGACCCTCGTGTCCAGAAGCCAGCCGACGCTCTACCCCTGGATAACTGTCCTCCACCTCTTACTGTGTGTTGATAATAGTGACCACGTATATATAGTCCTTTGTTATCAAAATGCTATTCCAAGAATCGAGATCTAAATTTTGTTTTCATGGTTTCATACTGAAATATGGAATAAATATAAGTTAAGAGTCTAAGACTATGTACCCATACACACTATATGTTAAAAAATACAGCCGATTAAGTGCAAAGTAGACATAGCTCAATGTGAAAGAAACAGAACCATAACCCCTGTGAAGCTTGTTGAAAAAGGTAAAAAGAAATGTGTGATTGTGGTAATTGAAGTGAGTTTCAAAGTGGCAGAGGGAAATCTGAGTCTGCTAATATGATATCAATGTTAAAATGTCATCAACTAATAACCAATCCCCCATATAAGAACGTGTAATAGGTCGTAATTTAAAGTACATCAGACGGCCAAAACAATATCAACAACATATCTCTTTGTAATATTGTTTCGCAACCATTTCTGCTTGAGTCACGACGGTGTTTTATAAGAATCCTGCAGCAGGTGCGTAACAGCACGGCATTATGGTGCTACAGTCAAATTTCAATTGTACCTAGGACAATCTAACTAGAATTATTCAATCGGTAATTGAATCTGAACCTTCCTGAACAGTGACAATCTAACTGTGATGACCCAAGCGATAATTTTATCCGAACCATCCGGATTAGGGACACTAACTCGGAAAGTCGAAGCCAGAATTGTATTTGGATCATCCGGTAAAGGGTCAATCTAACTCGGATGATTCAAGCGGTAATTGTATTTGTATAATCATGATTAGGGACAATTAAACTCAGATGATTAAAGTTGTAACTGCATCTTAATAATCCGGACTTCGGAAATACAACTCTTTGTGATATAAGCGGTAACTGGTCTGACACTTGGACTTTCGACAATCTAACTCGGATGATCCAATCTGTAATTGTATCTAAATCATCCGGATTAGGGACGATCTAACACCCAGACTTTGGACAATCTAATTTGGATGGTTCAAGCGGTAATTGTATTTGAATCATCCGGATTAGGGACGATCTAACTCGTATTATCCAAGCTGGAATTGTATCTGGATCATCCGAACTTGGGAAAATTAGGAATTAAGCGAATTCCTACTTCCCCCTTATAGTAGAACACGGGGCACTAAATAGTACAGCGCACAGGGGGCGGTGAAGCGTAGCGCACTAAACCCGGTGACCCTTTAACCATTCACCAGGTATGTAATCTCAAGACGAGGCGTCGCTTAGTTGCCAGAACCACGTATCGCCCCTACTTCTTTCGATACGAGTTATTTCTACTCGCGATTTTCGCTACGCAGGGACGCTTTGTGTGCGCCTGGCTGAAGCTAACCTGGTCATGCGCTGTGATTGGTCCGATCTTCAAAAGGGGTGGACCTTTTGTGGTACGGAATAAAAGTGATGCGGAATGAGAAGATGTTTCAATTTAATGGATTTAAGTGTGAAACGAAAACGTACGAATCAAACAAGAACACTATAAGAAATTAATATCTTTAATTATTTATGCGACAGCTAAGAAAGTGAGACTTTATTTTTTTTCCCAAAAACATATGAAAGTTTCGTGTTTCTATTTGATACTCTTCCGAAATTTGTCGTATATTAATAATATTAAAAAACAAGAACTTTGCATTAAGCAAAAATTTACCAAAGGTTTCCTGAATACCTAAAGAACAGAAACTAGTTAATTCAAGATGAATAGCAATTTAACTGAGAAATCCAAACAGTACAAGCTGATCTACTTCGACATACGTGGACGTGGTGAGATTCCAAGACTTCTTTTCCACGCTGCAAATAAGGAATTCGAGGACGAACGAATTGACGATGAAGAGCATTGGTTTTCAAAGCTGCGATTTCGTAAGTTTTCATTTCCATACGACCAGTTTAATTCATTTCTATTAGTTGTGGGTCTTCTTACTTTCTCCCTTGTGTAATTGGTCAATTACTCATAACAAGATCTGTGCAATATATATGACAAAATCTGTTCTCCGGTCGTGATGGTCTCTTTAGGCTATCTTTGAAAAGCTATTGTTTTTTTTACCCCATTATCGTCATACGCTTTAACAACTAAAGACGACATATTCCCAAAGGTACATACATATACACTGTATTTCCCTGAGTTACTTCTATTCAAAAGAGATAACACAAACCAAATAATATAATGCCATTGGATTGGTACTCTGCACCTCTTTTACCTGCAAAGACGACATCTTTCCATATGTACATGCATATACACTGTGCTACCCTGACTTATTTCTATTCGAAATGGAGAAAACAAACGAATTAAGTTCGTGAAACTGTATTAGCGCTTTGCACCGTTTTCACCTTCAATGACGATACATTTAAATAGGTTCATGTACGTTGTTCTATCCTGACTTTGCATGTATTCGAAACAAATAATACAAAGTGCGCAAATGAAAATGGGTTGGGGCTTTGCTCCGCTTTCACCAGGATTCCTGGTGTATCGCAACGACCATTTTGCATGAATAACGTACATTGATAGTCTTAGCAGTTCTGTAAATGAGTACCTATTTGTGAAGCGATCATATTTAGAGTCTATGAAAAACATTACACACAGGAAGACTCGCAGTCAAAACAGAATATCGTTGAAACAGTACAGTTTTGTGTTGGGGCATAGTATTCAGTGGAAAATAGCTACTAAACGCAAAATTGATTCAAGATATGTCGGTATATCTAACTATGTACAGACTGTATGCGATGGATTTCAAAACCGTTGCTTCCTTTTTCAGATCTGAGTACATGTTGATTCATGGTTTACAGTCCATAAACCCTTAAATACGATCTTAGTTTTCTTAGTTTAAGCATTATCTGTTCAAGAAAGAATCACCATTATGTACATTGCAAACAATTAAGTTAAACACATTTGAACGGAAGCTAAAACAGCATTTTACTTCCAAATGCTATTCCCCAGTACGTCTCGTATGACAAACAGTACAGCTGCAATACAATTTTTATAAAATGCAATTCTAATGTCCAAGTTTTCTCACAATGGGAAACAAGCAGCGTCAAAGCAAAAACATTGACATTATATCATGTACACCAAGCATGTCAAACACCGTCTCAGATGGCCATATGCAGGAAGACATAGGCCCGTCTTGCCTAATTCTTTTCGCCGATTACCAATCGAATAGAGACATGTTTAATCGCACCGCGCCATTAATCGTTTGCAAGGTCGTTACATGCTTGAGTTATTTGTGGTTGAACCCCAGTCAGTTGAGAACTAATTTGTGGTTAACCAGTTTGGAGGGTGTATTATCTCTGTCCGTCGATCTTTTATTTTCAAGCAATCCGACAATCTTCTTCAACCGCAATTACACAGGGAATGTAACTCGTGAATACAGATGTTTATACGAGTTACGGCCCCTTTTGAAACCACCATTGCTTCTCTCGAATTTACTTTAGGCGGTGTTAGTTTAGTTTAGTTAAGTTAAGTTTAAATTTATTTATTTTTCATCGATTGTGAAAGTTCTTCCCTCTTAGATTTAACACAGTCGGTTCTGCTTCCTGAATACATAACCAGTAATCGCGCCAAATGTGGGTTAATGGAAGTTTGCAATGCAGATCCTGCTAGTCACGGGGTTCGAACCCACGGCCCTCGTGGCCAGAAGCCGACACTCTATCCCTGGACCACTGTCCTCCACTGAAGTGAGAGGAAGTTTGTTCTGTTTTTGAGACAGGTTCAAATTGAAATCTCAAGCAGACGACACAAATAAGATGCAAACACGCATAACTTTGGGCAGAAACCATTGTGACGTGCAGTTAAATTGCTTTCCATTAGGAGTATATTTTTTTTTCGCCAAAGTAGTTTCTAATGACTTTTATTGAAACAATCTGAACTTATCGGGTTTGTCAAATGCATAAAGACTTTAAATGTGCAATCGAAATAATCATTTAATTCTATGATGTACACGGAGCAAGTGATACCAAAAGTAGTATGTATGAGTTGTCGTTTAAAAGTAATGGTTTTACATTACATTACTCTTTATTGCAAAAACAGTTACAGTTCATAGCAATTTTCATATAATACAGATAGTCCATGACAAAGAACATATAAGAAAACATATAAAAGCATAGGTGTTAGCTGAAGAACAACATAATTAGGAAGTGTGTTTTAAAAGATGTTCAAAACTTCCATATACATTGTACTAATCAACGTGTACATGCATGGAAATGTGTTGTTTGCCGGGAACTATTCACCCTATATCTTTAACCTTACACTTATGTACGAGATGTAATTATTAGGTCACGGAAATACCCGAGTAGTTAAGATTGTCGTTTAAAGTTTGGGTTTTATAGAATATGCGGGAGTTAACCCTTATAGTGCTCGAACCTACTTTCGCCCATGCAAACTTGTTAGATCACAGGACAGCCGCCAAGTAAATTGGCGACTGCCAAGTAAATTGGCGGCTGGATTGTGATCTAACCTGTTTGCTACTCTGAGTATCTTTACTCACCAAAATTAACCAGATATCTACGAGTTTGAAAAGCAGACGACACACAAAATCTAATTGTAGAAAATTATCCAGCATTCCAACGGTTAAGGAGGGAAACAACCTGTTGGATTTGCCTGACACGACCCGCACGGTGTAGTGTGCCCGAGCGCAGATGTTCAGATCGTGCGAATATTGTTAAAGCGTACCCCCATTAGATGGGCACGGGTGCTTTGGTTTTAGTACTACTTAACATTCTATTTGAACGGCGCCACTGCGTCAAGGGAAAATAGGTCACACGACCATTTAACCTATTTGGTACAATGCTTTTTTGGTACAGTGCAGTTTTACACTTTATATAACTTCGGTTAGGTTACAGTTTGAGCTATATTGGAATTCATTTTATCATTTTGATAATAATTTGACAAAAAGTGTGTTTTTGATTTTTTTTCAAAGAAAAACCAGTAAATATACCACTTATGAAAACACCATAAAGAAAAAGATTTAATCCACAAACTAGATCTGGTTAAAAAAATCGACAAAAAACGCATTAGCATATCTCAATTTTGCCTTGTTATTTCGTATCAGAACAATTCCTTTACTTCAAGATGTCTAACCCCTTTTCTTTGTCACACGACAAAGTCCATTCATACCACAGATGAAATGAAATAAACGATGGTGAAAGATGAGCAAAACCGCCTTCCATTAAGTATTTCATTTTGATTTTCTGTTGAATGGTAGGTTAGGTGTTTTCGTATTGATATTAATACCATGTTTGAATTGATGTAAGTTTTACAGCGGCTGTTGGAAATTGCTCATTGCATTAAAGGTGTTTGTTCAAAGATTTGAAGAAATTTAAAAGTTGAAATCTAATTTCTTTAAAACTGAAAAGCAACTGCAGTGTTGTATGATACCAGCACGCATGGAGAATGTGCGAAATAAGTTCGTACTTCAGAGCCTGCACACAGTGAATTGATTTGTATTAAAACCCAAAATCGTTGCAACGGTTTTGAGATCTGCCGTATATTACCGGTACGTACTGAGACGCTTCCTGAATTCACATATGCTTTTAATAGCTTCTTATAATCCTATATCAAACGACAATGCAAAACGTGTATAGTTTCAACGACATTTCATTCTGACTTAAAAAATAAAAAAGAAGTACCAATGAAAAATGGTTCATTGAGTTTAAGCTTAAAATCATTTCTGTTCGAGGATCTTCTGGAATTCAATCTTCCGTGAGTGTTTCACTTTCGTTTTTACTTTTGTTCAGAATAGCACTGTACACTATACCAATTAAGACTCAATTTTTAAGTAATATTGCACCAAGTCAAACTTTTTCTAATTAGAGAACCTACATGTAGAAGGTCTTACAGCTGATTATATATGGGTAATGAATAAGACTAAATCAGAATCAGAATACCATTATTTGACTTATACAAATACAGTACATCGGCATTTTAAACAATATATTTGCAAATTAATGTATTGTCAAATTGATACATCTCTCGCTCACTGCTTTCTTCCTATCTTTCTCTCTCTCTCCTTCTCTACATCTCGCTCTCTGTCTCTCTCTTCCCCTCTCTCTCTGTTCGTTATTTCTCCTATTTCCTCCTCTACATCACTGTCCACTGTTTACAAACATTTTCATCGTGAACAATACGTACTTTTCAATCAACTTTTCATTATCCACATTTGAGCCGCCGTGTTGAAGTAAGTGTTGTCTAACTGAGACAAACTGACCACCTGCCAAGATTGTTTTGCCTCGCATTTAAGGGACTATCCCTCAGTTTCTTCTTAAAACAATCCTTGTCACGAATACAGATAAAAATATTGAATATCTTGATCTTAAGGAAACGGAAAACCTGTCTTTTCATTAAAAACCAACAGCTGTGCAGCGAGATTTTAGCGCATTTAAGTGATTTGATGTGAAATTCTACTAGTAAGTAAGCTCTGACTTACATTGCTAAAGTCACAGTTTAGTATCTAGTGTTGACCGATTTTCTGTTCTGTTTCCCATACACTCTTAACCACTCGGATGATTTTCACATGATGGAAATCATGGCTAATGGTTTATGAAAAATAGAAATAAAGAAAGATTGAAAGAATACAATGTCTGCTAGAATAATGGGCTATGTTTTTTAACAAAACGATAAAGAACAGAATAGAGAAGCGAAACAAGATACATTCTGGTTTAATGTAACTTTATACAGCCGTGATACCATTTTATCGTTAAAATACGTTTTATTTGAAGAAGATTTTAATACATATATATACCTCTGTCCCTTTCAGGCAAAACCATTGGAAAATGTCATGTCAAACAATACAATAAGTCTATGTTTGCGAAGGATTCCAATAGCAATTCGTCGTCTATCTGTCAGATTTTTTTATTATGTTTTTTTACCTCCAAACAATAAAGCTAAAACTCAATTAAGAGAATTTTTTTATGGTTGTGGGTGAGCTTAAGTAATTGACTGAAGTAGTATATCGTTATGGACTTCCATTTCTATCCAAGATGTTTACTTTTTATCGAGCTAAACTTGTTCGAAATCAAATGAACTTGCAGACAATTCTGGACATTGTTTTTGTTGTTCCTCTGATATACTAGGACCGTTGGATAACGTTTGGTACATCTGTTTGGGAGATTATCATGTAGGAAAATTTTGTAAAAAAAGGAGAATTTTCTCGAATGAGCTATTGCGACTTTTTTTTTTGTATTCGGTGTGTCTTAACTGGTCTTTAAAGTGCCAATAAGACCATTCAATCCTTTTCCAAAACGGCAATTTTTCCACTGGCCCAAATTGAAAGAGTTTGCAGACGACATTTCAAAATGTGATGAGATTGGAAAATAATCTTCCAAAGGTTAAGAAAACATTGTGGGAAAAGGAAAAATTGCTCGTTAAGAGCAATTTCTCCTTTTCCCAAAATGTTTTCTAAAGTCGTCTGCAACAAAGTCGTCAAATGTCGTAATTGTTTGGGAAAGGGATAAACGGTACGTTCAGAGAGTTTATCAGTAAAATTGAATCCAGATTTTATTGCCAAAACAACTGATAAAGATGTTAAATCTTTGTAAGAGTCTCACCATGGTAAATGGTGTACAATTCATATAAATGCATACACCGTGTACAGAGTTAAATATGAACCATTTCATTCAGTTTTGAATTATAGGAGACTTTTGTCATTCATGTTTTTCACCTTTCAAAAAAGTTAGCTTCAATGGCAAATTGTTTGACAATAACATGCATAAGGAGTATAGTTTCCTGTTCCGAGGGAAAACCTCGTAGGCCTGTTATGAATGGCCTCTTTACATGAAAACGGTTAGGTCCCCGATATTGCCCACCTTAGTTAATAACTTGTTGCACCGTAGAAATTTGTATTTTACAACTAAAAAGCGCAATGCTCTCCCTGCAGCTTTGTGCTACAAATTTCGCAATTGTGTTAAATATAGAGATTCATTAAAAGAGATGTACGTAGGTCTTCATTATTGTATGTCAGCAAAAGTATGTCATCAGCATGCATATACAGTGAACCCTCGTTTATCCGAACATGTCCGTTCTCAACAAAATGTCCGGTCTACCGAATAATCCGGACTAATGAAGCAGAGCATGTTCTTATTCACATTAAGACATAAACGGTCTGTATGAGCGGTATATACGTATAACCCTTTACCAAACGCCAAATTGTCGACCGTCCCAAATTGAAAGAGTTTGCAGAAGACATATCAAAACGTGATGAACTTCAAAGGTAATCTTCTGATATGGCAGAAAACATTGTGGGTAAAGGAGAAATTGCTCGTCATGAACAATTTCCCCTTTACCCACAATGTTTTCAAAAGTCGTCTGCAACAAACTGGTCCAATAAATCCGTTCCCTTACAATATCGTTCGGATTGCGAGACATCCGGATAATCGGGGTCCGGATAAACGAGGGTTCACTGTACTAAAATAGACACTCTTTCTCCGTCACCTTTGTCTAAACTAATATTTAAAGCCTTTGTCAGTCAGCAAAAGTACGTCATCAGCATGCATATACTACAATAGACACTCTTTCTCCGTCACCTTTGTCTAATCTAATATCAAAAGCCTTTGTCAGTCAGCAAAAGTACGTCATCAGCATGCATATACTAAAATAGACGCTCTTTCTCCGTCACCTTTGTCTAAACCAATATTAAAAGCCTTTGTCAGTCAGCAAAAGTACGTCATCAGCATGTATATACTAAAATGGACACTCTTTCTCCGTCACCTTTGTCTAAACTAATATTTAAAGCCTTTGTTAGTCAGCAAAAGTACGTCATCAGCATGCATATACTAAAATAGACACTCTTTCTCCGTCACCTATGTCTAAACCAATATTAAAAGCCTTTGTCAGTCAGCAAAAGTACGTCATCAGCATGCATATACTAAAATAGACACTCTTTCTCCGTCACCTTTGTCTAAACTAATATTTAAAGCCTTTGTCAGTCAGCAAAAGTACGTCATCAGCATGCATATACTAAAAAAGACACTCTTTCTCCGTCACCTTTGTCTAATCTAATATCAAAAGCCTTTGTCAGTCAGCAAAAGTACGTCATCAGCATGCATATACTAAAATAGACGCTCTTTCTCCGTCACCTTTGTCTAAACCAATATTAAAAGCCTTTGTCAGTCAGCAAAAGTACGTCATCAGCATGTATATACTAAAATGGACACTCTTTCTCCGTCACCTTTGTCTAAACTAATATTTAAAGCCTTTGTTAGTCAGCAAAAGTACGTCATCAGCATGCATATACTAAAATAGACACTCTTTCTCCGTCACCTATGTCTAAACCAATATTTAAAGCCTTTGTTAGTCAGCAAAAGTACGTCATCAGCATGCATATACTAAAATAGACACTCTTTCTCCGTCACCTATGTCTAAACCAATATTAAAAGCCTTTGTCAGTCAGCAAAAGTACGTCATCAGCATGCATATACTAAAATGGACACTCTTTCTCCGTCACCTTTGTCTAAACCAATATTAAAAGCCTTTGTCAGTCAGCAAAAGTACGTCATCAGCATGCATATACTAAAATAGACACTCTTTCTCCGTCACCTTTGTCTAAACCAATATTAAAAGCCTTTGTCAGTCAGCAAAAGTACGTCATCAGCATGCATATACTAAAATAGACACTCTTTCTCCGTCACCTATGTCTAAACCAATATTAAAAGCCTTTGTCAGTCAGCAAAAGTACGTCATCAGCATGCATATACTAGAATGGACACTCTTTCTCCGTCACCTTTGTCTAAACTAATATTAAAAGCCTTTGTCTCTCAGCAAAAGTACGTCATCAGCATGCATATACTAGAATGGACACTCTTTCTCCGTCACCTTTGTCTAAACCAATATTTAAAGCCTTTGTCAGTCAGCAAAAGTACGTCATCAGAATGCATATACTAAAATAGATACTCTTTCTCCGTCACCTTTGTCTAAACCAATATTAAAAGCCTTTGTCAGTCAGCAAATGTACGTCATCAGCATGCATATACTAAAATAGATACTCTTTCTCCGTCACCTTTGTCTAAACCAATATTAAAAGCCTTTGTCAGTCAGCAAATGTACGTCATCAGCATGCATATACTAAAATAGATACTCTTTCTCCGTCACCTTTGTCTAAACCAATATTAAAAGCCTTTGTCAGTCAGCAAAAGTACGTCATCAGCATGCATATACTAAAATGGACACTCTTTCTCCGTCACCTTTGTCTAAACCAATATTTAAAGCCTTTGTCAGTCAGCAAAAGTACGTCATCAGCATGCATATACTAAAATGGACACTCTTTCTCCGTCACCTTTGTCTAAACCAATATTTAAAGCCTTTGTCAGTCAGCAAAAGTACGTCATCAGCATGCATATACTAAAATGGACACTCTTTCTCCGTCACCTTTGTCTAAACCAATATTTAAAGCCTTTGTCAGTCAGCAAAAGTACGTCATCAGCATGCATATACTAAAATGGACACTCTTTCTCCGTCACCTATGTCTAAACCAATATTTAAAGCCTTTGTCAGTCAGCAAATGTACGTCATCAGCATGCATATACTAAAATAGATACTCTTTCTCCGTCACCTTTGTCTAAACCAATATTAAAAGCCTTTGTCAGTCAGCAAAAGTACGTCATCAGCATGCATATACTAAAATGGACACTCTTTCTCCGTCACCTTTGTCTAAACCAATATTTAAAGCCTTTGTCAGTCAGCAAAAGTACGTCATCAGCATGCATATACTAAAATGGACACTCTTTCTCCGTCACCTTTGTCTAAACCAATATTTAAAGCCTTTGTCAGTCAGCAAAAGTACGTCATCAGCATGCATATACTAAAATGGACACTCTTTCTCCGTCACCTATGTCTAAACCAATATTTAAAGCCTTTGTCAGTCAGCAAAAGTACGTCATCAGCATGCATATACTAAAATGGACACTCTTTCTCCGTCACCTTTGTCTAAACTAATATTTAAAGCCTTTGTCAGTCAGCAAAAGTACGTCATCAGCATGCATATACTAAAATAGACACTCTTTCTCCGTCACCTATGTCTAAACCAATATTAAAAGCCTTTGTCAGTCAGCAAAAGTACGTCATCAGAATGCATATACTAAAATGGACACTCTTTCTCCGTCACCTTTGTCTAAACTAATATTTAAAGCCTTTGTTAGTCAGCAAAAGTACGTCATCAGCATGTATATACTAAAATAGACGCTCTTTCTCCGTCACCTTTGTCTAAACCAATATTAAAAGCCTTTGTCAGTCAGCAAAAGTACGTCATCAGCATGCATATACTAAAATAGACACTCTATCTCCGTCACCTTTGTCTAAACCAATTTTAAAAGCCTTTGTCAGTCAGCAAATGTACGTCATCAGCATGCATATACTAAAATAGATACTCTTTCTCCGTCACCTTTGTCTAAACCAATATCAAAAGCCTTTGTCTGTCAGCAAATGTACGTCATCAGCATACATATAGTAAAATAGACACTCTTTTTCCGTCACCTGTGTCTAAACCAATATCAAAAGCCTTTGTCTGTCAGCAAAAGTGCGTCATCAGCATGCATATACTAAAAATGACGCTCTTTCCGCGTCACATATGTCTATTCCAATAGTCAAAGCCTTTGCTGATGCAATCAAATGATTAATAGAACAGTTGAGTAAAGTCGAAGAAATACTGCAACTTGATCTTCCCATGGGGACTTGAATCAATGCATGTCTTCCAAACCACTCTTTATATACTAAATACTATATATTATATTATATACAATATAGTACATTTAGATGAATTTGGGAGGTATGCATCGATTCAAGCCAATGTGGACCTACCTAGGTTGTTTAAACTCTATCCCGGCCATAGGGACCAGTCTATGAGAAATCATAATGCTGGACGCTGACCCATTAGTGTGCCGGTAAAATCCGGGGTTACTAGGTGTAAGCGCCCTCCGGATTGTCTCTTTACACGTTTTTTATATCCGTCCATCTTTTTTATACCCTTCTTCGGTCTGACACCGTACTGCTAGCTTTATAAGACGGTTTTCCTCCCGTTTCAATAAAAAAAACCTAAAATGGAAAAAAATAACCTTCCGCCGGAAAACAGACTAAAAGAGGACACTTATTTGTTAAATGGTTTGTTAAATGATTATCAGAATTTGTGTCTCTCGAGCCATATTTGGCTTAAAGCATTATAAATCTTTCTATCATCAAATTGCAGTCTTTGCGAAAAGATAAAGAAAGAAGTGGAAAGAATGTTGTCGGAAATGAGGAGGGTTATAGCAATTGCAAAAAGGGGGATGTCCAGTTTGACAAGAGGTCATTTGGTTCGCTTAGATATTGACCCTTTCCCCCCTGAAGGAGCGCGGACTCACCTTTCAGCTCTGATGGCTTATGCTTTGCCATACCCATGGCAGACTGTTGGTAATTACACGTTACGAACTGCAAGTACCGTGCATACTTCACAGGAACAATACGCCACGTTTAACACAAAATGCATTGTTTCAAGCATTTCAACACTACGTCGAATGATAACGACGTACGCAGGACGCGTATTTCTTAATGACACGCCCTGTGGATAAAACTATCTATTCAAGCTAACGGTAAGAAGGGTCTCAAACGTCGTTTAAGTGCATATTTATTCGAATGACCAGATTTTCGCGTACAATGTACTTGGGGTGATTTCAATTAATTTTCAATCCATCAATTTAGTCGAATAAAATGGTGGAAAATGGTCAATTGTACGGGGGTCTTGCCGGGGGATTGGGCATTGAGCGAATCGAGGTTTACCGATTTATATTGGTTCGTATCATTTTAAAACCAATTACCGTCATGGGGCCCGTTTTACTAAACAGTTTACGCTTAAGATTTGCGTAAGTCTAAAACAACAAGTCCTTTTATTTCAATATTTGGCGAAGCAATATTGCAAAGTAACACATCATTGGAATCGTCTCTCCGAGACGCTTCCAATGACGTGTCACATTGCAATATTGTACTTTCATTGAAGATATTATCCATGTTAATCAATTATGACTTACGCAAACATTTTCCGTAAGTTGTTTAGTAAAACGGGCCCATGGTTACTTGGTACTCGTTACCTCCCCGACAGAAGACAGAGAAATACATGGATAGATGTTCATTAACTTAAACTTTAACACGTTTCTCATGATTACATATACATATACAACATATGCTACATTAATATGATCATGACATTGCTAAAGTTAATGTCACAATGTTGTTTTGAAAAAACCAAGGCGGATAATCCAAACTATGTAATCAAACAAATAGAGAAGGGCGTAATGAATAGAGGAGATGTTGCTCGTAACTCGTAAAACATCAAGGTTCCTGTCACATTGTTTTGTACCATTTTTGTAATTAAACTATCTCTCATCGATTGCAATAATAAGTTCGAGAGTTCATTACTATAGTTTATGAAGCACTTGCTATTGTCTTGCACTGAGCCCTCGACTTGTATCATTACGGAATGAAAGAATTGCCATCGTCGACTGAGAAAATCACTAAATTCGGTTTATTTTGTATCAACAAATGAGTGGTATTACTCGTCAGCATTGCTTCTATGAATCCTATGAATCGTACTTTTTACCTCACAGAATATTTCAGAAGCAACTGTCCAGATGGAGGGGGTAGGGCAGTCTTTATGTGCTATAATTCTTTGCGACTGAATATGGCGGAGATCTGTTTTCTTTTAATCAACTCATTGGTACCTAAGAGTTAAGAATAAAAACCCTATACTTTAGGTAAAGAACCAACAATTTTAGGTTAAATAAACCATATTTCAGCATTAGAGCCCTTAATCTAAGGTCAAAAGCCCATGATTTTTTTAGGATAAATACCGACGATTTTAGGTTAAGAACCCATGATATAAGGTCACAGCCTAAGACGACTTTAGGATAAGAACCTACGATTTTAGGTTAATAGCTAACGAGGAGTTTAGGTTAAGAAAAAAAGAAACACAAGAGTTTAGATTATATATTTTGATTATATTCCCATTTGTCTGAGATTTCTATAGACTCGTTTAAGTGAAATATCGCGCCTGTCCAACTAAACATGTGAAGTTAAGAGATATGTAATGAACTATTTGCCATAACCTAAAAACGCCTGTTTAAATACCGGCCATTCGGTGCATTAATGTATGGGGAATCGTAAACAAGTATTGATTATACTAATAATACTTCCTGTGCATGTTCTAACCAAAGATAGGCGAATGGATCACAATCTTACTTTTCACTACGTACAGTAAATTGTGGCAAAATCTTACAAGAGATGAGCGTCGACCTCCTGTAAGTTATGGTTTCGATTTCCTACGAATTTTCAATTATAAGATGATCTCGAATGACAGACATTAGAGATCATTGTTTACAAAACAAACCATTCAAACAGCTTACTAACTCTGCAACACTTATGCATTATATCTTATTCTATCCAAATGGTTATGAATGGGGATGCGAAGCGTTCTAAAAGAAACTGTTTTATCTAATAGTACAATATACATTGTCATGCTCTCGGTAAAATACAATGCGTTTTAAAAATATTGAACCCTCCATTTGTGAGTAAATCAATTTAACCCTTAAAGTGCTGGAACCGACTTCATGCTTATGTAAACAGGTTAGACCCAAGCCAGCCGCCAATAAATTGGCAGCTGACATGTGATCAGACCTATTTGCTAGTCTGAGTATTATTCATCAACAGAATTAAGCAGATGTTTAAGGTTTTGGAAAGAAGGCGACACAAAAATCTATTTTTAGAAAAATGCCCAGCATTCCAATGGTGAAAGGTTGACACATGTATCTGTATTATGTACTACCGTGCATGTGGGTCTAAGCCAGCATGATTAACCCCTTGTCAAACAATAACGACATAGACCAGTTTGTTGCAGACGAGTCTGGAAAACATTGTGGGAAAAGGAAAAAAATGCTCTAAACGAGCAATTTCTCCTTTTCCTACAGTGTTTTCTACCCTATCAGAAGATCATGTCTCAATTTCATCACATTTTGAAGTATCTTCTGCAAACTCTTTCAATTTGGTACAGTAAAAAACTTGGCGTTTGGTAAAGGGGTCATCCGAACGGTATTCTACGTCCTGATCGCTTTTTATACCTTCCCCCAATTCTAATATGGCGCGGTTCGATTCTGCGAATTTCTCGTTATATAGTTCGTGCGGTCGTAAAATACAGGTTTTACATCTATTCCAATAATGCCAACTATACCGGATAGTTCAACCAGGAAGAGTTTGATTCTAAACAGAAAGTTTAACCGGTGCTTCTTCGGTTTGAAACGAACCCGCTCTCTTCAGAAATGGAACTTACGGTCGTCCAAATGATCCAGACGTAGATATAACACACAGTTACAGCCTGGATAATCCAATTTAGACTTAAGGTCTTTTTCGACATTCAATTGATTTTTGGCTGATACAATCAAACGTGTGCAAAGCAACGAACCTGTCTTTAACAGCCAATTTTTCTCATTTCTATAGGCTGGCCTCTTAACACAAGTTTGACTGTATTTTTGAACCAAGGGAATTCTGCAGACATATTAATGATAAACTATGGCTAGTATATCATTTGATTTTTACTGAATAAACAATGATTGGTTTCCAAAATGGAGTTTTGATACGTTATCAGTTGTGCTACAGTTATATAACATTGTATTATGTTCCCAACTTCAGGGGCATTATTTTCCGTAGTGCGTTCACCAGCTTTCGTTAGATTGGAACAATTAAAAATTTTGTTCGTTAAAATCTAAAAATATTTGCTCGAAGTATAACATCACGTTTCGTTATCTGCCAGTTCAAAGGTATACTCATATCGATATCGGTTTGAACTATGCTTATCTGGTGCGAAATGTTTTTTATCACGGAGTGAAGATTTGTTTCGTTAATAATGAACGTGAAAATATTGATTCTTTTAATGGATCAATGGCTTAGAGTTTAACACTTATTTCGTTTACTTTATACTGTACATAGCCTGATCACTGATTTGGGATGATTATTTGATGATTTAGCATCATGCCTTCAACACGGGTCTTTTCTGAAAAAGCGACCCAATTGAAAAGGTGTTTGGGTAAATTAAGATAATACACCTGCAAAGGTTAAGTTGTACCCATTACTCCCGAGTAATGAATGCGACGACCCGATATCGAAACCAAAATGAATATAATTATGATGATGATGATGATAATCATCATCATTATAATCATCACAATTATTATTATCATCATCGTCATCATCATCATGATCATCAGCAGAATCTTCAGCAACATTATCATAACTGCTTTATTGACAGCCTAGTTGTACCTTCTTTAAAGGCACTTGTTCACAGATGTGAGTAGATTTGAAAGTTAATGTTAACTTTCTTTAAATGTAAACAACACACCGTAATGGTATGTGATACACACTGTAGAGAAGTAACCAGACGGAATACTAGATTGTTTTTAATTCTTTATCGCGTGAATACAGTGAATCAAAAAGTGTTATATCACTTTTGAGATCTATCGCATATAATCTGTACATTCTTAGATGATTTGACGCTTCCTGAATTAACCATGCTTTAAATAGCTACACTTTATCGTTTATCAAACAGGAATACAAAAACTGTTTTCCTCCAACATCATTCTATTTTGACTTTCAAATTTTCTCATCTGTGAACAAGGACATTTTTAAACGCTAAAGATAACTGTCCCCTTGTAGGTGCGACTTTTATGACGTCATTTATTATATATTTTGTATTTGGTTATGACGTTTATATTGAAAGGGATTCCGTTTCATAGCTTTAAATACAGAAACACTAGTTGGAGCATAAGCGTAACAAAATAATTTGTGATATAATTGTAGATATTCCTCCCAAAGGAAAGAATTAATGATCAACGATACTTTAGCACGAACGATGTTTATGTTAAAGGAAATAATTTATGATAAATGATATTCCTCTCAAATGAAATAATTTATAATAAATTATATTCCTCTCAAATGAAAGAATTTATAATAAATGATATTCCTCTCAAATGAAAGAATTTATAATAAATTATATTCCTCTCAAAGGAAAGAATCTATAATAAATGATATTCCTCTCAAAGGAAAGAATTTTTTTATAATCAATGATATTTCTGTCGAATTTTTTTTTATTTATAGTTAACGAGAATCAATGAGAATTCCTCTCAAAAAAAGGTATATAATCATTGACATTCCTCTTAAAGGAAATAATCTATTAGTTTAAAACAACAAATAAAAAAACAAGTAATTACTCATATGAATACAATTGACGCCCCCTCCCCCAAATAGTAATTATTATTGTTTAAGAACGTTTCTTTTTTCTTCCAGCAATGCTTTATAAAACCGTTCACGACTGCAGGTCAATTACACCAAAGAATTAATTGAAGAAGGGTTGTTCGCGGGCGGTTTCTCTGTTGTAAACTTAGACTAAACACCTGTAGTTGAGAAACTGAAGCACTGACATCCATGGGAATTCTTTCCGCTACCTAATCTTGCTAATGCCTTGTACACCTGTGCCGTGAGTCGGTACACAGGGTTCGTAAAGGGCTAGCTAACACTTAATTGAATTGACACAGATAATGTTTAAGGTAACTCGCATATTTTGAACTTTTTTCTTGCTCAACACAGGTTTCGCCAAAAGCTAACCACGTTTGAGCAAACTTAATTGGAAACGCTAGGTTAAGAGTGACTCGCATATTATGAACTTTTTATTTGCTCAATGCAAGGTTTGCGAAGAGCTAGCCAAAACTTAATTGAAATGTACAATGATAATGTTTAACCCATAACCAAATAATAACGACATTTTACCACTTTATTGCACACGACTCTGGAAAACACTGTAATAAATAAAACAGCGCACGAAATTAATAATTCTGTCTGAGGCTATTTCGATACAGGACGCAAGTCATTCAGAAAGCTTGTAGAATCACATCTGATATTTGCCTCAAAAGAAAAACTCTTAAATTAGGACATCTTCTACATTTGATTGAACAGTTTATGCGTTCGTTGTTTGACTACTATAAGGTAGATCACCTATAATCCGCCATTTTGAAATTTATTCTTTTGCCGGAGTTCTCCGGTATACATCGATCGGGATCGGAACTATTCGGTTTAGTTCGAATGCCTGAAGTCATTCACAAATAGTACACACAAAAGGAAAAGAAAATGAATTCGAAATTTACTTAATGTTTCGTCAAAAACTAGTGGTGTGTATGCATTGTCTCATAAACGGCTAAACTGTACTTTTCCGTACGTTCTTCGTATGATTAATAGGTTATCATTTTGCGCTGCGTTGGATAAAAAACGATCGTATTACGCTGAATAAATAGGTTATCCCTTTCCCAAACAATAACGACATTTGATCACTTTGTTGCAGACGACTTTAGAAAACATTGTGGGTGAAGGAGAAATTGTTCGTAATAAGCAATTTTTCCTTTTCCCACAATGTTTTCTGCCCTATCAGAAGATTATTTTCAAATTTCATCACCTTTTGAAATGTCGTCTGCAAACTCTTTGAATTTGGAACAGTCGAAAATTTGTTCTTTGGGAAAGGGTTAAACGAGTGATATGCGTTTGATACAGGATTTCTGATTAACCCATTACCAAACAATAACGACATTTGACCAGTTTGTTGCAGAAGACTCTGGAAACCATTTTGGAAAAAAGGAGAAATTGCTCTTAACGAGCGATTTTTCCTTTTCCACAATGTTTTCTGTCCTATCAGTAGATTAATTCTCAATTCTATTTCATTTTGAAATGTCCTCTTCCAACTCTTTTAATTTTGGACAGTCGAAAATATTTTCAAAAGTCATCTGCAACAAACTGGTCAACTAATTCCGTTCCCTTACAATTTCGTTCGGATTGCGAGACATCCGGATAATCGGGGTCCGGATATACGAGACTTCACTGTACTTTAGCATGTACAGTCTATATGCGGAACATCTAAAAACCATTGAAACGCTTTTGGATTCAAAACAAATTAGTTCACCGTATACATAATCCCAAAACTTATTTTGCACAATGGCTGTTCACTAATACGCATTATACAACAGAACATATGTGGTACAGTTTTTCAGATAAATATGTTACAATAAAATGGTATTCGAGTCACTATGATAAAATTGATAAAGTGTACTACAGAATAAAGAAGTTGTTGAACTTTTGAATGTGTAATAAAGCGTACTTTCGAATAAAGAGGTTATTTAACTATCATATGACTTATAAAATAAACCCTTGAATATAGAAAACATTTATGTAACCAGTTCATACAGATAATCTTTCTATTCGGGGTAATGTTTAAGACATGCATAGTCACGTTTGCTTTCTTGCTCCATCTTGCCTCAAGGCCATTTATGTAGTCCAAAAGACGTAACCCTTTACCAAACACCAAGTTTTCGAATGTCCCAAATTGAAAGAGATTGCGGACGACATTTCAAAATGTGATGAAATTGGAAAATAATTTTCTGGTAGGAAAGAAAACGACTAGGAAAAGGAAGAAATTCCTCGTTAAGAGCAATTTCTCCTATTCCAAAAATGGTTTCCAGAGTCGTCTACAATAGCTTTTGGTCATACATGCATATATACATGTATATATAGATCTAGGCACGACTCTCCATAGCGTCCCACCCACGTATTATTAGCTTGTATCCGGTTCCATGAATGGAAAGTATCAGGAGATTATACTATTTAGAGAAACGGTTGTTTTTGGTCATGCATGCATGGATGCATATATATAACATACTACGCATGTCTCTTATTTGAATCACGCCCACATATAAGCTTATATCCGGTTCCATGAATGATCAAAATGTGAAGTGTCATAAACAAATACTAATATACTAATGAGGGTGTGTGGATGATGATATTTTCGTGTTGAAACCACCACGAACGAGGTATCCATTCGTCATTATTCGTAAACAAAACAAGCATCGAAGAGTATGATTTCATGCCACCTTCGATCACGTCTAAATGCGTGGGAAGCGAAGAATTTTAAAATAGACATTAACTCGATAGGCATACAATCGACTCTCATTAGTATCGTTTGACTTATCATTTTACGCTCAAAACAAAACACGCCTTTATTTCAATATTGAGATAGGCAATTTTGCAAAATAACTCGTCATTCGAATCGTTGCCTATTTATATTTTTCTCCAATCACATAGCATTGGAGGTTGTATTTGAAATGAGTGAAAGCAAAGCTATCTTACCCCTTAATAACTAAGTGTGGCGTATTCCTTTTTCATACTGATTCAAACCGGAAAGCTTTTTTGTTTGGATGTATAGGTTAATTCACCGCTTTCAACAGTATCTCGTTATTTCCTCGCAAGAAATACACTTTATTTTTTCGAACTTATCGACCGCTTTTCCACATTAAACTATCAATGATTACTCATTAGACGAGAATACATCATGTCGCATCGACTTTACATATTGATGGAAATAATATCAGCTTATCAGGGCATCGAACCAAGAATTCTCGTAAAACAAGTTGGACATATTTCCAACTGAGCTGGTGAGGTTTTGACAGATCATTGATCAAGAAAACACTAACTCTGTCTTGAGACGGAAGAAAGTGAAATATGAAACACTTTAAGCATGAAAATAGCATAGAATATTGTCAAACATATTTTAATTAAACACTAATTAAAGAACACATCTATCTTGACTTTGCACCCCCTTTTACCATGTTATTATTTTAAGAATGAAAATAGCATATCATATTGTCAAAGATATTATCATAAAACACTGAGTAAAGTACACATCTATCTTGACCTTGCACCCCCTTTCAAAGTGCTATTATTTTAAGAATGAAAATAGCATAGCATATTGTCAAACATTTTATAATTAATCACTGAGTAAAGTACACATCTATCTTGACCTTGCACCCCCTTTTACGGTGACCTTTCCCGACCTTGTAACGGTAAGCCCCGGGTCCATTTCACGCGTTATCAGCTAGTGTGAAGATGCCAGTATCAATTTTGACAAGCTGGAATGCACCCTTCGTACCTCAGCCCAAGTTAGCATTAACCCTTTTTTCTAAAAGCAGATTTGTGTGTCGTCTGCTGTCCAAAACCCTAAATGTTTGTTTAATTTTGACGAGGAATGATACTCAGAGTAGCAAACAGGTTAGATCACAGGCCAGCCGCCCATTTACTTGGCGACTGGTCTGGATCTAACCTCTTTTCTTAAGCATGAAGTCGGTTCGACTATAAGGGTTAAGTAGATCTCTTCAAACACTAGGGTACCGTTTTACTAAACGGACTACCTAAGGAAAATATTTCCGTTAGTCAAAACTGATAAACATGGAGAGTATCCTAAATGCAAGTGAAATGTGACACGTCATTGGAAGCATCTCGGAAGAGAACTATATTTCTTAGCCCAAAATTTCATAAGTCGAAATAATAGGGTCAAAATGCATTCGTAAATTAATTCTCATGAATTCTATGAACATGATAAAAGAACTCCGTATACTTCTTCAGTAATTTATTTGTACTCCTCTCCTTTTATGTGCCTTTAAGTTCTAATAAAATGTGTTCTGTTCTGTTCTGTTATTCCGACGGTTCTTTTTAGGCTTTATGTTATGAAAATGCATGTGGGAGAAACCTTTTTGGTGGAGAGTGGACAAGGGTTAGAGCGCCGGCCTCTCGAAAAGAGGGTCGTGTGTTCGAATCCCGTGACCAGTTGAATCCACCTTGCCATCTGGTTGTGTATCAAAGAATCGAAATCGAGAACTTCTTTTGCATTGATGTAAAATAAATATGTTAAAGCCTCATCAAAGAGTAGAGTATGTCAGATATTGACTAGGAACTATATACGTAACTATGCTAGCAATCCCGGAGACGTCCTCTCAAGAAACTTCAAATATACTGGTGTCGGTATACAAACCAATGTGATTTCACGTTAAGGTAGAATACCCTTAATCCGTTATTTTGAATTCATTTCCTTCACTGGACTGCTTCGGTCTTTTTCGGTATACGTCGGTCCGTGCTGGAAATTTTCGGTATATAAACCAACTTGATTTCACGCCATGTAAGAGGCTATCTGGAAACCCAAGACTTCTGTTGACACGCCATTAAACTCCCGTATAAACACTATTTCGATCTTATCCTCCGTCGAAAGGGGGGCGGCGGCATGCATGGTGGTTCGCACTCACGCACCTTTGGGCTTATCAGTCAGGCTGTCAAGCTGGAATTTCCGATTTCGAGCGGCGGCATCTGAATTCCGTTCTCTGTACTTGTATGTAATACAGTGTGCAACATCGTGTGTAGTGTCCTTCTTGTTAAGGTAGAATACCCATAATCCGCCATTTTGAACCTTTTTCCTTGGTCGTATTACTTCGGTCGTTCTCGGTATACATTGGTCTGGTCGGAAGTATTCGCCTGGTACCGATTACTTGTACGAGTACTCGTATTTCCGGCTTCTACCGATGTCTGCCGAGAAGCACCGGAGTACTCCGACGAAAGCATGCGTTTCAGAATTACGGATTATGGGTACTTTACCTTTAGTTCATTTTCTCAGATGGACATATTTGTGAAAGGTTCATTATGTGAGTTTTTTTACAAAACACAATTGTTAAATAGAATTCAGCTTTCTTCTTTGATCGTTTAAACGCCTACACGTACCAACACTTAAGGGTTCAATCATTAGTTGACGTAAATAATTAAGTAATCTAATACATACCTTTATACGGACCACTAAATAATCGAAATAATATATGAGATGTCGAAATAATATATATATGACATGTCTAAAAAGAATATGAGATATTGAATTAATATTTGAGATGTCGAAATAATTAGATTTACGAGTAATTAAAATCAGACACGATATATCGAAATGATATTTAAGATACGACAAACAAAATCTCTCACTCTTACCCATTCCTGGCTAATAAAGGAAGTGTTCACGTCAAATAGATTGCGGTTAAGGTGTTTTTTCTCAAGTTTGCAAGGGTTTAGTTTCGTCGAAAAATTAGGCTGTGGTTAGGTTTCGTACCGTAATTGCACCAAATTTGCATACTCTACAGTGTTATCGATGATATTCATGCTGTTAAGCTGCGCTTCAGACTTTCAATACATGACTGTTTGGTAGGAGGAAAAACGACATCATAAGAAGATATTTCGACACTGGTTCACATTTTCTCGTATCATTCATCCAAGCTATCAGCAAGCGGTCCGTAGTGTTTAGGCTAAGATATATGACAGAACAGAGATCTAGGTTGAGATATCTGACCCCGACACGGTAAAACAGGCCTATGAGTATGTCAGCCTATTTTACGAACTCTTCATTCCATGCAGTTTAACCAAGCACGCATTTCTGGACTGTGTTATTTCTGTAAGTCCTTAACCCTTAGAGGTAATTTTCTGAAAATAGATTTTGTGTCGTCTGCTTTCTAAAACCTTTAACATCTGCTTGATTTTGATCAAGAAAGATACACACAGTAGCAAACAGGTTAGATAACCGGCCAACCGCCAATGTTCTTGGCGGCTGGCCTGGATTAAACCTGTTTGCATAAGCATGACGTCGTTTCGTGCAGGGTTAACACATGTGGGCCGCGTCACGCGAAAAGGGGCACTCGGACATAAATAAAAACCGCTGACTCAGCTCTTTCTTAGCGCTATTATTCCAGCATCTAGTCACGACAGTTATCATTTGTATTTATTTAAAGGTAGAACTTCATGTCCTCTAAGATGGCAAACAGTGTAACCCCAGACCAGCCGCCACGTCAGTGACGTGGCGGCTGGTCTGGGGCTTCACTGTTTGCTATGTCCGAGTGCCCCTTTTCCCATGACGCGGCCCATATTAGTAATGCTCGATTTTGTCTCAAAGCGGCCGAAATGTATCTGTTAGGTCTCACGTGAAATTTGCCTAGAATGCTATTTTTTTCTTCAACACTTCAATATTGTATCTCGCCTTCAATTTTACCGATAAATCTCTTTAACATACCCCTTAGGGGACTCTTAAGTATGCCTCTAAGATTATCAGCATTTAGTAGTATATTTTACCCAGAGACAAACTCAATTAACATTGCATCTAATTGGTCCTTTGATTCTTCCTTGATCCAATGTTTCTATTTGATATTTTATGTTTATCTTAACGACCTTGGTAAATTGAGTAAGAATCGCGGTTTATTTTACAACTAACGCTTTAATACGGACGTCAGCCATCAGAAAGCTTCAACAGCGTGACATCGTTCTTGAGATCTACCACATTTGAACTGTACATACTTAGATGAATTGACGCTTCCTGGATTAATTACGCTTTCAATAGTTACTTTTTATACATCAAACAACAATACTATACCGACTGTACATACTTAGATAAACAATTCAAACACTGTATTGTTTCAAAGACATTTTATTTTGGGCTTTCGAATTAATTCTATTTTCTGTGAACAAGCATCTTAAACCCTTATAGTGCTGAAACCGACTTTATGCTTATGCAAACAGGTTTCATCCAGGCCAGCTACCAACTAAATTGGCGGCTAGCCTGTGATCTAACCTGTTTGCTAATCTGGGTATCTTTCCCGATCAAAACTAAGCATATATATTTAAGGTTTTGGAAAGTAAACGACACAAACATCTATTTTCTAGAAAATTACCCAGCATTCTAAGGGTTTATATGGATAATGTGTTGTAGCGTTTTCGCCAGTACTATGATAAACCGCTAACGAGAAGGTGACACTTTTCGGAAATGTTTACCAAATTCCGTAGGTCAATAAGGAATCACACCGAGGCATTCCAAATAAATCTTTCAACAGACACCAGCCTGTCTTGCTAGTACTCGACCAAAATGGTCATGTAGTCAATGATAGACACTAGGGAAAAGTTGTGTAAAAAGAGATTTACTATATGAAGTTATATAAGGGCCAAACAAAAGTTATTTGCGAACATTCGATCTGAAAGAAAGCTGAAGCTGGTCGCTGGTCGCTGGTCGCTGTAAAAGAACTTAGAAAGAGTTTAAACTGGCGTAAATCAAAGCAACAAATGAACCAGACCAGCTCCAGAGATCAGTGTTCCCCCATACATTACACCAAATAAAAGGTTGACAGGGGTATTCGGTTTAAATCACGGGCCTAAATAAGGATGGTCTCAGCTGTTTCCTGCACATATTTGTGTTTGACCTTTTTTTCCGGTCAAATACAGTTTTCTCTTTTTAACGATGGTTTTTAGTTATATTAGGGCCAACATCGAGACTCCATTAATGTGAACATTCTGGAACTTTCTTGTCAGTAGTAAAGATATTTCATAGAAAGAGATTATTTCAACCCTTGGCTCAAGGTCTTGTCTGAAAAGTCTTGATACTACTTCATATCACCAATAGAATTATGGTAGAATACCCATACTCCGCCATTTTGAACCTTTTTCCTTCGTCGGATTTCTTAGGTCGTTCTCGGTATACATCGGTCAGGGTCGGGACTATTCGGCTTGTACCGATTACGATTAGTTCCCGCTTCTGCCGATGTATGCCGAGAATGACCGAAGTAATCCGACGAAAGCATGTATTTCAAAATGGCGGCTTATGGGTACCTTACCTTTAGTTCATTCTCTCAGATGGTTATCTGTGTGGTTGGTTTGTAATGCGAGTTTTTTAAAGAATGTAATTATTAATTATGAATTCAGCTTTCTTCTTTGATCGCTTATTGGCGGGAATAAGCGTCTACAGGTACCAACACTAAAGGGTTTAATCTTATCTTGTAGTATTATTTATTAAATAATTGCCTAATTATCAGAATCAATGGTTTTTACGATGATGCTATCAAATATTTGATATTTATTTCAATTAAAATAACGAAAATAGTTATAAGACAGTTAACTTTACTGTGTCTTATCTCGTATTTATGATAGACTTACAGTCCTGCGTGGCCCAGCAGTTAGGTTGGGAGGGGGCTTAAAACCCGGGGGTCCCGGATTCGAGTTCCATCGACACCTCTGTGTTCGTGAGAGTGATATTTGAAAAGTCGCTTCAGAGCTCAAGCCTAGTACAGGTGGATACAGGAAAGCAATTAAACAACTGAAAACCTGTAGTTACGGCATTAAGCATTTTACAACCAAAGTTGTATCATTATATGTGATCCCATATTGTTGTCGTTAATCGTTACTTTTTCGACAGGACGCCTTTCCCTATGCCACCATCATACTTTCCATCGTTTCGAGGTCAAAACCGTACATGTGACCGTTTTTTACGACAACAATGGTCTTCACTCACTCCCCATTCAGCGATCTTCGCCTCAGCGTCTTATTAGCGATTATCACGTGTCAACTGCCTTTCGGTCGTTGTGTACGTATTCTATCTTGTTCTCGTGTATCATTCCACCCATTCCTTCATACGTTTGACTTGATATTCCATGATCTGACGTATTGGAAAGTGTACACAATCCAGGAGAGGTTGTGACCAAAAACTCGATGTTGATTTTTTTTGGCTATAGTGGTTTCAAAATTATATCTTCAGGACGATTTTACTGTGGAAACGACAAGTAGTATCACTGTCCCATACACTATATTTGTGATTTTAATTATGACCGGCCATAGATTCGTCTTATCTTTTACGTATTTATAGACGTTAATGGTTATCTGTTTATTTTTGTTAAAGCGTCAATCCATTGCTCCTTATTGGTTTATAAGGGAATTGGTCAACAGTTTCAGAAACACTGAGGACTTTTAACGCAGCTGTAGCAAAGAAGGCGGGTTTTCATTTAAAAAGGCGAACATCATGAGCAAATTGTACCTTCCGTCAATATATTTGAATTGGTTATTCATGATGAAGAAGGTGTTTTGGTGCATTATCAGTGTGAAATAATTGGAATGTCCCTTAATCTAAATGAATAACCTTGTTATAGTTTACGTGTATCATACCGCATATAACAACATATTCAGTCATTTGCCGCTGTTGTTTCATTAAGCATCATCCAAATGTACGACGCATTGCTCCTTTAACAAGTTTGCATTCGTTTAGTTTGTATCCTTTTAGGCATAAAGGCTACTTCCAATTTCCATTCATATTTCAACTTCCACATACAAACTACGTTTGATTAGTGGCAACTGAAACCTTTTGGGAAAGAGTCAACAACTAGAACGTGGGAACCTTAAGGAATTTCCAAAACAAAGTGATTTAAGGTGAGAAATTGGTTTAGAGACTGGTTTAAATAATGTTGGGGATAAAAAAATGTTTTTCTGTACCTGTGGAGAAAATTAGCCACTAAAAACATCAGCACCGATTAACCAAAAGAATGGCTTCGCACGCAGTGTCCCCTCCCCCTTAACTCGAAAACGAGGCTATTATGAACATCCGGGTTTTGCGGTAAACCTAATTTCCTGATATCATCCCTTATAGTGCTTGAACCGACTTCATGCTTATGCAAACAGGTTTGATCCAGGCCTGTCGCCAATTAAATTGGCGACTGGCCTGTGATCTAACCTGTTTGCTACTCTGAGTATCTTTCAACATCAAAATAAATCAGATATTTAAGGTTTTGGAAAACAGACGACACAAAAAATTATTTTCAGAAAATTATCCAGCATTCTTAGAGTGTTATTGTTTGTTACTCTGAGTATCTTTCCTCATCAAGATTCAGCCGACATAAAAATACATTTTCAGAAAATTACGCAGCGTTCTAAGGGTAAACTCGAAAACGAGGCTAAGGACATTAGGGTTTTGTGGTAAACCTAATTTCCCGTTCTGAACGCTTTTTACAACATCTTTGAGATACGGGACTTCGAATTTTCGTCGATGTGAAGTAACACTCAATATGCCATGGTTTTGATTGGTCAATATTCCCCCTTGATGTTGTTCTCAGGCTACGTCTAACACTCGGCAGAGAAAGACCAGCTGTTTTGGACATGCGCGCCCGTCGACTGGGATTCCTCTGTCGATTGTTAGACTTAACACCGTTATAAAGCACTGGTTATCACATACCGCCAGAAAAGCTTTGATGGTCAACTCATGACGGGTACAAAATAAGGCTATCATAGGCAAAGGTAGGTGAAAAAGGCTAAAATACTTAGGTACAGCTATCTTGTTCGGACATAAGAACGAAAACATTGGTCACGTGATTCCCTGCCCAGTTAATCTATGATTAGACCGAAATCGCGTCATAAGAAGGAATAAAGAATACCCTTCTTTTTACTGAATTCTTTCCTAGTTATTTAGAAGCAAATACATTTTAACCAAGTGATAATCGTCCAATTGTGGAAGATTGCCATACATTAAATGACAAAACGATTTTAAGCAAACATGTCATTTGGCATAATTGTAGCATTTCGTTTTGAAATGATCATTCGGTAAAATATGTATCATTGAATTGAATGTACTTAGATAACATTTAGTCAGTCCTATATTTAATGCCGTCTTCCGCAAATAAAGCGAAGCGTCTATAAGAATGATCTTATAACGACGGTAGCGAATTTCTTTTGAATGATGATACGGAACATAATAACGTTTTACAAAAGTCATGCACCGAAGTCTGAAAAAGAGACAACATTAATCATTATTCAAACATGAATATGAAAATAGTTTCATGGTTGCTGTATTGAAATGTCTATCAAAGACGTAGCTGTTTGTTGTAAAGTGTAATCTATTGAAGATTCTTCCTTTAACCGTGAAAAAAGTTGCGTCTGCACCAATGTCTTTGACGCTTTAATCCATTACCAAACAAAAACGACATTTAACCACTTTGTTGCAGACGAGTCTGGAAAACATTGTTGAAAAAGGAGTAATTGCTCGTGACGAGCAATTTGTCCTTTTCCCACAATGTTTTCTGCCACATCAGAAGATTATTTTCCTATTTCATCACATTTTGAAATGTCATCTGCAAACTCTTTCCATTTGGGACAGTCGAAAATGTTCATTTGGAAAAGCAGTTCATGACTCCATGATTCGCCCGTAGCACACCTTTGATGTACTACCTATTTAAAGGCGAAGAATCGTCCAACAAAGCACCTGTACCCAAACAGCATAATGTTGAACGTGCTGAAGCAAATGAGCTGCAGATCTCAATAAATAAAAAAAATCAGGATTCCTTTCATATACCCATGCTGTCATTTAGAAAAGTATTTGCGTCAGATGTGTACATATGGAAGTTGCTGGTGAAAAAGGAATAAATAACAGCAGTACTCAAATTATCCCATTTTTTCTTTCCCAAATATCATTTTCAACAGCAATGAGTACATGTAAACTGATTTTGTCCTTGAATAGCAATGCATTCCGTACAAGATAATCGGAATTCTCATCTACCCGATATATTATTCATATATACTTTAAATACACAACATGGGTTAATTGAGTGTATGTTTTCCTATCTCTCTTTCACACACACTTAATTAAACGCTAGTTATATTTACTTTTGTGAACGAAGCACTAGAATTGACAACCCCCATATGTCAAACCGTCTCTGGGTGATTGTTTTGTGTGTACCGGATGAACTCTACACCCAAAGGACACGGTGCGACTGTGCGAACCCGCTGGAGGATTGTGGTCCAGGGTATCGTTTTACGCTTAAAATTTGCGTAAGTCTAAAGCAACAACTCCCCATATTTCAATATTGGGGAAGCAATATTGCAAGGTAACACACCATTGGAATCGTCTCTCCAAGACGCTTTCAATGACGTGTCACATTGCAATACTGTACATTCATTTAAGATACTATCCATGTTTATCATTTATGACTTACGCACATAATTTCCATACGTTGTTTAGTACAACGGTACCCAGGTGAGGAGTGTCGTCCTCTGGACAAGAGTGTCGTGGACTCGATTCCCGCGAAAAGCGGGAGCTGCCTCGCGACTTTTCATTAATCCACATTCGGTGCGAGTAGCGTATATGTATAAAGGAAGAAAAATCGAGAGTAACTTATCAAAATTTTAAGAACCTGTTTCACAATCGATATAGATTGATTTAAAAAAAAAGTTTAAACTAAATCATAAATCCCGGTGAGGTTTTATGAAGAGTTCCAGACACTAATCGTCAGAGTCTTATAGTGTTGGTATCCAAAAGGACCATTGAGGTGGGCAACGAAACCATGTTGGTGATAAAAGTGTATAACCCTTTACCGAACGCCAAATTTTTGACAGTCCCAAATTGAAAGAGTTTGCAGACAACATTTCAAAATGTGATGATATTGAAAAGTAATCTTCTGATAAGGCAGAAAACATTGTGGGAAAACGATAAATTGCTCGTGACGAGCAATTTCTGCTTTTCCCACAATGTTTTGCAGAGTTGTCTTCAACAAAGTGGTCAAATGTCGTTATTGTTTGGTTATTAGGTTAAAAAACGAAAACGGGAAACAATTTTAAGCAGATGCTCTTGGTGAACTTGAAATTGAGTGCAAATGTTTGTGTCGAATAAAGTCCGGATATATGTTTCAATTTTGACAAGCGATTGCTGAAAATGTTTCCTTATCTTTTTTTTCTGTTTCTTTTTTGGTAGCGGCAAATGAAAAACCTGATAATAGATGTGTCAAATCGAGATGTGTTTGCACAATGCAATTTATATTCGTTTTGTAACAACTCTTAAAAAAAAAAGGAAAAGAAAAAATGACTTCTTTGAATTTGAAAATTAGAGTTATGTCCACGTTTTGAAGTCGGACCCATCGAAAACAATCAAAATAACGTTTGCGTAAAATAAAACGTCTTTTAAATTGATCATATATGTTCCAGAAGGAAAGCGTGCTTTGGTAAGGAGAGATAAAGTGCATTCTACAAAAAAGCCGTGTCCGGTAACAAGCAGTTAGTTGTTATAGTTGTGTGTTTTCCCATAAAGGTTAGAGGAAAGAATAGCTAAGACGGAGAGATAGAGTGCACGGCACTAATATGATCGCATTGCCTTGACTGACCCCTTTATACCTGAACAGTGTTGGTGTACTGAAAAATGCTGTAATTGGCGTTTGATCGAATTAAAACAGTCAAACTTGCTATACAGTGGATTATTCTTTGTAATGAACCATATAAGGATACCGTTTTACTGAATATCTTAAGGAAAATATTTGCGTAAGTCAAAACTGATAAACATAGGATAGTATCCTAAAATGAAAGTGAAACATTGGAATGTGACACGTCATTGGAAGCGTCTAGGAGAGACGAATCCAATGATGTGTTATTTTGCAATATCGCAAAGCCCAATATTGAAATAAGACGCTTTGTTGTTTTGAATCTACTCAAATGTTTAGCATAACATGTTTAGTAACGGTACCAAGGTCTCTAGAGAGTGCGGCAACACACACTTCAAAGACAGGACTCAGCACTCAATGAATCCTCCTGCTTGACCTTGGATAAATTTGAGTGTTTAACTGCTCTACACTATACAGCAATGGTAATCTTGGACTATGATTAGTGTACAGTCCAATAATATACGAACATATGTCATGAGCTGCTGGCGTAAAGAATATGAGCGTTTGTAATGAACTGAGTGTAAAGTACATGATCATATATGATGTTAGCGTTATATATATATGAGCGTATGACAGGAACTCTTCGCGTGAAGTATGTCAGAGTATGACATGAACTGTAAGCAAAGAGCTGTAAATGTAAAGTATATGAGCGTTTGATATGAGTAAGCGTAAAGTATATGAGCGTATGTAACGAGCTCTACGTGTAAAGTAAATTATCATATGAAATGAGCTGTTAGCGTTAATTATATTGGCATATGTCAAAAACGGCTTTCAATGAGATTGACAACCTTCAAAGGTACAAATCGAACAAATGATTGTGTTTTAAATTACAACTTATATATGTTTACAATAGAATGACGAACATAGAAGCAGTTCATACAAAGAACATAGTAAAGGATAGAAGAAGATTTTAATGAGGTTTTACCTTAACCTATCTTCACTGAAATCACTCTGTCGAAGGGAACTTGCATGGAGTAAAGACACATATTCATCTATCAACGCTAATCTTTAGAAGTCACAATCTCTTAGAAAAATGCGATGAAATAGAAGCATGTCTGCATGCGCAAAGATAACGAGCAAGGTTTCAAGATACCGTTTAAATAAATTGTAGGCTGGCCTGTGATCTAACCTGTTTGTTACTCTGAGTATCTATCCTTATCAAAATTATAGGATAATCATATCTAATGAAAGTAACGAGCCTGGCGAAGAGGACATAAGAGAACCTGGGCTGGGAACCAACCCTAAGATAACCCTAAAAAATAAAAAATGAAAAATAAGCAGACATTTAAGGTACTTGAAAGCAAACGACGCAAACATTCTATTTTTAGAAAAGTACCCAGCATTCTAAGGGCTAAGTCGTTGAGTAAAATGGTATCCAGGATTCGAGCCGAAATGAACTCGATGAACCAGAGACAGTTTCGATTTATTGTTGCTCCGCTATCTATGTACTCCTTGACCTTTGCGAATGTCACCTCTAATTAGCCTCGTTTTTTCTGACACTCGCCAGGGAAATCTCACACATTAATAACCCTTTGAATGCTAAGTATTTATCTAAAAATAGATTTTTGTGTCGTCTGCTTTTCATAAACCTAGAATATTTGCTTAATTTTGACGAGGAAAAGTACTGAGAGTAGCAAACTGGTTCGATCCAGGCCATCCGCCAATTTAGTTGGCGGCTGGCCTCGATCGAACCTGTTTGCACCAGTATGAAATCGATTCGAGAATTATAAGGGGTAACGCTCTTGAAGGCCAGAGGACTGTTTGTGAAGAAGATTCGATCGTTTTTCTCGAGTAAGGTTTGATTTGAAGAAGATTCGTACGGCCGAACTTCGGTAAATAGCTATGGGGTACTTTTTATACGCATTTTTGTTGTCGCAAGTCAACCCCATTCTGGTGAATGATTCGCTATCGTCTTGATGAAAGGAAAAGAAAAGAAAAGAGACTCAACGGCCGTTTACGATAATGTTTATCTTTCATTAATGAAATGAAATTCGGGGAGTACATCCATACCCCAGGGCGAGGGGGAGGGGGGGGGAGCTATCGGATGATCAACCCCTCCCCCTCTTGTATTATAGTATTCCTTCGTTTTAATGTATCTGCACCAGACGACACGTTAGACTATTAAAACATAAGGCAGAATTGCTCGCCAAGAGCAATTCCTCCTTATGTTTTAAAAGATTCAACTTACATTCTCATCTTCACTTGAAAAGGTCCATTTTCAATTTCAATTATATGTTCAATGAGTATCTTGATTTTGTGTTTTTAAGGGACTCTTCTTAAAAATGAATGTAACTGGTGTAATGGGAAAACTAGTTTTAAGATTAAAGCCTGCGGGTTGTTAAATTTAATGATTTCGAGGGATCGTGAGTCGCTGGGCTAATAAACCCCGAAAAAGAACATGGCAGTATAAGTACATCGCTACATATACATGCAAGATCGTGTAATCTGTATCTGTGTATAACCATTTGCCTGTGACAAAAGGAGAAGTTGTTCATAACTAACATTTCCTCCTTTATGACTTCGAAGGTTCAATCTATATCTATATAACCGTTTGCTTGTGACAAAAGGAGAAATTGCTCATTACTAACATTTCATCTTTTGTGACTTCGAATGTTCAATCGATATCTATTTAACCATTTGCCTGTGACAAAAGGAGAAGTTGTTCATAACTAGCATTTCCTCCTTTATGACTTCGAATGTTCAATCTATATCTATATAACCGTTTGCTTGTGACAAAAGGAGAAATTGCTCATTACTAACATTTCATCTTTCGTGACTTCGAATGTTCAATCTATATCTATATAACCGTTTGCTTGTAACAAAAGGAGAAATTGTTCATTACTAACATTTCATCTTTTGTGACTTCGAATGTTTAATCGATATCTATATAACCATTTGCCTGTGACAAAAGGAGAAGTTGTTCATAACTAGCATTTCATCTTTTGTGACTTCGAATGTTCAATCTATATGTATATAACCGTTTGCTTGTGACAAAAGGAGAAATTGTTCATTACTAACATTTCATCTTTTGTGACTTCGAATGTTCAATCGATATCTATATAACCATTTGCCTGTGACAAAAGGAGAAGTTGTTCATAACTAGCATTTCATCTTTTGTGACTTCGAATGTTCAATCTATATGTATATAACCGTTTGCTTGTGACAAAAGGAGAAATTGTTCATTACTAACATTTCATCTTTTGTGACTTCGAATGTTTAATCGATATCTATATAATCATTTGCCTGTGACAAAAGGAGAAGTTGTTCATAACTAGCATTTCATCTTCTTCGAATGTTCAATCTATATCTATATAACCGTTTGCCTGTGACAAAAGGAAAAATTGTTCATTACTAGCATTTCATCTTTTGTGACTTCGAATGTTTAATCGATATCTATATAACCATTTGCTTGTGACAAAAGGAGAAGTTGTTCATAACTAGCATTTCCTCCTTTATGACTTCGAATGTTCAATCGATATCTATTTAACCATTTGCCTGTGACAAAAGGAGAAGTTGTTCATAACTAGTATTTCATCATTTGTGACTTCGAATGTTCAATCTATATCTATATAACCATTTGCCTGTGACAAAAGGAGAAGTTGTTCATAACTAGCATTTCCTCCTTTATGACTTCGAATGTTCAATCGATATCTATATAACCATTTGCCTGTGACAAAAGGAGAAGTTGTTCATAACTAGCATTTCCTCCTTTATGACTTCGAATGTTTAATCGATATCTATATAACCATTTGCTTGTGACAAAAGGAGAAACTGTTCATTACTAGCATTTCATCTTTTGTGACCTCGAATGTGCAATCGATATCTATATAACCATTTGCCTGTGACAAAAGGAGAAGTTGTTCATAACTAGCATTTCATCATTTATTACGTCGAATGTGTCCATGTTTTACACGGGAAATCTGTTTTTCTTTCGATGCTGCCGATTCTAATTTTTCATTTACAACTGTCAAAATGAGCGTGACATTTATCATAGCTTACAATACTCTAATGAATAATCACGAGATTGTAAACACTTTCTTCAAGCTGGTTTGCAGGCTAGTACTTGTCACAATTGCTTCATCAGGAATCTTCCCCCGGCGCTCAAACAAGCATTAAGCAACGTACGAACCGATAACTTACAACGAAGATATGAAAAGTTTCTAATTAGAAAGCACATTTATCAGAAAACTTTGTCTGACTGTTCAATTTCTCTTAAATACTGATAAAAACGTTTGTGTTACCCGCATGCCATAACATCTCACTTCTAAAGACTTCACAAACCGCTGTAAGACATTTCTTGCGAGTTTCCTCCACTTTCATCAACTTGGATAATCCAAACTGTGTTACAGAATGTAATATATACTCCTGGACCATTCGGACTACGCTGTAAAAATAACCTCTCTCAAACGGCCGCCACATTTTTTCGGAATCGGAAGCAGTGTTCACTTCCGGTTGTGTCAGTTTTGTACTTGAGTCGGCGCCCAAATCGATTTTGGGGGGTCGAACGTTTGCTAGAAAACATCTTTGTAAACAATAATATTAGAACAACCTGTTCCAAATTCACGAAGAAGAAAACACGTTGGTGGTCCGAGAACAATAGCTTTTACATAACCCTCACTGAACAACCCCGCACAAATAACTTGTAGGCGTACAAACACAGTGCACTGACAGCAAATAAAAAAATGACAAAAATGTAAACATCAATTGAATGAGTTATTATCTGCAGGAATACATCCATCATGATTAAAGACAGTTTCTGATTCGGAGGATGTTTGACCAGTCGGCTGGAGCCTCAAAATTAGAATCCATAACGGTTTTAACAGTATCTGTTTAACCCTTAGAATGCTTGGTAACTTTCTAAAAGTATTTCTTTTTTCGTCTGCTTTCCAAATCCCTAAATATCTACTAAATTCTGTTGAGAACAGATACTCACAGTAACGAAAGGGTCACATCCCAGCCGCCAATTTACTTAGCGGCTGGTCTGGATCCAACCTGTTTGCATAACAATGAAGTCGGTTCCAGTACCGTCATATTTAAATGCACTAGTAAGCCCATCTTGGCTGATAATGCGCTGTATTTGTGTTTCTAGCCTGTGAAACAGGCGACCATCTGCACAGGATTCAATTCTCAAGAACTATGGATAGATTACCTTTTTATATAAAAATAGGTAACATGTAGTTCAGTCTACTATTGCTTTCAATTCTGGCCAGTCGCAAATTACGCTAAATGGGCACGGATAAAACGTCTAAGGAATATTATATATCTCCTTATCGATGACACTGACAGCTCTTTTAAAGCCATACACCTCCACTACCATATGCACCAATTTAACAAAACCAAGAAGACAAACCAAATAGATATTCACACATAGAAGAGGAAACAACAAATATTCATAGAACGTGTGGGTGGTAAATCCATTGTTTTACTTTCCAATGAACCGTATGTCAACCGTTAAATGCTTCTTGGTTCCCCTTTCAAACCGTTTTGTCTCTGATACGTGTATACCTCTAAGCATGAAACTCGGAGAAGCCGGTATCCACAAAATGTTTGCCGGTCGAGTCGAACGGAACGCTTTCCCGAGATTTCATACTCGGCGTCGGAATGTTCACGGGGCCGCTCAGTGCATGCGGGGCGAAGGTATTTGACTAGAATAACGAAGGAATTAGGTGTACCTTCCGTGGCACATAAATAGAACAATAGACGGAACGAGTTCAAACACATTAGGCATTAATTTTACGATAAGCGTCGATGCCTGAGAAGAAATGAATCGCGTGCCTTCGTCTACAGCGCGGAAACGCCCGAACGTTTCGCAAATCACGGCACGGAAACGCCCGAACGTTTCGCAAATCACGGCACAGAAACGTCCGAACGATTTGTTAAATCATGGCACGTAAACACCCGAATGCTTTGCAAATCGCGGCACGGAAACGCCCGATTACTTCGCAAATCACGACACGGAAACGTCCGAACGTTTTGTCAAATCATGGCACGTAAACGCCCGAACGTTTCGCAAATCACAACACAGAAACGTCCAAATGCTTCGCAAATCACGGCACGGAAACGCCCAAACGTTTCGCAAATCACGACACGGAAACGTCCAAATGTTTCGCAAATCACGACACGAAAACGCCCGAATGTTTCGGAAATCACAGCACGGAAACGCCCGAACAATTCGGTAATCACGGCAGGGAAACGTCCGAACGTTTCGCAAATCACGGCACGTAAACGTCCGAACGTTTCGCAAATCACGGCACGGAAATGCCCGAGTGTTTCGCAGATCACAGCACAGAAGAGTCCAAATGTTTCGCAGATCACGGCACGGAAACATCCGAACGTTTCGTCGCAAATCAGGGCACGGAAATGCCCGAACGTTTCGCAGATCACGGCACAGAAAAGTCCGAACGTTTCGCAAATCACGGCACGGAAACGTCCGAACGTTTCGCAAATCACGGCACGGAAACGTCCGAACATTTCGCAAATCACGGCACGGAAACGTCCGAACGTTTCGCAAATCACGGCACGTAAACGTCCGAACGTTTCGCAAATCACGGCACGGAAATGCCCGAGTGTTTCGCAGATCACAGCACAGAAGAGTCCAAATTTTTCGCAGATCACGGCACGGAAACGTCCGAACGTTTCGTCGCAAATCAGGGCACGGAAACGTCCGAACGTTTCGCAGATCACGGCACAGAAAAGTCCGAACGTTTAGCAAATCACGGCACGGAAACGTCCGAACGTTTCGCAAATCACGGCACGGAAATGCCCGAGTGTTTCGCAGATCACAGCACAGAAGAGTCCAAATTTTTCGCAGATCACGGCACGGAAACGTCCGAACGTTTCGTCGCAAATCAGGGCACGGTAATGCCCGAACGTTTCGCAGATCACGGCACAGAAAAGTCCGAACGTTTAGCAAATCACGGCACGGAAACGTCCGAACGTTTCGCAAATCACGGCACGGAAACGTCCGAACATTTCGCAAATCACGGCACGGAAATGCCCGAGTGTTTCGCAGATCACGGCACGGAAACGTCGAAATGTTTCGTTCGTATCACATTGCATCTTATAAACGTACTTGCCGAATTTTATAATTCCTGTCATTCTGGAGTAAAGAGGTGGATACCTTCATAACTGCACGGTAATGGCGAACATGGCTTCCTATTTCTGTTAACGATAAATCGTCATTCTTCCGAAGCATAATCATTTTGGGATACTAGCAAACACCTTTGACAATAACGTCGCTCACGGCATGTTTACGTCCAAATATTTCGCAAATCACGACACGGAAACGTCGGAATGTTACGTTTGTACCGCATTCCCTCTAATAAACATGCATGTTGGAAATTACCATTCCTTTTATTCAGGACATGCCTAACGTCGATGACGTTAATTAATCATCCAAAAGTTACGTTAGAGCCGTTCTAATAATTGCTTACAACTTTCCCAACGCATAAACCGAAAAAACGACGTTAGTCATGGTGAGGAAACGTTATGTTATACCTTAACCCTTTACCAAACGTTCAATTCTCGACCGTCCAAAATTGAAAGAGTTTGTAGACCACATTTCAAAATGTGATGAAATTGGAAATTGTTCTTTTGATAGGGTAGAAAACATTATGAGAAAAGGATAAATTGATTGTTACGAGCAATTTCTCGTTTTCTCACGATGGTTTCCAGAGTCATCTACAACAAAGTGGTCAAATGTCGTTATTGTTTGGTAATGGGTTAATTCCGATTTCTGTTTGAATATTGTAATTGGGTAAGGACAAGTCAGCGTAGTTGGAGAAGCTGTCGACGTAATACGATGAAATGACATTTAGCTAAATAAAGGGGGAATGGCCGCCAAAGTTGATGATCTTTCTACTAACAAATGGTGTGTACCGAATACAATGTATATTATGTTCGATTGGCAATAAAAATATGTTTAGATCAAAATTAAGCTAAAAAACGAGCATGCACCACCAACGTCTCATGGAAGGAAGTGGTGCTTCGTAAGGATTATCCGACATTTACAATAATACACTCAGATTTCTGTTACTGAGTGGTTTGGTTCGGTAACTGAATGCTTGCAACAGGTGTCATTTGCTTACACTGCCGATCAAACAACAATAAACAACACTTGCGATAAAACAAAAAGCCGTTATAAACAGCATCAATCTCCACCTTTCTTCGCGATCAAGATCTTTTGAAGATTACTTTGATCCGTTGTTGATATTGTTGAATTTTACGTTTAACGTCAAATGCAATAGTTTCGCGAAGAGGTTCAATTTGCAATGTAAAAAGAGAATTTAAACAACTCATGTGATCAGCCATTCAATATGATTTGTACAACCTGTATAAAAAGCTTTGACGCACTTTTATGCGAGGTATGAAATACTGCTAAGGATGAGGTGTTGTTTTTCAAGACAAGACTGGCTACCAAGCATTACATTGTCTTATTTCAAAGTTTAATATTATGATTAGATGAATTTAAAACCCTCTCCCAATATGGGGGTTTGTAGCTTATCAAAAATTAAAGAGCTTCAAGAGTCAACATTGGATCGAATGATTTTAAGGTAAAATACCCATAATCCGCCATTTTGAAATTCATTCGTTCGTCGGATTAATTTGGTCGTTCTCGATATACATCGACCAATGCCGGAACTATACGCATTTAGCCGAATAGTTCCGGCCCTGAACGGTGTATACCGAGAGCGGCCGAAGTAAATCGACGACAGTATGAGTTTCAAATTGGCGGATTACAGGTATTCTACCTTAGATCAATTAAAACCGCTCTCCCAACATAGTGGTTAGCAACTGATCAAAACTAAAATCATCAACAGTCAACAGTGGACAGTATGATATGAATATAACTCCCCAAGGATTCGATATAAAACGATTCTTCTAAAAGGATCAAGTACAAGGAATGAGCAATTTTCCATTTACAGGAGAGTCTAAAGACCTATACACCAGATGCGGTAATGAAAGGTATTATAGAGTTTTGCGCCAATTCAACTGAAAACTACAGGCCGAATAAGAGGATATCAATCGAAGAGTTTAATCTTAATTTGGGTTATTTGACCATTAGTATAAGTTTTGTAATTTTTTTTTTGATTTTGTTCTTAGTTTTATCTTGGAGCGACTACCCGAGTTAACCCTTAACGACATTTGACCACTTTGTTGCAGACGACTTTGGAAAACATTGAGGAAAAAGGACAAATTGCTCGTGACGAGCAATTTTTCCTTTTTCCACAATGTTTTCGGGCCTATCAGAAGATTATTTTTCCAATTTCTAATATTTTGAAATGTCGTCTGCAAACTCGTTCAATTTGGGACATTCGATAATTTGTTGCTTGGGAAAGGGTTAAGGGTATACAACAACACGTTAATTGCTGGATCAATCTATACTATAATCCCACGGAATCCACCTAGCGAGGTTACGCACTTTCAACTATCATATTTATTATCATACATTCGATGTAAATATGTTTTATTCACCGATTGATAAACTTCGCACACAATGCTCATTATCTATTTTCATTCTTCGAAAATTAAGTCGAGGTGAAGATTGCTATGGCTAACCATACTAGGATGACCCAAACTGTAGATGTGCTTTAATAGACTGAAATATCTACGTCTAAATCATTCGAGCAAGGGCAAATCCATAAATTGGAGAGAGCACTAGTATAGCATCAACATCCAGAAAGCAGTTCTCGAGAATAGATTTAATAAGCTCTAAGCTTCAGCCACACTCGCTGTGAAGAAAATAAGTTTAGATTAAGCCATATTCACATACTCATATCTTCTGTCTTTGAAACGTGAAATCTTGTTCTAAATTTTTCTCCTTACAATTGTTGTACAATAACGTAAAAATATCTGCGTCAATCGTATATGTTCGTCGATCGTGTGTGATTTGATTCGCCAATCGGAAGTACTCGGGCATTTCCGTGAGCTGATAAATACAGCGTTTTCATTGGATAAACCCGATGTGTTCAGATTGCTGATCCTTGTGAAACGTATGCATTTGCGTAGAAATAAGCGCTGGTATATAATAAACCCTTTTATCACAACACATGTATCCTTGGAAAATTATATTCTGTTTCTGTTGTGTCTTGTCGCCTGTATGATCTTTAAATTAGGACCAAAACACAGGAGGGAGCTTGGAGTGGTTGGGGCAGTTTCATTAACCCTTTCCCAAACGCCAAATTTCTGACTATTCCAAATTGAAACATTTTACAGATGACACGTCAAAATGTGATGAACTTCGAAAGTAATCTACTAATAGAGAAGAAAACATTGTGGGGAAAGGAGAAATTGCTCGTCACGTGCAATTTCTCCTTTTCCCACCGTGTTTTTTACAGAGTCGTCTGCAACAAAACGGTTAAATGTCGTTATTGTTTGGTAAAGGGTTAAAGCTCTATCCAAACGGTGCACGTTATTCTACCGAATTACCTCCTTAAAACACCGATCTTATCAAAGCTGACATATTCGGCATGTGTTTCACGTCAACGGCATTATATACTTCCAAGATAAGATCCGGCTTAAAATAAAATGCGTTAAAGTTCGTACCAAACTGAACTTTGTTATGGTTATTAATATTTTCTAATTGGCCACTTTTTGACTGATTCAGTGTTCGAGTGAGTAAATGTTCGACCTGAGTCGATGGTCGACTGATAGGACGCAAGACTTGGAATCACAAAGTTGACCATTTGCTTAGCATTCACCGATTAAGCCTTACGCAGCAGGAAACGACAACGGGCTTTTTAGTGTGCTGGGAATAAAAACTATCATGCTTAGTAATCAGACGTATAAAATTGAGATTTTATGCAGGTCTATAACACGTCCTTCACAAAGGTGAGGGACTTGCTATAGTACTTTATTGAACCCTCGAAATTCTTCGTCATATCTGAAGAAGACAATTAACGAGTTATTCCTTTCATTTCATGCACAACACTTTCAAAAGACGTATGAGACAGACGAAAAACACTAAAGCCAAGGGCTGATTAGTGAAGAATGATACATCGTTTTAATGAGAAATAGGACAAAACCTTAGACTATATTATACAAGTGCTATACATTTATCCTGTGGCACAACGCTATATATCAACATTCTGTATATACAGGCACTACAGTACATCCTCAACATGCATACTATACATTATATGTATATACATCCATGGTTTGTTTTCTCTTTCCAGAAATGCCCCAGAAAGTACTTCCTGTACTGGAGGTAGATGGGAAGCGGCTCTCACAAAGTCTCACGATATCCAGGTATCTGGCGCGAGAGTTCGGTATGTTGCTTGGGCTTTGTTTTCGTCCTTTGTTAAATTCAATCGTGTTTAACCCTTTACCAAACAATAACGACATTTAACCATTTTATTGCAAACAACTCTGGAAAACACTGTGGGAAAAGAAAAAATTGCTCTTAACGAGCAATTTCCTCTTTTCCCATAATATTTTCTACTTTAGCAGAAGATTGTTTTTCAATTTCATCACATTTTGAAATGTCGCCTGCAAACTCTTTCAATTTGGGACCTTCGTTGGTAAAGGAATAAAGTGACCTCGATCAAGATATCGTGCCTGAATATGGTAAAGTTATAAACAGTACTTCGAAGCATGATGTTGTGTCCTATTTCGCCTTGTATATTTAGATAAATCAAATATTAATCATCATGTGTTCCATGCAGTATCTATAGTACGTATGTATTGCTTGATAAAGATTGACTGTGTTCCACATGTATAATCGTATAGTTTGTATAGATTTCGTTATATAGATTGACTGAGTTCCATATTTGTAAGCATATAACTATGATTTCCAAAGGCATAACCTTTGTCTTCATTATCATTTATGATTGCTTTCATGATCAGTTTAACATTGGTATCGTTATTTTGTCATATATTTTAATACAGATCGTTTGAGAAATAGTTGAAGGCGCTTAATTCAGTTTTAGGTCAAGGCTTGCGCTTTGTTCTTTAAACCACTTTTCACACAAAAGGCCATCCGTAGTGCAATGGCTTGTATATTGAACCATAATTACTTGATTCTTTTCTGAGTGAATTAGATTCCCGAAATAAAGCTTCTTTGTAGGAGTCTCAAGACTAATTTGCGGAAGGTTCCTGGCTTTACACGACTATTTAATCTTTGGTCTTACTCTTTATCTAGTGTGTTTCTTTGTGAAAGTTTTGCATTGCGCCAATGGCATTTCAGTTAAGTTTAAGATGCATAGTGCAGTTAGTACCGAATGAAGAACAACCCCGATACAAGCTAAACATAGGGGTTGGCCGAATAGGTCCATCGGCATTTCATAAGTTAGTCGAGAGGTTACCTCTCAAGGAGATCTAAATATTTCATGTGATAGACATTGTGTTTGATTAGGTGACCTATAGGTCAACTTGGCCGGTTGTTTACACGTATCTGTATATGCTACCGTTACCTGTATATACTTTATGCCATTGTCACTGTGATAAACCATAAACTTACTTACTCTCTTGATTACTTACGTATATCCTTTGACATGTTTACCCATTATCTAAACTACAGTACATGATCAATCCTCAATCCCCGCCTTTAACAAGCCATGCATTGCGATAAACATGGATCTTTAAAAACTGTTTGGTGCATAACGGCCTTTCCTCAAATAAACACATTTCTCATTGTCCCCCAGGTTTAACGGGTAAAACAAACTGGGAACAGGCCCTTGTGGAACAAGTTGTCGACACTATGGACGATCTGAGAGTGGAGACGGCCAAACTGATACACGCCAAAGACATCGAGAAAAAGGTGAGTCGACTTCCGATCGCCGCCATATTGGTCTCATGACACCGACATGCGCGGGGCAACTCGTTCCTTGTTTCTAGGTCTGTTGCAAAGACAAAAATAACAACAGCAACGACAAAAGTCGCCAAATTTAGTGTGTTTTCGAAAAGGTCTCGAAGCATGATTTGTTTAATCATGAACGCGGAAAACGATGAGGTTGCTACGTTTTCTTTAATTGAACAATGGATAATGTTAATTTCTTTCGCGGTCGCATTTCCTGCAGCCACCCCATTACAATCCCTTGTAGTTTGGAACTGAACTTTGCAGTCGAAATGCTTACCAAGTCATCCAGAAAGCTTTGAAATGTGCTTATTCACAGAAAAAAGGTTTTAAAATAAAAATGAAATGACGTAGAAACGATACAGGTTTTTTGTTATTGTTTGATATACTATTAAAAGATACTATTGAAAGCAAAATCAATTCAGGAAGTGTCAATTTATCTAAGCATCTCAAAAGCAATGCCACGCTTTTAGATTAAAGTACATGTTAATTGGCTATATATAAATTTTAAACAATTTAAAACGATCTAAATTAGAGGTTATTAGAGACTGTGATTGCATTGATTGCCAACACGTCAAAGCTGCTGTGTCATTATCTTCACAAATAGCCTTTAACTTCGAACGCCATATCTGAAAACAAAGATTAAATTGTATGTCTCATATCATTTATATTTTTTCGAACCAATTGAAAAAATACCATTTACGACAAGACCCCTGTTCGTATGATTTTCTTTCGATTTCAAACTGTTGCCCTTTGTTCTAGTACTAATCTTGCCTATATGTGTTCTGGTCTACATTACGAAACACATCTAGACAGTTTGATACGCCAGTATGGTGTACTTTCATCTATCCTTGCCTGTGTTTTGATTTACATAACGACGCCTATCAGCTTGATAATATGCTAATCATTATGCTGACGACAATGCTATATCACAAACAGAGGTGATGGTATTCACCCTCAGAATGCTGGGTAATTTTCTAAAACCAGATTTGTGCCAGGTCTTTCAAAAAACATTAAATACCTGCTTAGTTTTGACGAGGAAAGATACTCAGAGTAGCAAACAGGTCGGGTCACAGGCCAACCGCCAATTTACTTGGCGGCAGACCTGGTTCCAACCTGTTTGCATAAGCATGAAGTCGGCTCCAGGATTATAAGGATTATAAGGATTAAAAGTATTCTGTACTGTAGCTACATAACTTTCACAAGGGAGTTGTGGTGTGACGTTTTGCTCCATTTTTTTACGTAAGGGAGGTACATTGTAACATTTTGCTAGATTATCGTCGTGAGGGAGGTACATTCTCAGGTTTTGCTACATTGTAACGTTTCGCTACATAACTAATATAAGGGAGGTGCGATGGGACGCTTTGCTACATTTTCTACGTAAGGTCGGTTAATTGTCACATTTTGCTATACCTTTTTCCTCAGGGAAGTAGATAGTCACGTTTTGTTACATTGTCTACGTAAGGGAGGTACATTGTCAAGTTTTGCTACATCATCTATCTAAGCGAGGTACATATATCACGTTTTGCTACATTACTTACGTTAGGTGGTACATTGTCAATTTTTCCTACATAATCTACGATAGGGAGGTACATTGCTAGGAATTGCTACATTACCGACGTAAGTGAGGTACATTGTCACGTTTTGCTACATGTTTAACGGAAGGAAGGTACATTGTCCGGATTTGCTACATTATTTACGTAAAAGACGTATTATTGTCACGTTTTGCTACAATATCTACGTACAGGAGGTCCATTCTTACGTTTTGCCACTGTAACGTTCGTTGGACGTTTGTGCAAATTAGGGACCTAATGCATTGTTTGAGAGAACATGATTGTAAATATATGGACAACACAGCCCCTCAGTGAACGACAGTGTTTTTCACTGATCGGATGAGTTTGCGTCTTTGCGATTTGCTCGGTTCGTTACATTGGTGGCAGCGGTGGAATTAAGACTTCTAGTTCTATCGGAGTTGCCTTCCCCACGTGTTTCCCAAGGGACAAGACTCGGGACGAGTCTTCTCGGAAGTGGGAGTTATGTAACGTTCGTTGAACGTTTGTGCAAATTAGGGACCTAATGCATTGTTTGAGAGAACATGTTGGTATATATATATATATAGACAATACAGCCGCTCAGTGAACGACAGTGTTTTTCACTGATCGGATGTGTTTGCGTCTTTGAAAGGTTCATTTGCTCGGTTCGTTACACTACAACATTTACATAAGGGAGGTCCATTGTCACGTCTTCCTACATTTTCTACGTTAAAGACGTACACTGGCACGGTTTGCTATAATAAATACATAAAAGATGTACATTGTCACGTTTTGCTACATAAGGAAGGAAGATATATTGTCTGGTTATGCTGCATTATCTACGTAACGGAGTCATATTGCTATGTTTTGCTACATTATCTACGTAAGGGAGGTTCATTGTCATGTTTTGCTACATTATCGACGTTAGGGAAGTGCATTGTCACACTTTGCTATATTATAACGTAAGGAAAGTATATTGTCACGTTTTGCCTTTATCTACGTAAGGAAAGACATTATCCGCTTATGCTTTATTAATAACTTAAAGGAGAAACATTGTCACGTTTTGCTATAATTACTAAGTTAGGGGTGTACATGTCACATTTTGTTATAGTATCTTCGTTATGGAAATTCATTGTCAAGTTTAATACAACGTCTACGTAAAGGAGGTACACGGTCACGTTTTGCAACATTATCTTCTCAGGTAAAGGGCATTTTCATATTTTGTCACATTATCTACGTAAGGGAGGTACACTGTCACGTTTTGCCACATTATCTGCGTAAGCGAGGTACATTGTCACGTTTTGCCACATTATCTGCGTAAGCGAGGTACATTGTCACGTTGTATACATTATCTGTGTGAGGGAGGTATATTGTAATGTTTTGCTACGTTATCTGCGTAAGGGAGGTACATTGTCACGTTTTCCTACATTTTCATCGTTAGCAAGATGCATTGTCAGCTTTCGCTATATTATTTACTAAAAGGAGGAACATTGCCGTGTTTTGCTAGAATAACTACGTAAGGGAGATACATTTTCACATTTTACTAAATTAGCAAACTAAGGATTGTATATTATCATATAATGCTACATTATTTACTAAAGGGAGGTACATAGTCACGTTTTGCTACACTATCTATGTAAGGGTGGAATTTTGTCACGTTTTGCTACATTATTTACGTTAGGAAGGAATATTGTTAGGTTTCGCTACATTATGTACTTAAGGGAGGTACATTTTAACGTTTTGCTACATCATCTAAGTAAGAGACGTACATCGTCACGTTTTGCTACATTATGTACGTAAGGGAGGTACATTGTCGCTGTTTTGCTACATTATCTACGTAAGGGAGGTAAATTATCGCTGTTTGCTACATTATCTACGTAAAGGAGGTAAATTGTCGCTGTTTGCTACAATGACTACGTAAGGGTGCTACATTGTCGCTGTTTGCTACTTTACCTTCGTCAAGAAGATGGATTATCACGTTTTGCTATATTATTAACGTACAGGAGGTTCATTGTCACGTTTTGCAACGTAATCTTGGTAAGGGAGGTGCGTTGTTACGTTTTGCTTCATAGTCTACGTAAGGGAGGTACATTGTCACGTTTTCCTACACCATATACGTAAATTAAGTAATTTGTCACGTTTTACAACATTATCCACTTAAGGGAGGTACATTTAACGTTTTGCTAAGTTACCTATGTAAAGGAGGTGCATTGTCACGTTTTACTACATTATCTATGTGAGGGAGGTAAATTGTCACCTTTTGTTACATGTTCTACGTCAGGGAAGTACATTTTATTTTTTATTACATTACCTATGTTAGGTGTTACATTGTCACATTTTGCTACATTACCTACGTTTGGGAGGTATATTATCAAGTTTTCCTACATTATCTACATAAGGAAGGTATATTTTTACGTTTTGCTACGTAATCTACGTAAGGTAGGAATTTGTCACGTTTTGCTTCATAACCTATATAAGGTAGTACATTGTCACGTTTGCTCATTTATCTACGTTAGGGAGGTACATTGTCACGTCTTGCTACGTACCCTACTTAGGGGAGGTATATTTTCACGTTTTGCTACATTATCTACGTAAGAGAGGTATTCTGTCAGGTTTTGCTACATTATCTACGTAAGCGAATTACATTTTCACTTTTTGCTACATTATATATAAAACGCAGTACATTGTCACATTTGCTACGTTAGGGAGGTACACTGTCACGCTTTGCTAGATACCCTACGTAAAAAAGGTATATTTTCACGTTTTGCTACATTATCTACGTCAAGGGGGTATTCTGTCATGTTTCTTATATAACCTATGTAAGGTAGCACCTTCTTAAGTTTTGTTACGTTATCTAAGAAAGGGAGGGATTTGTCACGTTTTGCTAAATACACTACGTAAGGGATGTACATTTTCATGTTTGCTTCATAAGCTACGTAAGGGAGCTATATTGTGACGTTTTGCTACATTACTAACATCAGGGAGGCATATTGTCACGTTTTGCTACAATATATACATAAGAGGGGTTTATTGTCACGGTTTGTTTCATCATCTACTTTAGGGGTGGGGGGTGGGGTGGGGTGTTTGTTCCGTTTTGCTACATAACTTACTTTAGGGAGGTATATTATAACGTTTTGCTACATAACTTATATTAGGGAGGTACATTATCTCGTTTTGCTACAATACTTACGTAATGGTGTTATTTCGTCACATTTTGCTTCAATACTTACTTAAGGGAGGTACATTGAGCACAATGTTAGATGTCTTGTGGCTGGTGCGTATTGTTATCGTCAGGGATTAAGGACCGGATACCCTTGGTTCATCCCCTCAAGGCCTGTACCTGTACGCTTATGTCTGTGAGTGGTAGTGATATATTAACCGGGAAATGCACATTTCGGGCGTCTCGATGAAATTGGAATATGGTTGTCGTTCTTCTTCCTGATTCTAAGCTGGGTTCTCAAAGGGTCGTAATTAGCTCCATGTTGACATGTAGATGATATTCAATCATCAAACCTTCAAAAATGAATGTTTTACTTTTCCTGAAAGACAAGTCCTTAAGCTCTCATTTTATGGTCGACGGTGTATAACTATATTTTTCAATGAAGGTTTTACCCGTGAAATATTTCCGCAGTGTTTCGGATGCAACGTAAATTTGGATACCTTGGTTACTTTCGTCAGCGATAATACGTCCAAGGTCTTGGCTTAGGTCAGAGACCGCTAATTCTTTACCCTTCTTTACTCCATATAAAAACAGCCATTTTGGACCCTTTACAGTACCTGTCATGACAAGACTCATCCTTGTTGTTTCACTATTCCACACTCCGTGTCCTATTAGGATTTCTCAAACAAATATGCCGAAGATCTTTTTTCGCTATCGGCATTCTCTTTTTAGCACCCTAAAGAATCGGATGAAAAAAATGCTGTGGTCAGAGAACGGCGTCTTCCTTATCGCTTCGATTTCCGCGAAAGTAGTTCTGGAAAAGAGCAACAAACCAACGGTTTAAAACATGGCCAACAACTACAAAAGATAAAAAAAAAACAGTCAAAAAGGCCCATTCTTCTGTCCTTAAAGCATATAATTTACACACAAGTAACATTCTAAATTTTCATGAACTACTTTTTACCGAAAAACGACCTCCGGAAGTAATTCCTCGGTGATCTGTGACCTGCAACTTCCGCACAGGATTAGTTTGCTTTGCTACGCTGCAGTACAATACAGTTTTCTAACGAAAAGGGCGAATGGTACTGGTGAACAATTTGACGCGAACATGTACTTCCTTAAGGTCTATCTTACGATTTGACATACCGTTCATATCGATACATCTTAAATACTTTACATGTAAAGTTGATGTATAGTTGGATAGAATAAAACCTTGACGTCAATCGTTTATTCAAAAATTGAATCAATCAATTATTCAAACGATGAGAGTAAATGATTGCATCTATTTGACGGTAAGATACACACCTTTGAAACTTTAGTTTTCTTTCTCTTTTTCCTCATCCAGGGCGAGATTAGTGCCCAACTGTTGTCAGAGTTCTACCCCAAGTTCATCGGAATTCTGAAAAATACACTCAAGGAAAACGAAGAGAACAATAACAGAAGTGGGTACTTTGTAGGCGACACGGTAAGTTTTATAGATAACTTTATGCTTTTTCTGTATCGGTTCGATCATTTCTTGATGTCTGTAATGGCTCGCTAGAGTTTTCTCCCTTGCAACATAATTAAATATACCTCTTTTATTCAATGTGTTAGACGTTATGCCATTGTAAAGCATTGATTATCATACACACCAAAACTGAGAAGTTAATGGTCAAAGCATGCAGGATACACAATGTGGCTATCATTGGCAAACTTAGGTGAAAAAGCAAACATACCTGGGCGCGGCCATATTGTTCGGACATTAAATCGTAAACAAATTGGTCACGTGATTCCCCGCCAGGATAACACAGTGCTATTATGTCTCTGATATAGCTGATATACTGTTGGTGCTATGCAAAAAGACAATACGGTGATAAAACAACCGTCTCAAAAACTGCTCATCTCTTCTTTTTACAGCTGACCCTAGCAGACCTAAGTGTTTTCGAGACATTCACGTTTCCGTTGACAGTTCATCCGGGTATCCTCGACGACCATCACGAGCTTTTGGAACATCGGGCACTGGTCGAATCACACGAAAACTTGGCGGAGTATATCAAAACGAGGCCACCCCGACCGGTGTAACGGTAGAATGACACGCCGCGTGAGAAAACAAAATCGAAAAGTGCAATTTTTGTTATATATTATTTAACTATATTATAATGATTCAGATAAACAGTGTAATATACCTATCATATAAAAATCAAACAATGTCATCATGTGAGAGTCAGACTGTTAGGAAAATGGTATTGTTATGTTTAAAAGTAAAAGCTCCGATTGAAAGCCTCGATTCCCTTGCCAAATGAAATAGGTTTGCATGACAACATTGAAACAAGTACAGGATTCCGTAAGCGTGGCTTATCCATGGGTAAATTACCATGGGCCATATTCATTTCTCTAAGGGTTGACGAGTTTACCCGCAAACAATGCGCTGCCTTGGCAGTGAAACCGCTTAAATACTCGAAACTAGCTGCTTCGTTTTGACAAAAAGCGGGAAAATGCTCGTTTTTAATGACCACAAATTTTAAATAAGAACAACACAATCTTAAACTGCCTACCGTGTTTTTATAATGGTAATTTTGTCATGGTTCCATTCCGAATCAGACCAATCCAGATATATATTGGCAATGGTGAATGAGGTATAATTGAGATGTTTTTCCTTTCTAGTTAAAGTTTAAGCGGGATATGATAACGTACGCGATAAGGAACTGTCGAGCTGACCAATCATATGTAATCATTAAATTATTCGGAATCACAACGACATGTATACCATAACGTGCCTTACACAGCCAGATAAGTCCAGAATCATGCATAGAGTTTCATGGGTACATTTGTGTTTTATTTATGCTATGTTTTGTACATGTATCATAGACATAGCCTTCATTACACTATCCAACATGTTTGTTTCTTCGGCAGCAACATGCGATTCGTGCAAACAAGTCAAGTTCGCAATCACATTTTATTCGAGAACCGACTTCATGTTTATCAGCATGCTTTCAATATCTGAAGGCAATTCTATTATGTCGAACCTTTTATGAAAGCCTCACATGTAAGTGATGTGTTATATATAGAGATACACGTAAAGTGTGCGACAATTTCCGTGTTCCTAGCAAGGTGTGGTCACTTAACCCTTATAATGCTGGGTACTTTTTCTGAAAATAGATTTTTGTGTCGGCTGCTTTCCCAAACCATAAATATCTGCTAAATGTCGATGAGGTAAGATACTCTGAGTAGCGAACAGGTCAGATTACAGGCCAGCCACCAATTTACTTAGTTCCTGGCCTGGATCTAACCTTTTTGCATAAGTATGAATTCGGTTCAAGCACTATAAGGGTTAAGATAGTTTGTTTATGTGTATACTTTTTAATTCTTACTACGCCGTAACGGCTTTAGGGAATGAACGGCAAATGTAAATGACGACTCTAATGTCATGTAAACATAAATATATCAAAATGGTTTGGTCCAAAAAAAGGTACCAATCTTAATTACCTATAACGTTTCTATCCTAATACATGTATTACCTAAAAGAGGGACTTGAGTCCGGCCACTCCGGGTTCAATCCAAGAGGCGATCATTTATTTGGGCAAGATACAATTCATAGCCTTGTACTGGTAGGTCATCCAGGGAATATGTATTGAAATACTCGAAAATAGGTGATGTACATTAATAGGACGGTGGGAAGAAACATTACTTATACCTATCCACTTCCGCTCAATAATTGACTCGACCATTTATTGTCGATATTTAAACGATAGTAAATGAACTATCGCGGACAGCATTCTTGCCATTATATCTCATACACTCACACCTCTATCATTCTTGGTGTTTCGCAGAACCTGATATGGAATGGCATGAAAGTGGCTTAACCATCCTGTTATTACACTCACATGGCGTTTTGTGCGTTAGTACCTGTCACAAAATTCAACCATGCCCATAAATAGCTATCTTGCCCTCCTACTTCATACACTCTCACTTCTATCATTCTTATACAACAAAAGTAATCGGGATGAGTCGTATCTGGCAAACCTGTCTGTCTGACAGTTTGCCGGTTCGTATATGTCAGAAACTCTAACCATGCTCAAAAATAGCTTTCTTGCTCCCATAATTCACACACTCACACCTTTATCATTGTTGTCGACTTCGAAGTTCCAGATCGGGGGTGGTGTTATAGTAGCTTGAACTATTCTGGTATAACACCAACTTGGTTCATTGATCGACTGTGTTGTATCTGGCATACACGAGTGTGTGGCCGACAGTTTCCAGATTCGTATCTGTCAGTTACTCTAACCGTGCTCATAAATAACATTCTTTGTAACATGATAATCAACAGGATGTCTTTGTTTTATATTGGTTTATCATTGATATTATCATTTGAGTCAATCAGGTCCATATTATCTTGATAAACGGGAAGAAAAACATTGATGTCACACTGATTTTCTTTTATTTTTTAAAGAAAGGAGATTCGAAGCAATCTGAGTCCCTCAAATTGCATGGGCGTTTCTGTTTTATGTAACTATTTGACTTTATCATTTTATTTTTCACCTCATTTTTGTGTTTAGTTTTATATTCTCCTGTTAACATGTACATTATTCAGTTATACGTTGATTGTGTGCTCATTTCTATGTATTGTAAAGTAGTTATGCTATGAAATCCGACTTGACGAAGATTTTCATGTATTCGGACAGCTTGAACGATTAAGCTATTTTTGACGTGGACTCAAGAACCATAAGCCTATCAAAATTTCCATTTATAATGCTTTTAATTCATTTCAAAATGTTTTATTGTTAAAGATGCTTGTTCACAGACGCGGGAAAATTGGAAACATAAAAATGAATTAATTTTAAACTGCACAACATGTGTACTGTTAAATGATGCACACTGAAGTATAGCCATTTGAAGCAAAGTCATATTTTTTTTTATTTCTTTAAAGTGAGCACACACTGTATTGTAATCCAAATTCGTGACATTGGATCTAAGATCTACCGTCTGTAAACTGTACATACTTAGATAAATTGACGCTTCTTGAAATGATTATGCTTTCAATAGCTTCTTATAATTGTTTACCAAACATCAATACAACAACTGTATCGTATCAACGACATTTCATTTTGAGTTTAAACTTTCTTTTCTGTGAGCAAGGAACTTTAAATCTTTCCCAAACATTAACGACATTTGACCACTTTGTTTCAGACGACTTTAGAAAAAAATGTGGGGAAAGGAGAAACTGTTCGTAACGTGCACCTTTTCCTTTTCCCACAATGTTTTCTGTCCCATCAGAAGATTATTTTCCAATTTCATCACATTTTGAAATTTCGTCTGCAACTCTTTCAATTTGAGACAGTCGAAAATTTGTTGTTTGAGAAAGGGTTAAGAAGCGAAACTACCATTTGTTTATGAGCAAAGAAGCATAATAACAAAGAAAGGAGGGTGACTGGAACAGCACTCTGCGTTCACATTAGCGGTAACAGGCGTTCCTGCAAAATATATCATAAAATTTTAAATGGTTAGCAAGAATCGATCACACACTTAGCAACCAGAAGGCACTTTAAATCATGTTTAGAGCGTTAATGATTGTGGAGGTTGGAAATGTTTGGTGAGTTAGCGCTCCTTTTTTGACATTAACATATAACGTGTCATTGAGTGACATCCCTTTGTTCTATTGAAGCATTGTTTCGGTTAGTTTCTAAATCATTTTTATTTTTTCACGCCTTTATATCATTTGTGTGGATATGTTGTCGCATTGTGAAGAGAACATTCGCTTGCTAATGAAAATAACGAAGTTTATCAAGTAATTCTCATAGTAACATTTTCAAAGTTACATGGCTTGATAAAAACAATCAAAGCTTTTTTTCCGCTATGAAAGCAGATCACGATGATAGAAGATAGGTAGGCACGATTGGTGAAATTATATTCATTTTGAGACAATTCGTTGTTTTCCGTGACCTACAATTTTTAGTTAGCTTACGGAAATTAACGAAAACATTTATGTTATTGTCTTGGTAACATGGTTTGATAGATACAATTAAGATACAAGTACGACAATACTCGAGTATAGGTTTTGATATAGGCATCCATGTTATGTTTATTTCGGTAAACTTCGTTGATTTCCGTGACCTAAGACTCTTTTCCTAACATGAGAACAGAGTAATATTTGGGAGGATACATGTTGTTATTAAGTCGTTTATTTTGTAGTGGTACCAATAAAAAGAACACTGGTATGTATCAATCTACCTCATTTTGTGTTTTTGTTCATCATTTGCACATTGAGTCAGCCCTAAGTCCCATTTCCTTTAAAGATGCGTGTTCATAGCTGAAATCTTTTGAAATTTACTATTAGACAGTACTGGGGAAGAAACAACACGTCTTGATTCATTCGTCTCTCACCAGATATCAAGCTCGTATTGTAGTAATATTAAACAGCACTGGTGAGGAAATACCAGGAGCACTTGTATAGCTGTACTGACCCCAAGACAGGCCTGATATACCGTTTTGCTACATCATCTACGTAAGGTTGTTACATTTTGAATGTTGCTTCTTTACTTGCGTAAGGTAGCACATTGTCACGATTTGCTATATTATCGACTTAATGGAGGAACGTTGTGACAGTTTGCTACTTTATCTACGTAAGGGAGAAACATTGTCACATTTCGCTACATAACTTACGTTAGGGAGGTACATTGTCATGTTTTTGCACATTCTCTACGTAAGGGAGGAACATTATAACATTTCGCTACATTATCAACGTGAAGTTGGTACATTGTCGCCTTTTGCTAGATCATCTACGTAAAGGGGTACATTGTCACGTTTTGCTATACCACCTTCTTAAGGGGATGCATTGTGACGTTTTGCTTCATTATCTATGTAAAGAAGGAACATTGTCTCGTTTTGCTAAATCATCTATGTACATATCTACGTAGGTTAGTTACACTATTTACCTGGAGTAGGTTTATTTTCATGTTCTGCTACAATTTTTACGTAAATATTTACATTGTTCAGTTTTGCTACATTATTCTGTTAATGGCTGTGTATTGTCACGTTTGCTACATAAATTACGTAAGTGATGATCATTATCGACGTGAGGGAGGAACATTGTCACAATTTTTATTGCTTTATTGTCTACGTTAGGGTGGTACGTTGTCACTGTTTGCTACATTAGCTAAGTAAGGGAGGTATATTGAAACGTTTTGCTAAATTATCTACGTAAGGGAAGTACATTGTCATGTTTTGATACATTATCAACGTTAGAGGGTAGCATTGTCACGTTTTGCTACATTATCTTTGTAAGGGGATATAATATAACGTTTTGCTCCATTATCTACGTTAGGGGTGTTCATTGTCACATTTTGCTTCATTATCTATATAAAGGCTGAACATTGTCACGTTTTGCTAAATTATTTACGTGAACGTGGTACATTGTCACATTTTGCTATATTATCAACGTGAAGGTGGTAAAATGTCACGTTTTGCTAAATTATCTACGTGAAGGTGGTACATTGTCACATTTTGCTAAATTATCTACGTGAAGGTGGTACATTGTCATATTTTGCTAAATCATCTACGTAAGGCAGGTACATTGTTGAATTTTGCTACTTTACTTTCGTTACGTAGCAGATTGTCACGTTTTGCTGTATTATTTTCGTAAGGATGTTGAATGTCACGTTTTGCTAAATTATCAAAGTAAGGGAGGTACATTGTTAAATTTTGCTACTTTACTTTCGTAAGGGAGGTATATTGCCACGTTTTGCTACATTATCTGCGTAAAAGACGTACATTGTCACGTTTTGCTACAATAACTACGTAAGAGAAATGCCTTGTCACGCTTTGCTACTTAATCGATGTAAGGGAGGTAAATTGTCATGTTGTGCTACATTATCAACGTAAGCGCGTTTAACTGTCACGTTTTTTAACTTTATCTACGTAAGGCTGGTAAATTGTCACGTTTTGTTATGATATCTACGTAGGTAAGTTACATTATTTACCTGAAGCAGGTTCATTTTTATGTTTTGCTACACTTTTTACGTAAATATGTACATTGTCACAATTTGCTATATTGTCTACGTAAGGGTGGTACATTGCCATGCTTTGCTCCATTATCTACGTAGGGAAGTACGTTGTCACTGTTTGCTACATTAGCTATGTAAGGGAGGTACATTGAAACGTTTTGCTACATTATCTACGGAAGGGAGGAACGTAGTAATGTTTCGCTACATTATCGACGTTAGGGAGATACATTGTCACGTTTAGCTTTTTTATCACATAAGGGAAGTATATTGTCACGTTTTGCCTTTATCTACGTAAGGGAAGGGCATTGTCCGCTTATGTTTTATTGTTTTAAAGGAGAAACAATGTCATGTTTTGCTAGAATAACCAAGTTTGGGATGTACATGTCACATTTGTTATAGTATCTTCGTTAGGGAGATTCATTGTCAGGTTTACACGGTCACGTTTTGCTACATTATCTCCGTAAGGGAGGTAAATATTTACGTTTTGCAACATTATCTACTCAGGGAAAGGACATTTTCACATTTTGCTACATTATCGACGTTAGGGATGTACAGTATCACGTTTGGAACATTATCTACTTTAGGGAAACACATTGTTACGTTTTGTCACATTATCTACGTATGGGAGGTACATTGTCAAGTTTTGCCACATTATCTACGTAAGCTCGATGCATTGTCAGCTTTCGCTATATTATTTCCTTAAAGGAGGAACATAGTCACGTTTTGCTACGCTATCTTTGTAAGGGTGGAATTTTGTCACGTTTTCTACATTATCTACGTTAGGGAGGTATATTGTTAGGTTTCGCTACATTATGTACGTGGGGGAGGTTCCTTTTTAGGTTTTGATACCTTATCTACGTAAGGGAGGTACATTTTAACGTTTTGCTACATCATCTAAGTAAGGGACGTACATCGTCACGTTGTGATACATTATTTACGTACGGGAGGTTCATTGTCACATTTTGCAACGTTTTCTTAGTAAAGGAGGTACGTTGTTACGTTTTGCTTCATAGTCTCCGTAAGAGAGGTACAATGTCATGTTTTGCTACACTATATACGTAAATGAAGTAATTTGTCACGTTTTACATCATTATCTACTTAAGGAGGTACATTTTAACGTTTTGCTAAGTTACCTATGTAAGGGAGGTGCATTGTAACGTTTTGCTACATTATCTGCGTGAGGAAGTTATATTGGCACTTTTGCTACATAACGTACGTGAGGAAGGTATATTTTCAAATTTAGCTACATACCCTACAAAAGGGAGGTATATTTTAACGTTTTGCTACATTATCTACATAAGGGAGGTATTATGTCACGTTTTGCTACATTATCTACAAAAGGGAGGTACATGTCACGTTTTGCTACACAACTAACATAATGGAGGTATATTGTCACATTTTGCTACGTTATCTACGTAAGGGAGGGATTTGTCACGTTTTGCTACATTACCCATATAAGGTAGTACATTGTGCCGTTTGCTACATTATCTAGGTAAGTGTGGTATTTGTCATTTTTTGCTATTTTATCTACGTAAGGGAGGCATTTGTCATGTTTTGCTACATTACCTTTATAAGGTAATACATTGTTACGTTTGCTACGTTATCTACGTTAGGGAGGTACATTGTCACGTTTTGCTACGTACCCTACTTAGGGGAGGTATAGTATCACGTTTTACTTCATTTTCTACGTAAGGAAGGTATTTTGTAATGTTTTGCTACGTTATCTACGTAAGGGAAGTACATATTCACTTTTGCTACAATACCTATATAAGTTAGTACATTGTCACGTTTGCTGCGTTATCTACGTTAAGAAGGTACATTGTCACCCTTTGCTAGATACCCTACATAAGGGAGGTATATTTTCAAGTTTTTCTACATTATCTTCGTCTGGGAGGTATTTTGTAATGTTTTGTTTCAAAGCCTATGTAAGGTAGTACATTTTTACGTTTTACTACGTTATCCACGTAAGGGAGGTACATTGTCACGTTTTGGTCTATAACTAACACAAGGGAGGTATATTTATATGTAAGGGAGGGATTTGTCACGTTTTGCTTCATTTGCTTCGTCTGGGAGGTATATTATCATGTTTTGTTTCAAAGCCTATGTAAGGTAGTACATTTTTACGTTTTACTACATTATCTATAAAAGGGAGATACATGTCACGTTTTGCTACATAACTAACATAATGTAGGTATATTGTCACGTGTTGCTACGTTATCTACGTGAGGGAGGGATTTTGTAATGTTTTACTACGTTATCTACGTAAGGGAAGTACATATTCACTTTTGCTACAATACCTATATAAGGTAGTACATTGTCACGTTTGCTACGTTATCTACGTTTAGAAGGTACATTGTCACGCTTGACTAGATACCCTACGTAGGGGAGGTATATTTTCAAGTTTTTCTACATTATCTTTGTCTGGGAGGTATTTTGTAATGTTTTGTTTCAAAGCCTATGCAAGGTAGTACATTTTTACGTTTTACTTCGTTATCTACGTAAGGGAGGTACATTGTCACGTTTTGGTACATAACTAACATAAGGGAGGTATATTCATATGTAAGGGAGGGATTTGTCCCGTTTTGCTACATAAGCTACGTAAGAAAGGTATATTGTCATGTTTTAATACATCATCTACGTAAGGGAGCTATGTATTCACGTTTTGCAACATAACTTACGTGAGGGGGGTACATTGTCACGTTTTGCTACACTTTTTACGTACGGAAGGCTCATTGTCACATTTTGCAACGTTATCTTAGTAAGGGAGGTACGTTGTTACGTTTTGCTTCATAATTTACGTAAGGTAGGTACATTGTCATGTTTTGCTACACTTTATACGTAAATGAAGTAATTTGTCACGTTTACATCATTATATAATTTAAGGATGTACATTTTAACGTTTTGCTAAGTTACCTATGTGAGGGAGGCGCATTGTTACGTTTTGCTACATTTTCTACGTGAGGAAGGTATATTGGCACTTTTGCCACATAACGTACGTGAGGAAGGTATATTGTCACGTTTTGCTACATTATCTACATAAGGGAGGTATTTTGTCACGTTTTGCTACATTATCTACAAAAGGGAGGTACATGTCACGTTTTGCTACATAACTTACATAATGGAGGTATATTGTCACGTTTTCTACGTTATCTACGTAAGGGAGGGATTTGTCACGTTTTGCTACATTACCCATATAAGGTAGTACATTGTGCCGTTTGCTACATTATCTACTTAAGTTTGGTATTTGTCATGTTTTGCTACGTTATCTACGTAAGGGAGGGATTTGTCACGTTTTGCTACATTACCCATATAAGGTAATACATTGTCACGTTTGCTACGTTATCTACGTTAGGGAGGTACATTGTCACGTTTTGCTACGTACCCTACGTAGGGGAGGTATATTATCACGTTTTGCTTCATTTTCTACCTAAGGAAGGTATTTTGTCATGTTTTTCTACATTATCTTCGTCAGGGAGGTATTTTGTCATGTTTTGTTTCAAAGCCTATGTTAGGTAATACATTTTTACGTTTTACCACGTTATCTAAGTAAGGGTTGTACATTGTCACGTTTTGCTACGTTATCTACGTAAGGGAGGTACATTGTCACGTTTTGCTATATAACTAACATAAGGGAGGTATATTTATATGTAAGGGAGGGATTTGTCAGGTTTTGCTACAAACAATACGTAAGGTAGGTACATTGTCACGTTTTGCTACATAAGCTACATAAGAGAAGTATTAATACATTATCTACGTAAGGGAGCTATATATTCACGTTTTGCTACATTACTGACGTCAGGGAGGTACATTGTCACGTTTTGCTACATTATTTATGTACGGGAGGTTTATTGTCACATTTTGCAAAGTTATCTTTATAAGGCAGGTACGTTGTTACGTTTTGCTACACTATATACGTAAATGAAGTAATTAGTCACATTTTACAGTATTATCTAATTAAGGGAGGTACATTTAACGTTTTGCTCAGTTACCTATGTAAGGGAGTGCATTGACACGTTTTGCTACATTATCTACGTAAGGGAAGTATATTGTCATATTTTGTTACATTATCTACGTAAGGGAGGTACATTGACATGTTTTGCTATACTATATACGTACATGAAGAAATTTGTCACGTTTTACATCATTATTACTTAAGGGGGGTACATTTTAAATTTTTGCTAAGTTACCTATGTAAGGGAGATGCATTGTCACGTTTTGCTACATTATCTACGTGAGGGAGATAAATTGTCACTTTTTACTACATTACCTACTTGAGGGAGGTATATTGTCACGTTTTACTACATTATCTACGTGAGGGAGGTATATTGTCACGTTTTGTTGAATTATCTACGAAAGGAAGGTGCATTGTCAAGTTATACGTAAGGGAAGTACATTTTTATTTTTTGCTACATTATCTACGTGAGGGAGGTACATTGTCTTATTTTGCTACATACCCTACGTAAGGGAGGTATATTATCACGTTTTGCTACAATATCTACATAAGGGAGTTATTTTGTCACGTTTTGCTACGTTATCTACGTAAGGGAGGCATTTTTCATGTTTTGCTACATTAGCTTTATAAGGTAGTACATTGTCACGTTTGCTACCTTATCTACGTTAGGGAGGTACGTTGTCACGTTTTGCTACATACCCTACGTAGGGGAGGTATATTATTACGTTATGCTTCATTATCTACGTAAGGGAGGTATTTTATCATGTTTTGCTACATTATCTACGTAAGGGAAGTACATTTTCACTTTAGCTACATTACCTATATAAGGTAGTACATTGTCACGTTTGCTACGTTATTTACGTTAGGGAGGTGTATTGTCCCGTCTTACTACATACCCTTCTTAGGGGAGGTATATTTTTACGTTTTGCAACATTATCTATTATCTACGTAAGAGAGGTATTTTGTCATGTTTTGCTACATTATCAACGTAACGGAAGTACATTTTCACTTTTTGTTACATTACCTATACAAGATAGTACATTGTCATGTTTGCTACGTTATCTACGTCAGGGAGGTCCATTGTCACGCTTTGCTAGATACCCTACATAAGGGAGGTATATTTTCACGTTTTTCTACATTATCTACGTCAGGGAGGTACATTTTCAGGTTTTGCTACATTACTTTTATTAGGGAGGTACATGATCACGTTTTGCTACAATACTTACGTAATGGATATATTTCGTCACGTTTTGCTTCAATACTTACTTAATGGAGGTACATTGTGCCAAATGTTAGAAATATTGTGGCTGGTGCGTTATGTTATCGTTAGGGATTTGGGACCGGATATTCTTGGGTTAATACCGTTACTGCCTGTACCTGTACGCTTATGTGTGTGTGTGTGGAAGTGGTATAGCAACTGGACACTGTTATCACATGCTTGGGCGTCTCGATGAAATTGGAATATGGTTGTTGTTCTTCCTGATACTAAGCTGGGTTCTCAAAGGGACGTAATTAGCTAAATGTAGATGGTATTCAATCATCAAACCTTCAAAAATGAATGTTTTACTTTTCCTGAAAGGCAAGTCCTTAAGCTCTCATTTTATGGTCGACGGTGTATAACTATATTGTTCAATGAAGGTTTTACCCGTGAAATATTTCAGCAATATTTGGGGTGCAACGTAAATTCGGATACGTTGGTTACTTTTGTGAGCGGTTAAACGCCCGAGTTCCTGATCTAGGTCAGAGACCGCTTACTTTTGACCCTTCTTTATTCTATATAAAAACAGCCATTTTGGACCCTTTACAGTACCTTCAATGACAAGACTCATCCTTGTTGTTTCACTATTCCATACTCCCTGCCCTATTATAAATTCACGAACAAACATGCCGAAGATCAGCTCCTCTTTTCGCTATCGGCATTCTCTTTTTAGCACCCTTAAAATTCGGAAAAAAATGCTGTGGTCAGAGAACGGCATTTTCCTTATCGATTCGCTTTTCGCGAAAGTAGTTCTGGAAAAGAGCAACAAACCAACGGTTTAAAAAGTGGCCAACACCCACAAAAGATCAAAAACAGTAAAAAAAAGCCCCCTCCTCTGTCCTAAAAGCATATAATTAACTTACAAAGTAACATTTAAATTTCCATAAACAACGTTTTTACCGTACAACGACCTCCGGAAAAATTTCCTCAGTGGTCTGTGACCTGCAACTTCCGCACAGGATTAGTTTGCTTTGCTACGCTGCAGTACCATACAGTCTAAAGGGCGAATGGTACTGGTGAACAATTTGACGGGAACATATACTTCCTTAAGGTCTATCTTACGATTTGACATACTGTTCATATCGATACATCTAAAATACTTTACATGTAAACACTATATGGAATCAAAATTCTACCTATATATCTATAAGTAAGTAAATTTATGTATAGTTTGATGGAATAAAACCTTGACGTCAATCGTTTATTCAAACATTGAATCTATCAATTATTCAAACGATGAAAGTAAATGAGTGCATCTATTTGACGGTTAGGTACACACCTTTGAAACTTGTGGCTCGCTAGAGTTTTCTCCCTTGCAACATAATTAAAATTTTCTCTTATTGCAACGTGTTAAACGTAACGCCGTGATAAAGCATGGATTATCATACACCACTAGAACTGAAAAGTTGATGGTCAAATCATGCGGGATACACAATGCGGCTATCATCGACAAAAGTAGGTGAAAAAGAAAACGTACCTAGGCCCGACCATCTTGTTCGGACATTAAATCGTAAACATTGGTCACGTGATTCCCCCGCCAGGATGACACGGTGTTATCAATGTTTCTGATATGGCAGATATACTGTTGGTGCTATGTAAAAATACAATACAGTCATAAAACAACCGTCTTAAAAAACTGCTTATCTCTTCTTTTTACAGCTGACCCTAGCAGACCTAAGTGTTTTCGAGACATTCACGTTTCCGTTGACAGTTCATCCGGGTATTCTCAACGACCATCACGAGCTTTTGGAACATCGGGCACTGGTCGAATCACACGAAAACTTGGCGAAGTATATCAAAACGAGGCCACCCCGACCGGTATAACGGTGTAACGATAGAATAACACGCCGTGTGAGAAAACAAAATCGAAAAGTGCAATTTTTGTTATATATTATTTAACTATATTATAATGATTCAGATAAACAGTGTAATATACTTATCATGTAAAAATCAAACAATGTCATCAAGTGAGAGACTGTTAGAAATCTTTTATAGTTATGGTTACGTGTAAAAATTCCCATTAAAAGCATCGATTTCCTTTCCAAGTGAAATAGATATGCATGACGACGTTGAAACAAGACTTTATAACAGGATTCCGTTGGCGTGCCTTATCTATGGGTAAATTACCATGGGTCATATACAAATCTCCAAGGTTTGACGAGTTTACTCGCAAAATATGCGCTGCCTTGGCAGTGAAACCGCTCAAACTAATTACTTCGTTTTGACATAAAGCGGGAAAATGCCCGTTTTTAATGACCACACATTTTAAATAAGAACAACACACTCTTAAACTTTCTACCGTGTTTTTATAATAGTAATTTTGTCATGGTTCCATTCCGAATCAGACCAATCCATATATATATTGGCAATGGTGAATGAGGTATAATTGAAATGTTTTTCCTTTCTAGTTATAGTTTAAGCGGGATATGATAACGTACGCGATAAGATTTTGTCGAGCTGACCAATCATATCTAATCATTAAAGTATTCGGAATCCCAATGACATGTATACCATAACGTGCCTCACACACCCAGAAAAATCCGGACTCATACATAGAGTTTCATGGGTACATTTGTTTTTTATTTTTGCAAAGTTTTGTACATGTATCATAGACATAGCCTTCATTACACTATCCAACATGTATGTTTCTTCGGCAGCAACATGCGATTCGTGCAAACAAGTCAAGTTCGCAATCACATTTTATTCGAGAAACGATTTCATGTATATCAGCATGCTTTTAATTTCTGGAGGCAATTCTATTATGTTGATCCTTTTATCAAAGCCTCACATGTAAGTGATGTGTTGTATATAGAGATACACGTACAGTGTGCGACAATATCCGTGTTTCTAGCAAGGTGTGGTCACTTAACCCTTATAATGCTGGGTACTTTTTCTAAAAATAGATTTTTGTGTCGCCTGCTTTCCAAAACCATTAATATCTGCTAAATTTTGATGAGGTAAGATACTCTGAGTAGCGAACAGGTCAGATCACAGGCCAGCCACCAATTTACTTGGTGCCTGGCCTGGTTCCTATCTGTTTGCATAAGCATGATGTCGGTTCCAGCACTATAAGGGTTACTATAGTTTGTTAATGTGTATGCTTTTTAATTTTTACTAGACCTTAACAGCTTTAGGGGATGAACGGCTAATGTAAATGACGGTTCTAATGCCATGTAAACATAAACATATCAGAATGGCTTGCTCTAAAAATAGGTACCAGTCTTTATTACCTAAAACGTTTCTATCCTAATATTACCTAAAACAGGGACTTGAGTCCGGCCACTCCGGGTTCGATCCCCGAGGCGACTATTTATTTAACTGTGTAGTGTCCTTGGGCAAGATACATTGCATAGCCTTGTACTGGTAGGTCATCCAGGGAATATGTATTGAAATACTCGAAAATGGGTGATGTACATTAATAGGACGGTGGGAAGAAACATTACCTATACCTATCCCTTTCCGCTCAATAATTGACTCGCCCATTTATTGTCGGTAATTAAACGATAGTAAATGAACTATCGCGGATAGCATTCGTGCCCTTATATCTCATACACTCACATCTGTATCATTCTTGGTGTTTCATAGAACCTGATATGGAAAGGCATGAAAGTGGCTTAACCATCCTGTTATTACACTCACATGGCGTCTGTCGGTTAGTACCCGTCACAAAATTCAAAGATAGTCATAAATAGCTGTCTTGCCCTCCTACTTCACACACTCTCACTTCTATTATTCTTACACAACGATGTTTATCGGGAGTGTCGTATCTGGAAAACATGTCTGTCTGTCCGACAGTTTGCCGCTTCGTATCTGTCAGAAACACTAACCATGCTCAAGAAAAGCTTTCTTGCCCCCATAATTTACACACTCACACCTCTATCATTGTTGTCGATTTCGCAGTACCTGATCGGGGGCGGTGCTATAGTGGCTTGAACTATTCTGGTATAACACCAAATTGGTTCATTGATCGGCTGTGTTGTATCTGGCATACACGAGTGTGTGGCCGACAGTTTCCAGATTCGCATCTGTCAGAAACTCTAACCATGCTCATAAATAGCATTCTTTGTAACATGAAAATCAGCAGCATGTCTTTGCTTTTTTATTGGTTTATCATTGATGTTTTCATTTGAGTCAATCAGGAGAATATTAATTTGAGGCAAACTCAGATCATTTCTCATTCTCTAAAGCGTGCATAAAGTGAAGAGATATGTATTTTAATCCAAAAGCCTTTTTATATAAACTGTACACACTTAGATTAGTCGACGCTTCTTGAAATGATTATGCTTTCAATAGCTTCCTATAATTGTTTACCAAACAACAATACAACAACTGTATCGTATCAAGGACATAAGTTCAAAATGTTCTCTTCTGTGAACAAGCATCTTTAAGAACGGGACGAACATTTGTTTAAGTGCATAGAAACATACCTACAAAGAAAGGAAGGTGACCGGAAAAGCGCTTAGCGTTCACATTAGCGGTTACAGGCATTCTTGCACAATATGCAATAAAAGGTTAAATGATTAGCAAGAAACGGTCACAATCTTAGGAATCAATAGGCCCTTCAAATAGTGTTTAGTGCGCTAATTGTGGGGAGTGGAAATATTTGGTGAGTTAGCGCTCCTTTTTTTGACATTTACTTCTTACGTGTCATCGGAGTGCATCTCTTTGTTCTATTGAAGCATTGTTTCTTACTCACTACTAATTTTTGACGCCGTTACATCATTTGCATGGATATGTAGTCTGGTTGTGTAAAGAACATTCATTGGCCAGCAGAAAATAACGAAATATATTTATATATGTATTCATTTTCCGTGACCTACCAATCTTATATGCAAAGAACATTGGTTAGCTTACAGAAATTCACGAAATTTAATTGTCTTAGTAATATGGCAAAATAGATGCAATTACGACAAAACTCGAGTACAAATTTTTGGTTTACATAGGCGTCCAAGTTATGTTCATTTCGGTAAACTCGTTGATTTTCGTGACACGATTCTCCTCCAAACATGAGAACGAATTAATGTTTGGGGGATACATGTTGTTATTAAGTCGTTCATTTTGTAGTGATACCAATAAAAAGAACACTCGTATGTATCAATCTTGTGTTTTTGTTCATCACATTGAGTTAGCCCTAAGTCCCATTTCTCTTTAAAGTTGCTTGTTCACAGATGGAAAGGTTTTAAAGGTCAAAATAAAATATATTGTTAAAGAATCGAAATTAATGATTGAACGCATGATCAGTTCAGGTAGCGCTTACGTATCTAACATTGAACAGTCTATTTGGGGTAGAGCTCAAAATCGTTGAAACGCTGTTTGTAAAAAAAAGCGTTGGGAAATGTGTAAGAGTTGCAGTGGATGGCATCAACGGACAAAAGGCACCTGCTATGATCTGTTTACATAAAACTTACATTTATCTCATGCAAGTACAGCGGTTCTTGGGTTAGAAAGCCATAATCGAACCCCTCCCCCCCCCCCCGAGATGTAGGGTCAATTTTGTGACATAACATTAAGGTAGAATACCCATAATCCGCCATTTTGAACTTTTTTCTTTTGTCGGAATACTTCGGTCGTTCTCGGTATATATCGTTCTGTTCCGGAATTAAGCGCTCTACGCCGAATAGTGCCGGATCCAGCCGACGTATACCAATCGTGACCGAAGTAACCCGACGAAAGAAAGGTTTCAAAATTGCGGACTATAAGTACTCTACCCTAATCCATATACGGCATTAGGACTTGTTTTATTACAAAAAAGCAGAGTCAAGAGCTTTTCATGGCTGGAACTGAAATATATATACAGTATTTCCATTAAAGGGACATATACATCGAACGCATTTGTTAGAAAGATGTTCGAAATACACCTTTAATGACTGTCGATTATCCTATACCACAATGCCTCATGGAAGGGTCGTCCATAATACAGCGTCAACGTGTTTCTAAGTTAGACAACTCCGTTCTTTCTTTCTTCAGAGTGAGCCGGGGGTCATCTACCCTGTACCTAGGATAGAGCTAGCCAAAACGCAAATCTTCCTTTTATATCACATAACATAGCATAGCATAACATAAGACAACATAACATAACATAGCATAGCATAGAAAAGCATAGCATAGCATAGCATAGCATAGCATAGTATAGCATAGCATGGCATAGCACAGCATAGCATAACATAAGACAACATAACATAACATAACAAAGCATAGAAAAGCATAGCATAGCGTAGCGAAGCATAACATAACAAATAAAATAACATATCATTAAATAACATAAATTCATTCAGCATCAAACATAAAAAAATATGTTTACAGCAAGTCAGTATTTTCTAAAGCGTTTTATTTTTTTCTACTTTTTTATTATTCTATTTTTGAGGGGGTCTCGCATCAATGTACAGGGCTGACTCTGAATGATAGTGTAGGCGTTTGGTTAACCTCATCCTGTGGTTTTTCGCTACGTTTCAACAAATTCTATCATGATTTATAACTCAAATGACCCATTTCTTGCAGTCACCATTGTCATCAATCGTTGTGACAGGGTAATTCATCTTTAATTCAAACACGCCAAATCACATATCAATCTTATAATTATGTTAAGTATGTTAAGACTATGTACTAAGTTTACGTCTGAAATTAAAATAGATGGGGCGAAAAGGGGGAAGGGGGGGCGGGGGGGGGGTAAGGTCATTATGTGAACATCCCATGACAATACATATCGCTCAACGTGATTTTAACCCTTTACCAAACGCCAGATTTTCGACTGTCCCAAATTGAAAGGGTTTAAAGACGACATTTCAAAATTTGATGAAAATAGAAAATAATCTTCTGATAGGGCAGAAAACATTTTGGGAAAAAGAGAAATTGCTCGTTGAGAGTCGTCTGCAACATACTGGTCAAATTTCGTTATTTTTTGGTAAACCCGCATGATGAGGGGCCATGCTATTTCGTAAAGAAGCAGAGACGAGGGGCCATGTTATTTCGTAAAGAAGCAGAGACGAGGGGCCATGTTATTTCGTAAAGAAGCAGAGACGAGGGGCAATGTTATTTCGTAAAGAAGCAGAGACGAGGGGCCATGTTATTTTGTAAAGAAGCAGAGACGAGGGGCCATGTTATTTTGTAAAGAAGCAGAGACGAGGGGCCATGTTATTTCGTAAAGAAGCAGAGACGAGGGGCCATGTTATTTCGTAAAGAAGAAGAGACGAGGGGCCATGTTATTTCGTAAAGAAGAAGATACAAGGGGCCATGTTATTTCGTAAAGAAGCAGAGACGAGGGGCCATGTTATTTCGTAAAGAAGTAAAGACGAGGGGCCATGTTATTTCGTAAAGAAGCAGAGACGAGGATCCATGTTATTTCGTAAAGAAGCAGAGACGAGGGGCCATGTTATTTCGTAAAGAAGCAGAGACGAGGGGCCATGTTATTTTGTAAAGAAGCAGAGACGAGGGGCCATGTTATTTTGTAAAGAAGCAGAGACGAGGGGCCATGTTAATTCGTAAAGAAGTAGAGACGAGGGGCCATGTTATTTCGTAAAGCAGCAGAGATGAGGGGCCATGTAAATTCGTAAAGAAGCAGAGACGAGGGGCCATGTTAATTCGTAAAGAAGCAGAGACGAGGGGCCATGTTTTTTCGTAAAGAAGCAGAGACGAGGGGCCATGTTCTTTCGTAAAGAAGCAGAGACGAGGGGCCATGTTAATTCGTAGAGAAGCAGAGACGATTGGCCATGCTATTTCGTAAATAAGCAGAGACGAGGGGCCATGTTTTCTTTCGTGAAGAAGCAGAGACGAGGGGCCATGTTATTTCGTAAAGAAGCAGAGGCGAGGGGACATGTTATTTCGTAAAGAAGAAGAGACGAAACTGAAAAAGAAAAACTAGTCAAGATGTTCGGAGAAAAATAATTAATTCAGTTTCAATGAGTACAAGATATTGTTACACGCATACTGAACAAATATGTGAAACTACAAAACTTTTTATTTTCCAACGAAGCGTTAATTTTGATCTGGCTTACCCATGAAAAAAAGTACTTTGGAGACAAAATTATAACATAAGACACCTTTACCGATTCTGATCATTTATTTGATAGGAATCCGTTACCGCATATAGGGTTGAGGGACTAGCCCAGATTCAAATAAACAACAGATTACAGTTTTTAACCATACTCAAACAATGCTAGATCTGTCTTAATCTTATATAAATTATTGTTACAAAAGCAGGAATTGCTCATCTAAAAGCATAATCAATCCATCCCATCGGGGCATCAGATTTCCTCTAGTTTTGGGTACCGTTTTATAAAACAACTTAAGAAAAATATTTGCGTAAGTCAAAAATAATAAGTATTGATAGCATCTTAAATGAAAATACAATATTACAATGTGACACGTCATGGAAGCGTCTCTGAGAGACGATTCCATTGGTGTGTTACTTTGCAATATTGCTTAGCCCAATATTGAAATAAACGGAATTGTTGTTTTAGACTTACGCAAACCTCAAGCGTTAACTGTTAAGTAAAATGATATCCTGCTACAGAGTGGAAAGCTTGAGTATCAACACAAATACAAGGGTTAAAAGCGCGATCGGTAACTTTATTTTTACGACGAACAATATATCATATTTTTTCGAAATCTCCATAGCGACCATAGTCATAATTATAAATAAGTTCATCGCGAACTGCGTTAAAAATGATACATCGTCGGCTTGAACAAAAATAAGGGATTCACTCAGGATTTTGCATCACCCTAGTAAATTCTCGCTCATACCAATATATTTCCTCGGTTAAGACCAAAATGCGTGCAAGTATCAAGTCTACAGGGTTTTGCATCAACTTTTATCACACAATACACAATATTAACGAAGACCCAGATGTGGACAAAGTGACCAACAGTTGCCAGCGTCAATAGGAAGTTCCTAATGTATCCTTTAAGGTTTCAAGATGTCGTCGAATATAACCAAAGTGAAGGCTATACTAAGTGTTATAGCGTTTAACATCGTGTTGTTAAATTTTTAGTAACATCGATCGATTTTTGTCGACACAAAAAGAACATTAAAAATGCCAGCCGACAAAATAATTTAAAGGAGGCGGATATTGGTCCAGGGGTAGATTGTCAGTCTAGAGTCCCGAGGGTTGTATGTTCGTAACCCTTAAACACCGGATATGGATACAGAAAGCAAAGAGGTGAGAGTGACGAATCTAAATTTCAAGGACTTATTTCACAAAAGGTATAAATATATATCAAGTTTTAACGATCTCCTGAACTGCAATGCCTCGATATATGATGAGACAATTATCGCGAAAGGTCGTCCACCAGTTCCTTCGTATTGTTTTGACTCTGATGCTAGATCAGTTACGGTCGTTCTTTGGAGGTGAGCGAAATAAAAGCTTTGAACACGTACATCCTTACTCCGCGATTATTTGTTTCTTGTGTGTTAAAGGCATCGCATAGAGTCCTCTGTTGCAACACAATAGCTGAAAAATGTTGGGACATTAAATACTGTTGAAGCATTGGGACAACCGTATTGTTTCGTCGTATTGTTTGACTCTGGTGCTAAACCGACTATAGTCGTTCTTCGGAGGTGATTTAATCTATCCTTAGTACAAGTACATCCTTCCTTTTGGGCCACCTGCTTCTTGAATATAAACGGTATTGTTAAGAATCATTTGTTACAACAAAGCTGACAAAAAGTTGGGACATTGAGCACTGTAGCAGTAGAATAACTGACAAATATCGGGATAGTCTTAACCCTTATAGTGCTGGAAACGGTTTTATGCTTATGCAAACAGATTAGATCTAGGTCAGCCGCCAAGAAAATTTGTGGCTGTCCGGTGATCTTACCTGTTTGTTACTCTGGGTATCTTTCCACAACAAAAATTAGTCAAATATGTAAGGTTTTGGACAGCAGAGGACTAAAAAAATCATTTTTAGAAAATTACCCAGCATTCTAAGGGTTAATGCCGCATATAAACGAATCAAACAGACACAAACTGTTATAAAACAAGCATTTACTTTATTTCATTCTTTTAATTATGATGGGTTCATTTGAACGCAAGTCTGTACTCAGCGCTGAATCAATCCACTTCATGCAGGATATAGTCGAAATATTTTCCAAATTAAATAGATAAAGGCTTACAGTTATATCTTTGTATCGTTAAGAGAAAGGTATAATTAAACAAAATTAGTCTGATTCAACCCTTTTTTCTTATTTAGGAATCTTCAACTGATCCAAATTAAAAGCAAATGCAGACGACTTAAAAAGCTTGAACAGGATTCATCTTTAAAGTGAGGGATAGCAAAGGACTTGACAAAGGATATGTTCACTAGGGAAAGTCAATCACCAAAGTGGTTTCTAAATGTATCTTATGTAGATGAAACAAAACTAATGAGGTACACTTATCATGAGGAAAGGGGTTCCAAAGATGTTTTGGATGTTTCAAAAAATCAACAAAGTGTATCTAAGTCTTAGGGAGGTAATTAAAAGAGACGCCTGGATATACCTAGCATAGCTATAAGACTATAAACCCTACCTTTACCTATTTTCTTAGTCTTTATATACCGAAAAACACTTTTAAAGTTCGAAACTGAGAGTTTTCCCAGGAAACAAATGCCAATAAGATAAAATAATGAATCGCCTAGACTCAAGCGACAAAAGTGTCCTACAATCTCTCAAAAGTTGACTATCAAGAGTTCGTTGAAGAAGAAGAATGAACAGATTTATTGTCATTAAGGGATTTGAGTTCGCAGCCTTCCTCATCCGACACATCATCGTCGTCATCATCCGTTCGAAGACCCTCGGATTTGGTCCGCCTCCCAAACACTCCCCTCACGATATGCTTTTCGTAGTTAAACATATATTTAGCCTCTACTTTGTCCGGCGGCGCGGTAACCAGGCTCACAAGGAAACCTACGATGAAGGTGACGATAAGTCCAATAAGGGAATACAAAATGTAGGAGATCGTGTACAACCTTTCGAGGAAGTTCAGTTCTGGCGACACCGGTTCCCCTTGAAGCGTGGCGTTCGTGGAACTATTCTGGTAAGGTAAAATATGATCGGCAGCTGACGACTGATACCCGGTGACGTAGGAATGGTTGCTATAGAGATGACATTTGTCCACAGGACCGGAAGGCAGTGTGACTTCCGGTGGAATTGGCGCGAAAGTCCGGCCCATGATGAGCCAGAACGAGACACCCATGCCGCAAAGGGCGCCAATAAACACGCCTTTGCTAGACGCCCGCTTGAGAAACACCGAAAGCAGGAATATCGCAGAGGTTGGACCGTCTAGGCATCCCATGAAGCCCAGAAATATGTTGGTGACGGAGCCGGGTATCTTTGCAATGAAAAACGTAGTTGCCATAGCAACGAATCCGTACAAAAGAACGACGAATTTGGACAGGGTCGTGGCTTTGGTGTCCTTCATGTCCGGGTAAAGGACTCTGATAACGTCCCCGTAAGTAATGGCGGCCAAACTGCTCAAACACGACGATAGCGTGCTCAAGGCGGCGCTTGACAACGATGCGATAAACAGACCAGTTAGTCCAGGCACGTTCTTGAATAGTTCGATCACTGTTACTGGGAGTATCTCGTTCACATTGTCCACGAGTCCTCCGTTATAGATATCGCAGCCCCTCGACGCATGGTAGGCGAAAATGGTCACCCCTTCGTAGGCCGTCATGAAAAAGAAGACGGAATAGATGGGCGCCGAGAGGATATAGATGCGCCGCGCTGATTTGATGGTCGGGGTCGAGTTAATCCGCTGGATCCCGGACTGAGTGAGGCAGAGGTACAGAAAACTCGAAAACGTGCCGAAAGAAACATTCCAGACCGTGTAGCGCACGGTTGGGTCCAGGCTCAACTCTCCCATGAACAGTTGGTCACCGGCTAGCTCGGTGACGCGGGAAATACCACCGGCGTCCGCTGTGGATTTAACAAGTACAGCGAGAATACCGAGCGACATGATAAACAGCTGGAACACGTCCGTCCAAATGACGGCCTTAATGCCGCCCACAGCGGTGTAGATGGTCGTTATGGTCGTGTAGATGAGTACGGTCCCCCAATACGGAATCCCAATGATAACCTCGACGGCGACGCAGGTGCCGTAGATCACGGTACCCATGTAGAAGATATTGTAGACGACGCCCGTAAACACGACGAGATAACGGACCAGGTTGTCTCCGAAGCGCAGGTTGAAGTACTTGTTGACGCTGGTGATCTTCAGCGGGTGGAACACAGGGACAATGAACAGGGCGGCGAACACGTAGCTGAGGAAGATGCCGATGACGTTGTAGCAGAACATCATGCTGTAGACGTACACCTCTACTGGCGTCGCTAGGATGAGCAGCGAAGACTGGAACGTCACGATGAACGACAACGCAACTGGGATCGTACTTGACTTCCGCCCGGCCAGGAAGTAGTCATCGGGGGTGTTCTTGCGCCGCCTTTTGTCCCGTATGGCGAAAAAGATTCCGATCGAGAACGAAATCAGCAACGTGCCGAAATACACAATCAGGTCCCCGACTCCAAAATAGTCCTTCATATCTGTCTGAGTTTGGCTTCTAGCGCGGGATTGTGATGTCAAAACTGATATGTTTCTGTCACCAGTTTTTGGCCGATACAGTTTCTGGAGTCATGCGTATCTGACTTTAAGTACCTAATGCGAACACACGTGTCGTCGTTGTAGAGTCAAATAGATCCTATCTCCGTCCCCCGAGGGTGTAGGCGATGTGAATGTTTGGTTTGGCGACAAACACTCTTCGTTTCCCTTATTTTGTTCGCTCCACTGCATATTGTCAACATGTACAGCATGATGATTGTAAAAAATGTTTGTAATATTCATTTTCAGTGACGCCTGACTGTACGCCAACCAACGTATTGTTCGTCTGGTAACAATGCTGACAGGAGGACAATCTTATTTCAACTATTTTCATTTATTTTACATCGATTGTGAAGTTCTTGCAACGTAGGTGAATCACACTCGATTTTGTTAAAAAGAGAAATTTCAGCTTTCATATTTTAATGGATGTGTGATCGCAAAAGTTTCGCCACACTTTATGGTATGAAAACGCGAAGGAATACTATTTTGTCGTGTTGGATGAATGATAAACTGACGTTGGTACAGAGATGTCTATAAACCAAATAAGTGTGTTTGTCTGATGTTTAAGATTGTTTACGATTTTAATTATGCAACATCGATCGCAGCGTGCCTTTGGCCTACATCATTACTACCCCTTTAGCCATGGAACTGGCTTGACAACTCCTATGTTATTTTATCCATCGAAAGTGTCATTCAGGCAAACCAAATATACCAATTGCTTAACGTTCATTTGTACTTCCACACCTGAGAAACGAATGTACAACCTTCTATGCAAGAGGCAAATGTTCTCTATCTTTGCTCAGCTGCGTTGGTCCCATCTGACTAGACAACATACAGTATTCCTGAAATGAGGTTTTGCGAAACAAAGCTCGTTTTGCTATTAAAGCATCCGACCATCAACGATCCATGCCTTGATTTCTCCATTTAAACAAAGGTATGGCTTGTCCAGTCGTTTTATTACTCCCTTCACCAAACGTGACACTAAGGCAAACCATATCTGCCATTTTTTGTTTTCCAGTCTCGGGTTTCTAAGTAAAAGTTACTTTCGAAAATCCAAGCACTGTTTCAATGTTGCAGCCGTGCGTCTACGCTCGAAGTAATTGGTTTAGAAAAATCGCCCCCATCAGTGCGTATGATATGCATTCGACATGTACTTGTACGGTCGAACTGGTATATGATGATATTGTATCATCATCTTGAAACCCACAAACCAGCAGCCGAAACGTTGTTGTTGTTTGTTGGTGGAGCATATTAACTATATCAACATATCAACATTGCATTTATTTAAATAACGGATATACTCATCTTTATCAAATCTGTTTAGGTGATGGAGAAGAAATATAAGCTTTCCATTTTCTTCTTTTGTCTTTACGTTAGTATGCTCATCGAAGAAATAGATATAATCACGAAGAATCTTACGCTCATGTGATTTTGTGTTACTTTGTTACGTGGAGTCTGTGTATGTACACGACCAAGAACACAAAAAGAAACCTCAGAATTCTCATTTCTTTCATTATCGCTGTCCTTTGTTGTCCTCAACGTATTATATCTATTTTGACCAGCTTCAAGCGATACACTGTTATCCGTTCGTATAATTGAAAATCTTATAAGAAAAGAGCCTAATTTAAGAGTTTACCTTTGCGCTGGTAACGAATTAAAGGAGTTTGGACTCTGGCAATAACCTGTCAAATCTTTACAGATGGTCAATTCGTTTTTAATTGCACTAAAATCCTTTGGGGGGTTTACTTACTTTTGCTGTGTTAATCCATTACCAAACAATAACGACATTTTACCAGTTTGTTGCAGACGAAGCTGGAAAACATTGTGAGAAAAGACGAAATTGTTCTTAACGAACAGTTTCTCCTTTTCCCAATATGTTTTCTAGCCTATCAGAAGATTATTTTTCAATTTCATCTCATTTTGAAATGTCGTCTGCAAACTGTTTTAATTTGGGACAGTCGGAAATTTGGCGTTTGGTAAAGAGTTAAACGCAACATCTTAATGTGATGACAGCATCTACCCCATTTCCCCCAGTTTTCTTTTTCCTACACGAGAGCACGCTTGCACACTGTAAACTATAATTCTAATCATTTTCCAGCGGAACGTTCCCAAACCCATGTCATCATTTTGGTATGATTTGATGTATGTGTTGCAATTGTTTCAATTGATATCGAGTATTGTGACACGGTAAATTCTTTTCAGTGCAGATAATTTTTAATAAGGATGTTATCGCAATTTACAATTTTGATTAAGATCAAATTTACCGTATTGTTCAATCCAACCAAGAGATATATCTACTTCTTATTATTACGATTTATAATCAATTCCTCAAGATTATTTTCGATACCAAATAAGCCCTGCCTTTGGTATTTGTATGGGTCGGCTCTGCTGACTAGGTATATGTAAAAAAAAATGTTTGTTGAATTAACAAGGTCCCTCCCAAGATGCCAGTGGGTAAGGTTATATGGAAGTTTATAAGAGTTTTATTCCCTTATGATCTGTTCAATACCAATTTCTCTATCAAACGACCTGACCTAGCGTTTGTTTATAACAGACTTGTCGACTTTATCCAGTGTTCACGGGCCTTGTATGGTAAAATGATTGAAATACCGTTGACATTGGAGGGAATCGCAATAAACAATGAAATCGATTTATTTCTGCTTGGGGAATAGTTATAAGGTAAATGGTCAGGGTTGCTTTTAATGACATCTTTTAATATTTATGTTCTCATTCATTGCTCGTTTAAACAGTTTGGGTACTAATGTTTAATAAGCAGCGAAACATAAGAAAGAGAATACTACACCAACACCATTTGCATTCTCGTTGATATCCAAAAAGACAAGCTCCCTTTTACATTTATGTTCATATTGCACTTTAAGCGAAAGGTTCATAATATGTCCTTGAAGAGAAAACATAAATGGGTCCTTAACATTTACGCCCAAATGGTAATTTGTCCGAATTGAAGGCAATATCAGGCGTCAAAATATATAAATAAAAAGAAACTACTTTATTTGCGATATCTTGAAGGAGCCATACCACCAAATTGGGGCAATTTCTCTCTAGTATGCCTTTCATTTTATTTTTTTACAAGAAATGCCTAGCAAACATCTTTAAATATGATATTTGAAGGGGAAAAACAAGAAAAAAGAATGAACATCGCAACGAAGGGACTAACTTGTCTTTAGTTATAATTGAGCTTTTCCTTGTAATATCAATGGTTGATCTCTAATGTGTCTAGTGTCAGATGCGTAAAAGTGTAATATTATGGAGCAATAGGTTAACTCTTTCCCAAACAATAACGACATTTGACGAGTTTGTTGCAGACGACTTTAGAAAACATTGTGGAAAAAGGAGAAATTGCTCGTGACGAGCAATTTCTCCTTTTCCCACAAGGTTTTCTGCTCTATCTGAAGAATATTTTTCAATTTCATCACATTTTGTAATGTCGTCTGCAAATTTTTCAATTTGGGACAGTCCAAAATCTGTTGTTTGAAAAAGGGTTAAGGAAAAGAGGGGAAGCAGTCATCTATGAAATAAACGGCGTATCAGACATCGAATCGATCCCAAACATGTACCAGGCAGGTGCAAAGCGTACGAAAACTTGTCCCAAACGGTTAGTCTATACAATTTAACCATTTTCTTCATAGCTACTCAGTTCAAAGCACTTAATGCTGAAAGCTAAAAAAGCATTGTATTGTGAAAAGATGGAGAATAGGTTTGCTCAAGACCAGCATTTATCTTTCTGACACGTTGAATTCTACTTTAAAGGGGTATACCCCAAATCCGCCAATATGAAACATTTTGTTTCACCGGATTACTTCGTTTGTTCTCGGTGTAGATCGGTCGTGGCCGTAACTATTCGATGTTAAGCGAATAGTTCCGACACCGACCGATGTACATCGAGAACGACCGAAGTAATCCTCGAACGAAAGAGTTCACAAAGGCGGGTTATGGGATTTCTACCTTAAATTACCTATGCGACAGAGTAAATTGGCTGTTAAAGACAGGTTGGCCGCTTAACACAAATTGGTAAACACTATAAATCCAACAATGGGACTTTCTGTAGTGTTTTTTTAGGCAGATTGGCTGCTTAAAAGGGTGGTTGCTTAACACAAGTTAGACTGTACCCAATAACTGTCAATGTGTTCATACTCGATTATCAAATAGTGTTGTTGCTTTTAATACGGATCAGTCCATGGTTCTGACATGAGCAAATGGCTTATTCATTGATTGTTAGGAGCCTTACTTTGTTCTGTGTGTTCCCTAATGTATGCTCCTTTGACGAGAAGTTCATGTCTGCGTAAGTAAGAAAGTGAGTAAGTAAATTGTTTACTATAGTGACATATGTATATGCAATATGCGTGTCTATGCTTCTTCTAACAAATAAAAACATAACACCCCTATATGCAATACAAGACGAGTGATTAGATGTAGCTACTGTTAACGGATTCACAACTTTAGGTATAAAATTCACCTCTGAGAAAATCAAAAGATTGCAATTTCATCAAACACAAACCGGGATTATCCCGAACAGACTTATTATTACTATATAACTGACTTTAGAACATCCCTGAGAGACAATTTATACCCTTGCCGTACCACGTTTAAAATATAATAATTATCACCATGCTCTTACCAGTGTTTTAAACAACGACTAAGTCTACTGGTGAAGTAGACGACTTGATTGAATGAATACTCTCATTTGCACTCTTTGTACTTAAAGGGGGACTCTCATCTTCCATTACCCTCTCAAAAGGTGTAGCATGAAAAATACTTATCTGTTGTTCTTTTGTAACGGCACCATCACCATCAGTAATGTTAGCTTTACACTCCTGTCTCTAACGTCGTCCGCATCGGAAACACAACCCTTGCCTTCTCCACGTGGCATTCAAGGTCCTTGGCTGATTCCGACCGCGCGCTTATGTCGAAGTCGATGCTGGATTCCCAGGGTACCGTTTTACCAAACAGTTTACACTTAAGATTAGCGTAAGTCTTTAACAGCAATTCGTCTTAATTCAATATTGGGCGAAGCAATATTGCAAAGTAACACATCATTGGAATCGTCTCTCAGAGACGCTTCAAATGATGTGTCACATTGCATTATTGCACTTTCATTGAAGATACTATCCATGTTTATCAGTTCTGACTAAAGCAAATAATTTCTGCAAGTTGCTTAGTAAAACGTTACCCCGGTGTATAGGTTGCGAACGATGTGTCCTGGGTTTTTCTCCTGTTTGAGCTTACGGTCCGCCCTCACCTGCACCCTGTAGATTTCCTTCCCTTCGTCCGAGTCTTCTGCTAATGAATGCGCCTCATATTCGAAAACGACTTGCCAACCACTTTCGGATGAGTCGGCTTATTTGATGAGTTTTTGACGGTGAAACATTAGTTTTATACCTTCGACCACCTTCACCTGAGCTATACGGCTTCAGTCAACTATCAGCGGATTTCCTTCATTTTACCAAAGACATATGGAGGACAGTGGTCCAGGGGTAGAGCGTCGGCTTCGGGGCACGAGGGTCGTGGGTTCAAATCCCGTGAGTAGCGGGATCTGCCTAGCAAACTTTCATTAATCCACATTCGGCGCGAGTACTGGTAATGTATCCAGGAAGCAGATAGTGATCAATCTAAGTTGTAAGAACTTGTATCACAATTGATGTAATTGATGTAAAATAAATAAGTTTTCACTAAGCTAACATGTGAGTTTACCTTGAATTGTTCCTCATTTCCCTCGTTACGGAACGTATACGGCTGGCTAACGTAAAAACCCTGTTGAATATTGGAGTGTTCCGTCTGAATCATGTATACCTCTATGAACTCAGAATGTGCTGTTTAAAGGCCTCCAATTAAGACGACATAAACTCTTCGAGACACGTCAACGTGTCATTCTCAGTTGCCATCTTAATAACAATCTGTCCATGTCTGTGTCGACTTGTTGAATGACCAAACCCTGGACTATACACACACACATATATATGCACGCACTACCCCGTGCAGGAACTGTACAATTACACCATTCTTAGCCATGTACGAGTTTTTTCCACGTATCGCTCTAGACGAGTATTTCACTCTATACTATCGAAACGAGTGTAATAAATAAGATAATGTTGTTTTATGTCTAGTATAAGATAAGCTAGCGTTTAGAAAATTATACTAATTGAAATAAATCCCGGAAGAGTTTTACTAAATAATAATGTGCGTAAGTCAAAACTCATGTACACCAACATATCTTAATATTGGAATGTGACACGTCATTGGAAGCGGCTCGGAGAGACGATTCTAATGGTGTGTTACTTTGCAATATTGGTTATCTCAATGTTGCGACAAGAGCGACTATTGTTTTATACTTGTGCAGAAACCTACAATTAATGCTTAGTAAATCGGTACCCTGCTGCATAACATTTGAGAAAATCAGGCACCAAGTTGATCATAAATAAAAAACAACTTTGTATATACCTGTTTTTATCCATTATCTAGAGCAAATTATTATTTCGCTTTTAGACCTAGTTTTCATACTATTTATCAAATAACAAACTGATTGAAGAAAATTCCCCATTAATGTTGTTGAATACATTAAAATAAAAAACTTTATCAGTGCATGTAAGTTAATCTTCTTTGGCAACATTGGTTCACAATCCGAAGGTCTCATTTTCGACACATGAGGAGAAAAGAAGGGAGCGACAAAGTGATCGCGAAGAAAAAAAGTTTTGGCTCACACTTTTTTTTAATCCAATATGAAAAACAAACTATTATTCGCTTTTAATTTGAACCGGGTAAAATATCCCATGTGTCCAAAGTGGTATTAGACGTTCAGCTAGTTTTCATGATATCTATCAAATAACAAAATGATTGATGAATCTTTCCAATTAATGTTGATGGATACATTTGAATAAATAACTTGAAGTGTAGAATTTATTATATCAGTGCGAACAGGTTTATCTATTTTGACAAAATTGGTTCGTTCCCCATGGGTCTCGGGTTCGTTCCCTGTTAGCGTCGATTGTGAAAATGCCGAGACAAGCCCATAAATGGGTGGGAGTTCTGGTTAAGTATCCAGGAAGCACTCATCGAGAATTCAATAAGCTTCAAGATTCCGTCACAATCAATGTAACATAGTTTATGCTTAAACGTAACATGTTTAATATCAACCTATCAACAGGTTCGCTTATCTACCCATCTATGGTAACTTGCATGTGTTAGGCTATAACAGAAAGTTCCATGCACACGGCACGTCTTTAGCTAAATGGTTAACTTTGAATTCTTGGAACTAAATAAACGACATAAAATGCTACCAGGCTCTGATGGGCTCCATTGGCCCATTACCATTGACCATCATATGTTAGCCCAGCGAATGATAGGCATATAACATTTTTCTCCATATGGGACCTGTGCTCGCAAAATGCATTGCTTTGATTCATGTTTTCACTCGGCGTACAAAAACATAAGCTACCCAAAATTGAACACCTAAGCAGAATGTGTTTTAAATCCAACTGCTGTCTCATTCCTGTAAGATTTAACGACCCTAAGAAATGAGAAGAAAAAGGTCAACGGAAAAGATCACATTGAATTTCTCGAAAACTAAGAAACGTAATACCTATATTTAAACATTGAATGGTAAGCGAGAGGGGCTGAGGAGGGAAGAACAACTCAAGACCAAGGTAGGTCGCTTAGAAAAAAAATGTTCTTCATACCATGCAAGATTTAATTCCCTTTGAAATCTAGTTGTGTCCTCTAAAGTGTGATCAAATGTTTAATTCTTGACATTTTATATGTACTTCTTATATTTACTCAGAGTAAACATTACCAAAATATTGAAGGTCTTAAGGCCACTTAATTGATTTGTTCGTTGTTGGCAAGGAGATTTACAGTACCAACTCGATGCTGCGCGTTTCCAATCTTTTTTACGACATAATATTTTCTGTTTTACTTGAGGATAAAAAAGATCAAAATATGATTCTATTGTATTAATACATATAAAGATATATCAACCAAACGTACACACTCGTTTTGACGACCGGAATAATGTTTAGTTGACTGCGAGTGGTTTCAAAAATAAATTTAAAACATGAACCAATTTATATATATAAAATATTAATCTTTATACAAAAATAATAGAAATTTATCATACATGATTCAATATAATATTGCTAATATCAGAAACGTTAAGATACATAACAAACATTTTAACACGTGTTAACACATCACCGTAAGAAAAGATCTGGAACATATATCAAGGCAGTTGTATAAAGAAATTTCCAGATCAGCTAAGATCATTAGATCTAATTGACCTTTAAGGCTACATTTTACCACCTGTATTAGAGAATTGGGGATAAACTCAATTTAGCTTCTTTGATCTAAGGGAAACGAAACACCACAAAACACAAAGGTGATATGGTTTCTTTACAAATGACTCTAAAAATGGCGAACAAATGTGAAATTTCTCTTTTGGAGCTTTGCTTTTTTTTCCTATCTCCCAGAGATTTTAACACCAAAAGCATTATACATTTTACGATTCATGATTATCGCATGTTTTTGCTTTCGGAACAATCACTAACTGACGTATTAACTAATGTTACAATGTATAGGCGTTTGACATAGCTTCGCCCTAAGGTCATGAATATCAATTAGCATTTTAATACAAATATATCTAACATAAAATCCAATCTAAAGGTCATCAATATAACTTTGCATTTAACAAAATTATCTTATTCAATCGATGAAATATTTTGTACACTGCACTGAATACACTCCAACAAACCTCTGAGATTCGATGGTCCACTACAAGACCGTTTAATACTTTCAGTTTCATGAAAATAATCTCTTTGTACTTTTGTAAGTAAGCTTGACCCTTTAAGTCATTTAAAACGAACGTAAGTATATGACGATATCTTCATACCATCATGGTCCAAACCACGATAAGCTGCGTTTAACCTATTTTTTCAACCCTAAATATTAACCCATTATGACTTAACAGACCAAAGGCAACACAAGTGAAATACTTAACCGTATAATATTTCTATTGTAACAGCGATTGCTTATCTGTTGATATGATATACGGCAAGTCACAGTCAAACGAAAACACAATGCTGCGTCTTCCAAAGAATGACACATGGGATGAAACAAAAGGCTGCTTTCAAACAATCTATGTTACATTTACGACTTTTGGTTGTATTGCACACTTTCCTTTTACGGCGCTACCAACGAAAAATAACGACGCAACTCATTTATTTGACAAGAAATTTACCGATCATTTACACTCTGGTCACATTGGTCTCAGGGATTTCACTTCTGAAATAATATATTTAGAACCAGGTCAATATGGGACAGCTACACCCTTGAAATCTTTTCCAGCGACCCTCCAACGTTCACTAAATCACCCTGGTCTTTTAAAGGACCGCCCTGTTTGATACCCTGTTGGATACCATTCATCAAAGGAAACCCTTTATAGCGTGGACTCTCAAGTTTTTCGTGTAAATAAGGCGGAGAACCAGTGTTCGGCGACGTATTAAAAGATGGCGGGGAAACAGTTCGCTTTGGACTACCCCGCCTGTGTCTTGCTTTGTCCTTTGGCACTGCCGCCGGAAGTTGCTCCAACGAACTCGGAAACATATCCGGTCGTTGCGCATGCGTATGCACACTTATCGGTTTGTCTCGAGGTGGAAGTTCCGGTCTACAAGGCGGAACTGCAAGTTGCGTGCGCGGTTGTTTTTTCACATGTCCGTTGGAATCGCCAACTTTCTTGAAGCTGCTGTGCGTCGTGAGGCCGTATGACGTGGATGACGACGGCGTGTAAAGGGAACCATCCATTCTATCCCCGGATGAGCTGTGGCCCGATTTCGTTGTAGGTGACGACGCATGTCTGCTCGGTGACTCGTTGGAGTAGTTCTGGTTCTCGTCGCCGACGTGATTATTCCGAGAGCTCAGCTGCGTTTCGCTTCCGATGAACGCCTTATTGAGATAGCCGTTGGACGTCCCGCCACCTGCAAGCTGGTACTGGGCTTTCTTCCAATCGTAAAGGGTGTCGTCTGCTGTACCGGAAGTTGAACCCACGAACTGCATTTCCGGGTAGGTTAGGGAACCATTCTCTTTCTTCCGGTCAGGTGACCTGTACGTTGTTGTTAGGTAACCAGTTTTCATCTCGTAGCAGGTTTTCTTCAATTGCGCTTCAAGTTCTGAAATGGATAGTAATAACTTCTTTGTATGGCAAGTTAACTTACCTTGAGACACATATTTGTAATACCATTATATTTGATATAACAAGTTTAAGGCCGTTTTCATTAGCCGTTTACGAGAAACGCGAGATATCCCGTCGAGGGCATTCCACTGGACAACCTGAACTTCCTGGGTTTGAATCCCAATATCTGATAAAAACGAAGAATTGTCAAAATCAGTGCTTGACTATACACACATTGGATGGTCAAATAGAATATATCTATTTACCTTAAAATCATTACAAAAACAGATAGATATGTTTTATAATTGTAATCTAATCTCACACCAAATTTGAAAAAGAAATTGGACATGTAGGAGAAAAAGTGTTTTAAAAATGCGAACACAAATCAGTAAGTCGCCGTGCGTCATAGAAGAGACGAACATAGACTTACCTTTGACCCTTCTCCTAAAGTAGCAGATGATGACGATACCAAAGATCAAGATGAGTAGACACAGGAACCCTAATATCCCAATAATCGTGTAGTCTGGGGTCCCAAACTCCTCCTGGACGGGATGGGTGTGCGTTGTGGTCTCGGCGACAATGGGAACCTTGGGTGGTCCGAATAAACAATGGTCACATAGCGTTGACCTACACTTCCCGTTCACAGTTCTCGACCCGAAGTTCAGTTTTTCAGTGTTGAGATCCAAAACACCCTCGTCGTAACTGCCCACCTGAAAAAGTAAACATACGGTAAAGGTTTTATTTTTATTAGTGACACCCTTGGTGAAAAGGCCTGCCATGTTGGCTTATGAGACACTTTTCACTGATTATACCAAGTATCTCCCAACTTCTATCAAAATGCCAGGCGCCAAGCCCAGCGGATATGATTCGGTAACTATTGATTTAACTAGCTCGTGGCTCACGAACCGGTCATTTCGGAAGTCATATGTGAAACTTATATGAATAAGAATAAATCCGTTATACGTTATTAAAGACAATCCATTGCAGGCCGCGGTGTAAATCTGGTATGGTTTTAACCATTAGTTTAAACTTTGTTAATTTTGCATCGATTGTGAAACAAGTTCTTACAAATTAGATGAATCACTCTCGATTCTGCTTTCTGGATAGTAACGAGTACTCGCACCGAATGCGGATTAATGAAAGATTGCAAGGCGAAACCCGCTTCTTACGGGATTCGAACAAACTCTATACCACTGGACCTCTATCCTTGGACAAGAGCAGAAACAAAGTGTCGCCTGGGTGCCTGGAAGGTTGATGAATTGAACCAAGAACGTTTGATACAAAAGAACAATTATCCTGTCAATAGTTCCATTTTGGGACCGATAACTAGGTGCCGTATAACATTTGTGATATCCGGTACTAACCATATAACGCATCCACGTGAAAAATCATGACGTCATAAGAACGCCATGACACATGACGCCATGTTTACATCATTCTCTGCTTTTTTCACGTGTTAAATTTTCAATTTGTTTGTTTAAAAGTATACATAAGGGTAACAGGATAAATAGAATAGATGATTGGTGTCTTTGAATAGGAAACATTATCGGGCTCGGCATCGGAATATTATCCGTTTCGCCTTCGGCTCACCGGATAATATTCCTAAGCCTTGCCCGATAACATTTCTGATTCACGACACCAACCATCTATTCTCTATATACAAAAGAACAACATATACGACAGCAGTTCTTTACATTAGTCATAGTAAAGGAAACGTTCTTAGTATAACGAAAGAAACGCTAGATTTCGACTTAGAATGACGGGATAGTATCCCGGGAGTCTGAAATTAGCGACAATGTGTAGATCAGACTTTCATAGATTGACCGCCAAACATAACGATAATAGAAACAAACCAACGCGACATACCTGAACATAATCCAGACCACCGTCCACCTCTTGCACGTTGTTTATGGTGAAGCCGATTTTACCATTCCCGTCGTCTTTAAACACCCTGGTCTGAACACCCCCTCTGTCAATCGTCTCTTCTCGGATGAATTTCACCACTTCCGGCATGTATTCGAAATACTTTGAACAGGGAAACGTGTCCTCGAAGCCACAATGTTTGTCCTTGGATTGTTTTAGACCTTTAGTCACAACTCTGACGGCATCGACGGCGTGGACGATTCTTTGGTCTTTCACGAAATAATCGATCGTTTCCTGCGAGAACTGCAAATCATTCGTACAGGTTACGCTGTATTTGAAATGAAAACTCTGCGGCAAATCGCACGTAAAGAACCGCTCCCAGTATTCTATAAACCATGGATTTCGAGGGCTCGTCATCGGGTTCAATGTTTTAATGAAGTCGGCAAACGAATCGTCCGCCAAAGAGTCTACTTCGTTCTTGAGCGTGAGACTACCTCTCGCTGATTGATCCAGCACGTAGATCCTGTCGCTCCAGTCTTCGCTCGCCAAAAAGATGAAATCGTTCGCCCCTCCGAGAACGGTAAGGAAATCACGAATCCTCGTCTCGGTCCCGAAATACACCACAACATCACTCTTCTGGTTGATTAAATTCGTCTTCGCCTCAATCAGATCCCCAACAAAGTCCTCTTCGCCCACCTCACTGATTCCTTCGGGGGATTTAGCGACACATATACCACTAGCATTGGCAAGGTTAACGATACTGTCCATTCCCATTTCGCCGTAGTTGTTTTCAACGTACAGAATGCTGACGTATTGCCAAGACATCGTCTCGATGATCTTCATCATGCATTTCACTTGCTCCTCGTCACTCGGTACTGTCCGTAGGAAATACGGGTAATTGATTCTATTGTCGAGATCTTTGGACGAGGCCGAAGCGCTGATCACGGGAATATTCAGGGAGTTCATCAACGACGCCACCGACTTCGTCACCGTGCTACCCAACACGGAAACCACCGCTAGTATCTTACTTACGTCAATTGCATCGGTGCTGTCGGGCTTGGTGAGGCGTACTTTCCCCGACATCAACTGTGACAGTACGAGGCCCGTTCGCGAGGCGCTGTAGCAATCGTCTATGATGAGCGCTCCGAAATTGATGCCAGTCTCGTTTCGCGCCTTTTCAAGCGTGTGAATGAACCCTTCTATGATCAGTGCGTCCAACTGACTCAGACGGAATTCCCCACACTGGAATGGATCGCTAGGGTCCGTTTCGTGTACGGAGAAGATGCCCAGAAGTAAGGAGTCTCCGTCTATGTAGATGTACTCGATGTCCGCTTTGTCGAGACAAGTGTCGCAGTCCAGCCTACACGTTGAAGTGGCGATGTTATTGACCTTTCCGACGGAAGATTCGTCCACGTTAAATGTCCCATTACGATATTCTCCGAACTGAAATGTTGAATGAAACGTGGAATGTTTTTATCCTCATCTTCCAATGTCTGTAGTTATCCAAATGATACATAATAGATTCAAAAGTCTACATACTTATCTCCCAGTGTCTGTATTGCCGACATGTAGGTCTAATGCTAACATTAGACCTACATGACGGCAATACAGACACTGGGAGATAAGTATGTAGATATATGAATTTATCAAGTTCTGCAACAAAGCCTTTTCCCCTTTTCCTCTTTTTTTATTTGAAAAAAATTCAGATACACGTATCTATATTTTTCCTATCGCTTTACGAGTTTTTGGCTCCTATATTGAAACGTTAGTACCTCATACTGTGCTTATTGTACATGAGAGAATAGAATAATTTTTCTGTTCTGTTTTATAATTGATAAAGACTCTTTTCAAAATGACTACAGAATTTGGAGTATAACTTAAACTGTTTTATAAAAAGAATCAACAAATACAATAGATCTAAAAGTAACACTAGTAGCACTAGTAACACTATAGCAAAAGTGTCTATGTTTATGTATATGTAAGCAGCATAGTTACAAGAATGTCAGGATAAAATGCCAGGTTTTGATATACATGTAAAGGAAACGGACGTTACACCCATGATACAGAAAGGTGTGGTTTGTCGGAATGATCATGAATTGGTACCAGATTTTCATGCTCTCATCTTGTTTCAAAACAATCAAAAGTAAATACCTTCATTAAAACCGACGCGTTTACCATCGACACGTCAAATAAAGGCGAAGACTCCCCGGCATCTACCTCTCCATCGTCACGGAATATAATGCTTCTGTTTCTACGTATCAACTCCGTGATATTTGACACCGACGTATCGTTGTACATAAGCGGTTGTTTATCGATGTCCAACCGGAACTTCGTCTTCAGTGCGTCGCAGACAGGCTGCGCGGAAATGTTGCAGCCGTAGAGCAATGTTTGTCGCTGAAGGGCGTAACCCAGCGAGAATATCGCATCGACGGTGGGTAGAATGTCCTTGTTTGTCCACTGAGGCGCGCTTGTCTTTCCAGTGCATCTCATCAAATCGCTCAAATCGTCCGTGACAGTATCGGAAGCAGAAGCGTCTAATGCGGACCCCCACTTTGTGTTGACGTACTCTTCCGCTTTCGGTAGATACACGTACGAAGGGGAAATGACGATGGTACCGTTGTTCAAGTCGACATTTGAGAACCGTCCGAAATCGTCTGTTGGGTGGAAACTAAGCAGCCACGTGATGTTGACCATTTCCTCCTTGTGGAAGCTCATCTGCTGGAACATTTCCTTCGCAATCGACCGTCTACCAAGGTAGATAACCGTGAGAAGATTATTTTTCGCTCTTTTTCGGACATTGGTAAGCGCTTCTAAGTTAATGTCACCGCCAGTCTGAAAGGCAAAATCTTTGACTATCAATACAAAACCTGTATACGTGAGTTTTAGTTTGAAAGAAAGATAACTCATCTGAAGTTGATAAGATAACCTCATTCTACGTGATACATACGTGTTATATCCCTTTCATATTTTGTCATCAAGTGACCATTCTTGCAATTGCGATTATTGTTTTGCTTGATCAGCATGGCAAATTTGGGGGATTTATCTCTTTTCATTGATAAACCTAATGACTAAATTACAAAGGCACGATACAGTTACAAATGCAATTTTGGCATTCATGAGTGTTTTTTTATTTATTTATTTCAATGTAAGAATGTGACTGAAACCATCCAAATTCTGTTGATATAGGTGTTACAAACCCTTTTTAACCATCTAATTATATCCCCAACATAGCTTTATCGTATAACGTCGCGTTGTAATAAGCAAATAATTCAGTACAGTATTGTTAGTAAAACTGTATCGTATAACGTGTATACTAGATAGATGAATTACAAGCGAAACACTATACAAAACAGCTGACGCCCGCGAATCATATAATGTACCCAATAAGTATCAATATGCTTCATACGACATTCTAGAATAATTGAATAACTGTGGGAAAAGGTGAAATTACGCGTACGAGCAGTTTCTCTTCCTCCAAAAATGATATATGTCCTACATGAGCTTTATTCTTCGCGTCTATTCCGTGCAAAAATGTCGTCTGCTAAAACCTTTTAACTTCGAAACGACAACAATAAGTGTCGTTTGGTAATACAAATACGAACATGAGTATCCTATGTGTAATACAACACCGGAAACCTAGATTACTGTTAAAGGATGGGACCTTTAGGCGTCATGTTGGTGACTCTGTTATGGGTGAAACTCTGAACGCAATTTTCGAACATGAACTAGCGTCTATCGACAAGAATTGAATCGTGGTTCCAAATCATAATAAAAGACCACAGTGGAAATAATAGGTCTTTTTTTTTAATTGTTTTAACTTCAATGGTGTAGTGAAACTATCATATTGATCTAGATATGAAACCGAAAGTTTTGCCTTTTCACATCTTCTTTATAAGCATGTATATCTATTGTTGTACCTCATGTCGAATAATTGCAATAAAATACACCTAAACTAATTATTTCAATCACTATAGACGTTACCGTAACCGCAGTGACAGTGTCGATACAAATTGAGTAGGCCTGTCCAAGCTCCCGTAGTTTGTCGATGGCATAACGGCTAAATTCATCGTCCTCTCTGACCACGGCCACAAACGTCAAACCAAGTTCACGCATTGTAGATAGGATTGCCTGAAATTGTATCATCGCTAAGTTCATAGAATGTACATATACACGTACTGGTTTTGATGCAGGTGTAGGGTATAAGTGTTGATAATGACATTTAGGCACGGAAACAACTGTATCTATCAGCTGGTTTCCGTTTTTAAACAATGTATGGTAGGAGTTTGCATAATTTAAAAAAGGACATTCCCTCTTACTTTCATATTGAGATGAACAGTATTGCAAAGTAACATATGATTGGAATCAAATCCTGGCATATCTCTATTGATAATATGGGATAGCAAAGCGGACTGGAACACCATTGGTTTGAATTCACTGAGTAAGTGCATAAAGCTGTTACCGCAATGAAACTGATATCATGCTGAAAAACAGTTCTAAAGAAAATAGTAGGCAGTGCAATTCGTTTATAAATACCTGCGCTTGAATATCGTCTCGTGTGGCTGTCCTGTAGAAATGTAGGTGGCGTGACAATCCCTCTGTTGTGACGTAAGGGGCTATAACTGGAAGTGACGTGTTAGCTATTGTGTGCAAAATGGCTTCCGTCGTTGCCGTCTGTGAGGTGCCAACAATACCTTAAGATGTAGGGTTTATGATTAGTTCTTATATCTAATAAGAAATGTTTTCTGACCACTTTCGATGAAGTATTCGATCTTTGTTAGTAAAATCTTAAAATTATAAAATCAAAATGTCTTGTAGTGGTTTTCTTATGTCTAATAAGAGGTACTTGCAGGCCCATTAGGTCGGAATTACTATGGTTGTTTTGATTTCTGTTATAAGTGACAAACAACTAGAAAAATTCAGTTAGAATTTTAACCAAATAAAAATCAGTTAAACCTTTGAAAACGGCGTTTGATGTCTAACAAATAAAGGGGATATCTGGTAAAAACATTGTAGAATTGTAGAATTAAAGGGGTGGTAGAACATCAACCATACAGACTGTGGTATTTGTATCACGTTAAGCGTATGATAATCGTTTTATTCACGTAGTCGCATAATGAAGAATGGTGGCACAATCGACTCACCTATTTGGCAGGGTGTGTTTTCCGCGGTCGCACAGGCCTCCGTCCCAAGCACGGGGCCTTCGAGCACGTTCAGGGCGAGGCCGATACTTTTCCATGGTAACCCACAGTCGTCGTGTACGTCAAACCCTAGGAAATAGACATGCATATTAAGTTAAATCCTAGCTCCAACCAATGAAATGAAAATGATAAAATAGCGGATTCGCTCCATGGAATTGAAGTTTTTTGTAATTTGACAAATGCATCACATACTGGAACGAAATAGATTGGGAATAGATTAATTTTCTTTGAGACCTTGGAAGAGGCTCTTTTGACCAAATGAGCATTTTTTTTTTTTTTTCATTTAGGGTAAGTTTTGTAGACCTTACCATTAACCCCTCCCCCTGTTGCAAGTATGTCAAAGCGAGTCTTAGTGCAGTAATTGAATATTTGCGAACTAATGGGGAAAGATCAAAGTTTGGTATCATTATTATGTCATTAAGCAGCCTTCATCGGGTTTATGAGGCGTTCTCAATAACATTTAAAATTTCACACGGCTTTCTTTACATACTCCTGTTTTATTCTGATGGAAGATACATATTTTTCGATAAGACTTGAACGTTTTTACGCATATATGATGATTTGTTCTGGGCAGAAACTAATGAATGTAATAAAGCCCTTTTTTTGTCTGAGACATAATAGCTTCTCAGATGCATTACTCTTCGCAAAATATTAGTCCTAAAAAAAGTCTTTGCTCAATGTGAACGAAGTCTTCTTTGTAAATCAATGCTTTTTAATGTATTTTGATGTACAGGCATCTACAGTATTTTGTATTTTTGAAATTTTTAAAACCAACCCTAAGCTTTCATACGCATTTTAACGTCCAGTCAGGTAAACCGATATATGTTAAATTGACGGTAAAGGATTACGTGCGAATTGGTTGTTTTGTTACCTAAACATTGACACAAGTTATTTCTTGACCTAATATTTCTCCAAAGGATATACGTTCTTATAGCTGTTGTCCAATTCGTTAGTAAAACATCCTTTCATATGTATTTGATTTCGCTCTTTAGTCTATAAGTCACCCATTCCTTCCAAAGCTCCTTGTGGTGTTGGTAGGAAAAGTTAATATTATGGGGAGGAGTATTTGTTTGGACTTCTACCTCAACATTTCAGATATGTGGCCACCAATGAAAGATCGCAAAGGTATCTGCCTGTCATTTGGATATCATTTTGTTTGTTTATATCGTCAGTATACGCATCTATGACCTTCTAGAATGAAGTCAAAGACGATTACTGTCCTTTTTTACCATTCAACTAGGATTCTTGAATGTTGTCCCAATTACGAAAAGTAGCATAAATCGAGGCCAGTTCTTCCCCCTTATACACCGTAATGGACGGTATTCAAATAAACAAATACCTCAAGCTAACAGTGTATACAATATGACCATCTATCTTAAAAGTGACAAACTTAACCTAAAACCAAACAAATTGATACAATTGCTTTGAATTTCAGAATTGAGACCACGGCACAAATAAGACCACTCTTCTAAGTTTCCCATGCGTAAGGTGTGGTCTTATTTGAAGGGTATGCAATATGAACGATAAATGAAACTCACAATGCATGAATGAATAAACCGATTGGGATTGCGCTTTAATGAACATCTGATGGACGTTTAATTTTGGTGGGTATCTTGGACAAGTACTGTTTTACCCCTTGCTCTGAAACGTGTTTTGTTTATCACAAACTTCATATACATATGTTAGCCTGGATTAATTGTCATAAACATTACTTAGGTACTAATCTTTTATAGTTAAACGGGAGTCAGACTTATTCATAAGTATACTTTTATCACATTTGTCATTGATTTTGTTTACACGTCACATTGGCGAATGGAAAAGTTGCCAGAAATGGTTTGGTTTTTTTCTTTGTCCACAGGTCTTTGTACACTGTATCACAGGTAATGTACTCTTTTTCTTCAGATTTTATGATTGGCATCTTCAGATGCTTTCATTAGGATAAAGATAAAACATACCGTATAAAGGAACGAGTTAATTAAAAACAGAAGGGACAGGCGAAATGGGTGGATCGAATTTTAACTGATCCAAATTAAAAGTCACACCAAACGAAAATAATATCATATTAGAAAATTATAATCGTTTACACTTTAATTCTAATCATAAACCATTTGGACAAAGTCCCCAATTATATATTTGGAGCATTTGATCTGTTTGCCACAGTGGTTTATAAAGATTACAGCTGAAGATGTAACTCGGATGTTCAAAGCTGTAACTGTGGTAATGATATATCTACGTCTGGATCCTTTGGACTACAACAGATACGACATAGTGGAATTTTTGTAAAGAAGGGGTGAACGATTTCTTTATTCATTTACTTATTCATTTGGGTCTTACATCGCGTCAACATTATTTCAGTTATGCTGCGATTCCCGACTCTTAATGATGGAGGAAGACTCGATACTCAACTGACCATAATGTCTTGTCAAGCCGGGTAGAACCATCGGCATTCCGTAAGTCAGTCGGGAGATAACCTCTCACGAAACTCCAAATGCCGTCAAAGATTTGAACCCACTCAGAAAGTGTTAATGTGAATTGAAGTTATGGGTACCGTTTTACTTAACAAATTATGGAAAGTATTTGCGTAAGTCAAGGTTGATAAACGTGTATAGTATCCTAAATGAAAGTACAATATTGCAACGTGCCACGTAATTGGACGCGTCTTGGAGAGACGATTCCAACGATGTGTTACTTTGCAATATTGCCTAGCCAAATATTAAACTAAGAGGAAATATTGTTTTGAACTTACGCAAATTTTAAGCATGAACTGTTTAGTAAAACTGTACCCTGTACTCTAACCACTAGGCCAGGGAGGCCCCAAGGGGTAAACAATGTCGAGGGCAAAGTGTTGTCCTAAGTATGACATGCTGATAATGATCGATAGCGTAATTGGAAACAAATTTAAAGGTTCCTCAAGGGCAATCCATTAATGATCCAATAGCTTATCCCATTCTCTGCGTTCTTAAGTCTGCCTTTATGTCGAATTGAACATAGAATTGATTCATCAAGCAATCCCATCAAACCTACGTTAGACAACATTAAAGATACGTTAAAGCTTTTTTTTGTATTAATCGACTCATCTACTGAGGCAACGTCTATTTCGGACTTTTGAAAAAAAAACGTGGAAAAAGGAAAACGAAAATGATACTCAAAAGAACATAGCACCTCTTTCCATTTAGTTATGCGAATGATTTATATTATTCTAAATTCTCATCTCACTTTGCAATTATTCGTAAATATAGTACGAAAACCAGATCATCTACCCTTGGCCAGTAGTTATAAATACGCTTTAGAAGCATATAACGATTGGGTCTTTGCGGATGACGTTAAACAAAATCAGTACGGATGCCCATTAAAAGGGACAATATACATGTATGAGGATATGAGAAATATATAATAAAAAAGAGTAGTATTGTTGAAGCGAAACGAACAAATGATACCTTTGCAGCCTATGACAGATTACATGACATATACGTATAACATTTTATAGCGGACTAAATGCTATTTTTGTCGCAAAGTCGGCTTGCGATAACCTACAAATGCTGTAAGTGCGTCACAATAAGAAAACATATAGAGGTCTTCATCTTTTCCATATATGTTTTAGCAAAAGCCAAGCAGTCATTTAAGATAAGAACCCTTAAATTCATTACGAGCAAATCATGTTGTCACAATAGCTCTTTCAAATGCCCTCACAAATTGTTTATGTTTATCATATTGCCCGTTGCTTAAAGGTACACCTGGAAGGCAATACTTGAAAATTGCGAAACCCTGATGAATGAATAATATTAGGTACATTTGTTTTCGCAATCTGTGTCGATCTAGCGGACGAGAGCGATTGCATACATCACATATCCCAAGTCAATTACACCTACCCCCGTTACGCATATTTTATCGTTTCCCATCTCGTTTTTCCCATATAAACAAACCATGCGTGCAAGGTATGCGAATCTGACACGTCGCTAGCGAGTCCCACAATGAAATTCTTTTTGTCAACACTTTTCTCTTCACCCATAATTCACTTGCAAAAGATCGAACGCAGATGTCTCCGAAGAAGATATAACAAGCGTCGCATAGGCAAATGTTTCGATTTAAAATCTTAAACCTAAGCAGAATGACATACCTGTGTGTTGAACATAAGGATATAAGAAGCATTGACTTAAGAGCTCGTCTTGTGTGTTGCACTTTGAAGTTAACCAAGTTAATGGATGAGAACAGATACTACATCGTATCAACCACTCATATACAGGTACCATCAAATCGAGGTGTTTTTTGGTGGGTTTAATGAATTGAGATATGACACAAGCCATAGCGTCCTACATACAGGTGTGTTATATTCCCCCTTTTCGGCCGTTTTCAGTGCGATTTTCAAAGAATTAGATGAACAACACGCTCTTAGTAGCGGTACACGTAAGAGCATGACGACATCCCCCCGAAATGTATTAATCCTTATAGTGATGGAACCAACTCATGTTTATGCAGACAGATTAGATCCAGGCCAACCACTAAAGTGAATTGGCGCCTGGCCTAAGATCAAACCTGTGTGTTACTCTGAATATCTTCCCTCAGCAGAATTAAGGAGATAGTCAAGGTTTTGGAAAGCAGACGACACAAAAGTATACTGTAGAAAATTACCTAGCATTCTAAGGCTTAAGGGAAAACGTCCGGTAACTGAGAACAACCACTGGCAATAAATAATGTGTAAATGACACTAAACGCAGATTTATAAGGCACAAAGAGGCGGCTTCTGTTGAGAACTTTATTGCATTTAAGGTCACCCATGACCGGGTAATTGATGCGATCAAGGTTGAACGTCGTGTAAATACGAAATTACCAATGGCCCTATGATACATGTTCAAATGGGTTGGACGATTTTTTTCCACTGTGCAAAAATTGGAAAACTGTTTGCGAAAGAGGATTTGGTACCCACGACCAAAGTCCCGTACTATGTCAAAAATATGGAGTTTTCCCACCAGTAGATTGAATGGTTTTCCATGCGTATATGGTGTCACTTGTGAAATTTCACTTTTATCAGTTGCTTATTTCTAAGTGTTTATTTGTTGACCTATGCTCGAACCCGCATCCTTCAACGTGCAAAACCTAATCGTGTCGTTATTAACAGCACGTGTAGAACCATATAAAGGGAAACGTTTTGAAAAGAGAAAGGTGTTGTCCCGGTTCGGAATCTTTTTTCCGAACAGCAACATTGTTATTAACCCAAAAGCGTAAGTATTTATTCATGAATAATATTTAGGTCAATACTGGTTTGGAATACATTCCAATACAATGGGATAGAAGGGGTATTCGAGCATTATGAAACACATATAAAACAATATACCCCCGCCCTTCCCAGACACACACAAGACAATAAGAAAACACCTCTCCCCTCTCTTCTCGTTTTTAGGAATGCTTTAATAAAAGGTCAAGTTAGTAAATGGTCAAGATAATAAGATGTACCAACAATATGAGTGATGACCATAACTTAGTCAATATAAACTAGCCAATCAAACAGATAGAGACCACCTACCTAGATAAGGCACGGTACTTATTCGTTATGAGCTGCAATTGACATGTTTATCTTAACCCTTTACCAAACACCAAAATTTCGAGGGTCTCAAATTGAAAGAGTTTGCAGACGACATTTTAAAACGTGATGAAATTAAATAATAATCTTCTGATAGGGCAGAACAAATTAGGGGTAAAGGAGAAATTGCTCAGTAAGAACAATTTCTCCTTTTCCCACAATGTTTTCCAGAGTCATATGCAACAAACTGGTTATAGTCGTTATTGTTTGGTAGTGGGAAAGACCCATTCCGTTTTATGGAACTTTACGTCTGAACATAACCAGCACATGCCAATTTCAAATAGTATGAAAGAAATATCAATTCGGTTGCTATTGTTTCAAAATACATAAAGGAAATATCTATTTGCTTTGTTTTTATCACCACTGTCACCTTAAGAAGATGAGCTGTTTCCTTGTATAAGACATCTCTATTTATCAGGCATGAGTAAGTACACTGGGATTGGCTTGTTTACTTTAAACTTATTTAGCATGCATCGATGGAGAAAACACATCTTGCAGAATAACTACGTATACCCATGCCTGTCGGCACATATAGGATAATTGATGTGTATCATATGTAACTGTTCGTGTGAAGAGTCTGATATAATTGCACCAAATATCGAATACAAGCACCTTTTCGTGTGAAGAGTCTGCAATAATTGCGACCAAATACTGAATATGCACCTTTTCGTGTGAGAAGACTGAAATAATTGCGACCAAATATCAAATATGCACCTTTTCGTGTGAAGAGTCTGAAATAATTGCTGCCTTGCGGTAAACCTTTCGCAAGTATTGACGATAAACGTAATATATATACAGCTTTGATGTCGGGATAATATAACCTATGAATGGCGATATTATATTTGTAAACCCTGGCTGGTAATGCGTTTTACGTTTGTGAACGATCTTCATTTTATAACATTCCAAACTGCAATTAAACCCAATATTTGTCCTGCATAGGAGCAATATCGAAAGCGAGCCTAGATCACAACTTTATATCTATAAACAATGACTTGTTTCTGTATTGCGTCCTAGTTTAAGATAGACGTGATATACCATAACATCAAAATTAAAGCTGATTGTTTACAGACTTGTGGAAACATGGAATTCAAAATGATTTTATCTTTTTAAAACTTATAGCAACTGTATTGCTGTATGAGACGTATTGGAGAATAGCCACTGGAATTAAAATAAGTTCGTATTCCAGTATTTAAAGCATATGAACAATGAGTGAATGCGTATCCAGATCCAAAACCGTTGCAACGGTCTTGAAATTCATAGCATAATGTCTATATATACTTTGCTATAAAGGACAAAGTACACGGTTTCAGTTATTTCCGAGCAACATGTCGCATTGTCCCAAAAGCCCATCCGGTTTGTTCATTGAGGAGACTATTATAATGAGTGTCAATTAATTGCGATTCCTTTTTAAATAGGACCTGTAAACACCCTTATGTAATGCGTACATGGCAAAAATGTGAAATGTCGAGAGCTTGTAGCGAAATAATAATACACTTTTCAACAAAGAAACATAGGGTTCTTTTATAAAAAGGAATTCTAACATTGTTCGCTCGCTATAGAATTGAAAGATTGTTTTCGGGTCATTTGAACATTTCAGCCTTTTACTTTCCTTGCTAAATGTATAAAAATTACCTCCAAATAACAGAATTTGTGGTCGTGTTATGAACATATCGAAAGGGTGAAGGTTTATTTTACTGGTTTAGAGTAAAAAATGCCATATTTTCTTTTCGTACTTTGATCATATAAACAAATTGCTTTTTGTGGTTTTCTTTCATGTTTTGAATTCATCAGAACAGTTAACCTTTACTTTACCACACTGCATTGTTACATTGGAAAGTTTGTATAGTTCACTTTCAATTTCAACAGTTTAACTCGCAAATATCTCAACTTGTCAGGCGATCTATATTTGAACCCATAACTAGCCATTGGATATTTCAAATGTTTTATAAACCCATTATAGGTAGCGCATTTATGTGGGAAGATCATTATATATCACAATTAAAAATATCCACCATATCTCACGTTACTCCTTCTGGCACTCACAACTTTAAAACCTATTGTGACAAAAGAACATTTTATTGGTAAAAAACAATGTATCTTTTCTGTACCTTGGTTTCCACCAAATACCCTACAGAACATGTTTCTTTCTCCTGCTGTTTTTGTCGTGTGCTGTTGCTTACGAATTGAACCGACCAGAAATTCTTATATGGATTATTTTGATGTTATTTTTGTATTTATCATAACCCTTATTGTATGTTATGTACTTGGGCCGGAATAAAGATTTTTTTTGTTCTGTTTGTCTCAATTATCATCTGCAGCTGCTTTCAAATTGGTATGATACAAAAACGCGCAAGAAGGAATCGTTATATGTTATATTTTACGTTGTTACTATTTTGTAATTACAGCCTGAGACAAAGTTAGACTGGAGACTTTACACAGGCTCTACATTTTATATTCATCATACTGTTAGTTGTCTGATAGAAACATTTAGTATTAATTGTTTAAATGCCAGTTTTTTTGTCACCTTTACCTGTTATATCATTTACTTGCGTTACAAACTGATGAGTGTGTAGGGCTATGCACCAATTGATGGAACAAAAAAGTTTTTAAGCTGTCAACGTCATAGTTAACATTTTGTTAACCATAAAAATGCTGGGTAATTTTCTAAAAATAGATTATTGTGTCGCCTGCTTTCCAAACCCTTAAATATCTGCTTAATTTTGATGAGGAAAGATACTCAGAGTTGCAAGCAGGTCAGACCACATGCAAGCCGCCAATTTAATTGGCGGCTGGCCTGGATCTAACCTATTCGCGAAAGCATGAAGTCGGTTTTAGCACTGTAAGGGTTAAACGTTATCCGTATGGGAGTAGAATCTAAAGTCGATCAGTGAAGTACCGAGTTGAAGGTGAGTATAATGACATACACTATCAAGTGAAATATGGATTTATCGATCGATTGATTAAATAATTGAATGAACTATTCATACGTGCGGCTTGAATTAAGAAATGAAAACCGTCAATATAATAGAATTACACCCCATTAATGATTCTGAATTTCAGCTGTTCGCTGTAGAGCAAAATAGTCAAACAATGTAGATTTTGGTTGCCTTTGGCAGACAAAAGAGTTGATTTATAATTATTTATATGCAGTTTTCTATCAACAATATTTCTATCATATCACGATGGTCGGTGCATCTTTTTATGCGCATCTTAGTATTTTTGTCCAGTAATGCATAATACATTTCTCTATCTACTGACTGTTATTCCATATCATTGGCCAATGGTTGGCTTCCCGGTGAAGGATTGAATATATTCCTAATCCGAAAGGATAATCACACTTTTATAAGTATACGAATACAATCCGTTTATAGTGTTGATCCCGTCACATTACGCTTTATTGGGCAATTCCGCGTTCCTATCGCTGGGTTAATACTCTAAAGGATTTAACGATATCCTTCATATAAATGTACATACGCTTTAACACAGTTTGGGAAGACGACCTATAAGCCCTTATAGTGCTGGAACCGACTTCGTGCTTATGCAATCAGGTAAGATCCAGGCCAGCCGCCAAGTAAACTGGCGGTTGGAAAATTTATTTTAGTTTAAGGCATTCAAGACTTCTATTCCTGATTCATTTCCTAAACAGACGTGTAAAAAACTCGTTTAAAAGCTAAAAACTTGTTTCCGACATAAACACATGAAAGACATGAAAGCGTGCACTTATACACCCGATCAGTTCTCATGTGAAAATAACGAATTCGATAAAATTATGTTAAACGAACGCGTATCCGTGACGAATAATTATTCATCGAATAATTCATCAACCCATTGAATTATAGAGCTCACCTAACCATACATCCGGAAAAAAATAAGAAACCGCTTTGATAAAAGGAAAAACATAACGTTACTCATTGGCTAATTTAACACGTGTAACACAGATTCTGTCGAATATTAAGAAGCAAGTTGTTGTTATGCTTTGTAATTGATGTCTCTTGTAGCTTTAATTTGAATCTGCTCAAAAATCATATATGAGGGATGAGCTTTAACAATAAGTGTTTATGTCATGTCCGCACTTTTCTAAACGCTCAAGGTAAACTGCACACCACTCCGGAAGCGTGTGACTTTACATGTTGCTTTTTGAACATGAGTAATCAAGTAAAGTCAGTCCAAGTAGAAGTAACTTGACACATACACCGAGGACTTAAACAGGCATAACAGTCTTTATTCTTTCTCTTTTTGAAAAGCTTTGTTTGTTATAAGTAATCGACTTATCATTTTTAAAGCAGCTTATATAAGACCACATTAAATTGGAAGTCTCTTTGACTTCGAATATAAATTGGTGAGGGTTGCGTTTGAGCCTATCCTTGTCCCCATTTTCTACACAGCCATTGATGTATAAAGTGGTCAGACAAACGATATAAACAAAACAAACAGCTTAGTGCAATATTCTAACCTTGAAGAAGCTTCAAAACGTCGTCACGTTTACCTTCGACACGTTTGTTCGAACACTTCATTGTTTTCTTTTCAAATATGTATTCATTATACAAAGCTGAGACGATTGAGTGTACATCCATCGTTCCTAATTTGCTTCGTACCACCTCGGCTTCCTCGACCCCTGTCATAGTGTTTTTCAGTTCCAGTACAATCAGTCAGGTTTCGGTTCAGTTGGCATTCCAGTTTAACTTATTCCTTGTATTTTCCATTAACGTTAGTCAGCTATTGGAATTGATTGTGCTAAAGCTTGATGTAGAAAAGGACAGGCTTCGTGAAAGTTAAAGCAAGCTTATTGAAAAGAAAATTAACTTTAGGCAAAGCTGTGCAAGATAATTCGGACCATTTATCTGTATCTATCCAAGCGATCATCATTCCTTTCCATGACCTTTAACCACAAACAAACTTTCAATTATACCAATAATTATTTCTTTTGAAAGCTGTCCCGCTCAATGTATGTCTCAAATATCACCGACGTTATCACTTTCGAAAAACACTTACGCGTAATTTAGCTTTTGGTTTCTTATACAGTATTTATATTTTTTTCGTTCTCTATCTCGTTCTCTGTCTCTCCCCTTCACCCTGTTCATCCCCAACCATCTTAACCTGTTATTGAATCTTTCCTTCACCAAATTTTAAGTTAGAAGCCATTTTCAACTCCTTTTAATTTTTAGCATGGCCGAAAGTGAGCATTGCATATTTATTCTTTTGTTTCTCAGTACGTTTGGAAATGTTATGCTCAGATTTGGGTACACCGTTTTCCGAAAACGACTCATTCTAAAAGACACGCGTTAGTGAGTTCTTAAGAAACATATGGAGAAGAATCTATTTTCTCGAGCTGATTTTTCGAACTAAACTAATTTAAACTATATACTCTTTTGAATGTTCCTCTGTGTATTTAACCATTACGTGTCGGTCTATATCATCTGTCGAATTTAACCTGGTTTCAAAACTTAATTGGATACCCGTGTGCACCATACGAAAATACGGGCCACAGTTAACTCTGTAAACGATATCTCTAAGCATTAGAGAGTACAAAACCAATCATACTAATCCAGTTATACATTTACCAGGTTTGGAACCTATTCCGATTTTAGACTGAAAACTGTGCATTAGCATAACACGAAGGAGGTGCCATCCGCCATTTTACAAGTACATGATTGTTTTGACGCAAAACACTGTCTTTTTCCCATATTCATAAAAACTCTTTTTTAATTGACGAGGCGGATTCATTTGATGCACCAACTAACAATATTCACTACCTGATAATTACACGTAACCCTGTTTTTTAAATAAATAAAAGGATAATGAATCGTCCCAAAAGGAAAGTCTTTGAATACGACAATTGATTCGATTTAAGACATCATTTGATTTCTGGCGATTTCTCCTTTTTTATCAGTTTTTCAAACCTCGCCTGCATCAGACCGTGTATGGGTTTACGGTTTTACAAGTTTGTAATAATTAAGGGTTAGAAGAGTGGGTATCATATTTCGACACTTACAATTGAACAGGTAGTCGGTTGTACTTAAACTCAACACTTTTCCTGATCAGGGAAGCATTTTCCCGCCAAATAACTGAATGCCTTGTTTACAGTGGGGTCAGAAGAACATTGAATAAGCAATATAAAGGTATCTTCCTATGCTATGACTTTTTATATAATTGTTTTTCATGCCCTGTGTGTATGGTGTTGTATTTATGTACAAGTCGAAAATAAAATGAAATTAAAAAAATCTGTTCTGTTCTTTTTGACATTATTCCTAATATATTTCATGCATATTTTTACCTTATTGTCAAATGCTTCATACACTAATGCGTGGTCAAATGTTAATTAATCTCGATATCTAATCTACAAACCCAATAATGATGTGAATTAAATCAAAAAGGGTCATACCCCCTTCCCTTTCGATGAAGAAGATATGATCTTTTGATTTTTTAGGCCGACGATCCATGCCAAGTTGAGCGTATACACAGTGAAAATAAAACGATATTCAAGATAGAAGGCAGAGTGAAAATGACGAGATATTGTGATATAATTACGACATACGAACCTTAGAGCAATTCGAGTACAAACAATACACGCTATCAATTACCATATCAACTATTAAATGAAAATTCGATTTAAACCACTATTGGCTTGTGTACTTTCATATCCATGTAAAGAGTTATGCATCAATTAAATGTGTTCTATACTGGAGTTGGAGAAAAATCAGTAACGTTAGATGTATAAAAGCTCAAAAAATAGTATACTAAGAAAGAAATCGACGCGAAAGTAAAGTAACGCTCCCGGTAAGGTTTTAATCATCGAATGCTTATCAAAACTTAACTAGAGGCAACCATTTTCAAATCTGCATTCAATTTTTAGGCATGCTTCAAATTTTGTCAATGGAAATGCTATTTGTATTAACGAGAGAAAATCTAAATCTAAATCATACAGTATTGAACCATATCGGCCTATTGACGAAATCTTACCTAGCTGTATTGCGTTCTTTGCGTTGAATTCGTTGACCGCCCATTCCATCACGGTCAGATACTGTAGAGCCCGATCAGACAGCTGGTTCCCACACGTCTGTCCGTCTGTGGTCTGTCTGAGGGTCGTTATAACGGTGAATTTCACGTCCGCCCCAGGGGTGACGGTCAGAGAGCCCCGGGAACAGCGTTCGCCTTGGGCGGAGACACACCCAATAACACAGGCGATGCTAACTAATATATGTATGTATTCCATGTTTCCAATGTATGTAAGGGATCTTTGCCTGGCCTTTGGACAAATAATTCGTCTAATAAATCAAGCGATATATTTGAAATATGTTGAAATGGTCCGTGTTTGAATTACCCTAATGGCACATTAGATATTCCTTTGTCGATTCATCATTGAAACCACATTAAGTACTAAGAAATAGGTATACGTATTCAATGCTCTCGTAAATAAAACTGTAAGTTGGTCATTTTTTTATCACTTTTCAAATTATCATAAAATAACACAGGCCATAGTAAGATATAGCCAAATCCCTTTTTATGTTATACATGCACATCACTCATACTATAACCATATGCTGAATTATCATTGAATTACTGACGAAACTTAGATATAGATGTAGATATTCCATGTTTCGAAATCACTCGTTGTCATTCCATTTGGCGGATATTTGTCGAGTTACATAGGCGAAACTGTCAGATTATCACTTCTGAAAGAGAGAAGAAGAGAACACTGTCATTTCATCACCGCTTTAAGACACGCATGAGGTGGCTTTGTACTTTTCGTACTGTTTTTTTTCTTGGTAATGGGACACTGCTACTTGCAAAAAAGGGGCAGCACTCGGAAGGATGAAGGATACGTAGGGATTTGAGCTGTCAGTGGGAAATCTCAGGTACCAATAACAAAATAATATTGTGTATTAAAATGTGTACATATTATAGTACAAACAGGGTACAGTCTAACTTGTGTTAAGCAATCACCCTTTTAAGCAGCCAAACTGCCTTAAACAACCACTAGAGAAAGTCCCATTGTTAAAATAGTGTACACCAATATGTGTTAAGCAGCCAACCTGTCAAAAACAGCCAATTTTCTCGGTCCCATAGGCTGGCCTCTTGACACAAGTTTGACTGTATTTTTACATTATATAACAGGAGCCCATAAAAAGGACCATCCCAATCATCCAGTTTTTCCAAAAAATTAAAAGTCATACCAGCTGTTAGGGCTTCCCAATTCAGTAATTTAAGCGATAAAATTTCCAAGATTCAACTCGTGCCTCTTCCCAATTCAAGGAGAAAAGGCCCTTACAAAACATTAATTTGTCGTTACTCATACCTGTGTGGGAAACTTGTTGAACACATTATTAATCCTAAAACAAACCATTTGATATGTTTGGTTTAATGTAAATATGAGTCTTTTTTCCACTTATGCCTACTGCTTATTCTATCATTAGGGGTCGATCAGATTCTCTTAGTCGGTAATGGGTCGTCACCAAGATGTAAATCCTTTACCAAACGCCAAGTTGTCGGCTGTCCCAAATTCAAAGAGTTTGCAGACGACATCTCAAAATGTGATGACATTTCAAGATACTCTTGTGATCGAGAAAAAAAACATTGTGGGAAACGGAGTAATTGCTCGTTAAGAGCAGTTTCTCCTTTTCCCACAATGTTTTCCAGAATCGTCTGCAACAAACTGGTCAAAGGTCGTTATTGCTTGGTAATGGGCTACGGGTGCTAGGTCAAAGAAGAGAAAATTCGAAAGTCAAAATACAATGTCGTTGAAACAAACCAGTTAAATTGTATTGTTGTTTAACATACAATCAAACGTAGCTATTGAAAGCATAATTCATTCAGGAAGTGTCAAATTATAAAATTATATATGTAGGCCTACAGTTGTTACTCGGTTGATTTCAAAAGCGATGTCACGCTCTTTTGCAAAAAATACATTGTAAACACGGTTTAAAGAATTGAAAACGATCTAATTTTGCGATCAATGACTATTCTTTAATGCGTGCCGTATAACAGTACAGCTGTTGTGCAGTTTCAAAATATAATATTTTACTTCAATCTTTTCTCATAGGAACCTTTAAGTGTGGTGTAAAACGTCTGTTGGGAATTCCCATTCAAAACCCGACATTGAAAATTTAAAGGCCTTTTATGAAAACTAAAGATAACACCACGCACAATACCAATGTATCTACAACCACATTTCATGATAAATGACGAGAGGTAAATGTATTTAGCCCATTACCTGAATTATCATCATGTTAATCCCCTAAAGTGCTGGAACCGACTTCATGCTTTTGCACACAGGTTAGATCCAGGCCAGCCGCCAAGTAAATTGGCGACTGGCCTGTGATCTAACCTGTTTAAGGTTCTGGAAAGCAGGCGAAACAATCATCTATTTTTAGAATATTACCCAGCATTTTAAGTGTGTTAATGTGTTTCTTATGTGTAAGGACAACATAGGATTTAAAATTTAGGACATTTATTACAATGGCAAATACGCCCCCTTTTCTGGGACACCGACTCTACATTCCGAAATGTTTACAAAAGTAGTCTCGTTTTAGGTCTTAGACCCTTTCGAAACTGGACACAAGTGGAACCGGTCATTGATCCAAGGGTTGTTCGAGCAATTATTCAAAGATCTTATCCAAACTATGTCAAAAGTGCGTGAAAAACACCACAGGGCTAGCAAAACTCTCTCTTTTCGAGTATTGATAACTTTAGAATTGCTAGTTTGTAATCAATCAGAGATAGACGGTTAAAATTTGGTTAAAATCGTATAAAGTGTCCATCTCTTTGTCAAAGTTGTGACAACTGATACTCTTGAGTTATAATAGAAATACCTTATGCAAGGCGCTCCCATCTTTTTTGTTAGCGTATTATCTTTCACGAAGACACGCCATTGTGAATATTTACCCTTTAAATGCTGGGTAGTTTTCTAAAAATAGATTTTTGTGTCGTCTGCTTTCCAAAACCTTGAATATCTGCTTGACTTAGATGAGGAATGATACTCAGAGTAGCATACAGGTTAGATCAAAGACCAGCCGCCAATTTACTTGGCTGCGGGCTTGTGATATAACCTGTTTGCATAAGTATGAAGTCGGTACCAGTACTATACGGGTTAAACAAACGGAGAAGTAAAAGTCCTTGGTATCTGGTTCAAGTGATAGCAAAATATGTCGCTTTCTTGCATAAGTTTAAAGCCAAAGTGTAAAGCAGTGAATCTTGTTAGTCCGAATGATCCAGATGAAGATATTACACTCATAACGCAGTTAAAGCTTGTATCTCATTTTCATTATCATTATTACAACTTATGCATCTTGTTGGAAGATATTGTGTGGGTTTTTTTCTTAACAAATATAGTCTGTTAGTTTGCTGCTTTGGCATCCAACGAATTTTTCATTGGTTCTTTGTTGAATCGGGTGTTATATATCCAACCTCGTTGGAACAAACCCAGATGCTTGTTCATATTTTAAAAGGACTAAAACAAAGATCGAAAATATGTTATGAGCAATTTCATCTTTAACTAAATGAACACATATAACGTCTTTATCTAAACAAAAAAAATCCTAAAAATGTGTATCATGAAAAAAATTGTTAACATGAAACAATGGTCAAACAAGCTTTCTCGCCTTTTAGTACTTTGATTAACAAACTTTATAGATAGTCAGGGAATAGCTCTCTTATGTACATTGCTTTCTTCACACAAAACTAGTTAATCGATTCACTTCATTGTCTTAAACGGAGAAGCTCCTATCCATTTATACGATTTCACATGACAAACGTAATACATGTAGATTATTGTTAAAATAATGAACCGTTTGAACAGATTGCTATGTCTGCCAGCCTTAAAGTTACATGCACTTGTTCACAGATATGAGGGAATTTTATTCCTTTAAAACTGTTCAACATGCAAGGTAACTGTACTATATCTAAACCAAACAGTTATAAAAAGGGGTGAAAAGCGTGTTAATAATATGGTCTTGTGTTATCATATATACCTTGTTGGCTTTCTGTTCATAGAAATCATACTACTTTAAAAAGATATTCTTAATATGTATGATAATCTCTCCATCTATAGCATCTTAATTGAAAAAAAGAAAACATTTATTCGATCTAGTGAAAATACAACATTTCCAAGCGGTAATAGGATTCTTGCTCATACGAGCATTTGTGTAAACTTTTATCATGCAATAGAAGTGCTTCACAACTGTTATTCGATTTTGATTGCCGTCTGCATGTTATATTGGACTTCAGGCCATTTAAACTTGTAGAATATTAAACAGTTTAAGAATAAACACACGTCTTTCATTAATATCTTGAGTTCAAGCATAATACAACTATCACTATAAGCAATCAAGAACCGGTCAAGATATCAAAATAAAGCCTTCTTTATGAGACGTTGAGTACATGTTTATGTTTATATGCAATTTCTCCTGATCTTACTCCAGCACGCACGTTTAAAGTGCATATCTAAACCTTGTCACATTAGCTTCCCATACATGATAATAAAATAATGATTTAATCATACGAACACAGCCGTAGAAAATCTATTCATAGACCCATCAAATAACTGATAGAGTAAACATATCCAAATACACACCTTACTTCTAAAACGCGAATACATCCATTTAGATTTTAGACCGTATCCGACGTTCACACGCACACAAATACAAACAAACACTGACACAGAATGAACGTTTAAAGGTATAAAACGTACATAGTAGTCTTTCGCTTGTCACGTTAGCGGAATACAAACAGTCTATGTAAATCCTTTCCTCGCCACAGGTAAATATAGAAGCCCTATCCTAGTTAATGTATTCATTCAGGGAATTTGAAAAAAATAAGAGTTATAGGTACTTGTCCCCGTTTTACTTACCCTTTTCACAGATTTATATTTCGATTTTGGATGATTTTGGTTTTGCCTTTTCTCTTTTGTTTTTGTTTTTGTTTTTGCTTTTTGTTGTTGTTGAGGGGAAAGGGGGGGTTAAGGAAGGTTTAAGTAATTTATCTCAGATTCATGCGAAGTCTGTCTTTTGTAAGTGTTTATTAAACGTTTATAGTTAAAAGTTGAAAGGCGAGCGATGCTATACAAATCACAATGGCTTAAGTGACAAAAGGAGAAATTTGCTTTGCCTCCGACAATGCTATCTTCTTTATCTCTAGTCAAAATAGTGTGCACCCCCTAAAAATACTTACCTCTACGACTATAGTATTCGATTATGAATTGTCTTTTTATCAAACCATTTCGGGAATATGCGAACTTTACGCACAACTTTTTTAATACTTAAAAAAATAATGCGATAATGAAGTTGAATTTAATGATCTACCCTTTTTGTTTCATTTTATAAAAGAACGTCGAAGACAATCGTCCATTTATTTCAATTCAAAATGATATATGAGACATTTGTTTTTTGCCATATAACGTGTTCTTGTTATCTTTTATGTTTACATATTGAGTACTATTTTCGCATTACTAAATGTATTTGTATGTGCGTTTTTACATATATTGTCTATTTTTTATATTATTGTATATGTTGTAACGACGATGAACGTTTTGAAAATACTCAAGTCATGATATAGACTTCTGTTCTGTTCTGTTATGTTGAAAAAGTACACGTTATGCAAAGCAAAAGAAATAAAGTAAAAGCGTTCAAATTCGACAACCAGGATACGCTAATCTTTTTTCTTTGTATTCTTTTCCATTATCAACACTGCACATGGCGAGGTAAGGGTTTGCGACCAGGTATGCGGAACAGTACACTGTTATATTTTTTGATAGATGTAAACGGATTTCGACCTCTCTATATTTAGTTGAATGTTGTTAAACCGAACTGCAATTCCTGACTGGTCCAAACGGAAAGAGACAGCCGACAAGTATGATGTATAAAACAAATTTTGCTTAATGTTAAGGTCGAAGCCATGAGGGAATTCTTACGTTTGTAATCACTAAGCCCCTTTTTGCTCGGGTGCGAGTACAGATTCGTTTTTGTCATAATACAATGTGTAATGTTCTTAAAGAAATTCCGGCTGGTTCTGCCATTATAAACGGGATTGAGAAGCTTTCAATAGTCTTGTGATGTTTTTCTAAGAAATCCATGTGGTCATCTTATCGGTAGAAAGCAATTTATTTGAAAAAGTTAAACCCCATCCTTTAAGATAATCTTTTTAAAACAAAGTGTAGTCTTCCTAACGAAATGATGGTGGTTCTGCCAAGCAGGAACTTTGGCGAATATATAGGTTGTTATTTCGAGGACCGTTCTAAAACCCAAACACTTCTGTAATCTTTTCGAAAGCTAAATCAAAGATTTCGATGGTGTTGCCAAATCTTAATTATCGTAGAAGATGTTTCAAACCGATGACTAGATATTGAGCATATGGACGGCCTTTTACAGCTCCATTCAAAATGTTTGATTGCTGGTCGTTTTTGTTTCTTAACCATGATTGAAGAATGAGTACCGAGCCCGTCAGAAAAGGTTTTCTTATTAAGAAAAACGTTTCACAGTATATTCAGGAAGTTACCAGGGATAGTTGTGGTTTTGCACATAATTTATTTCAACGAAAACAAACGACTGCAAATGATTAAATGCAATTCTTAAACAATACTTATTCTTTAAAACAGAGACCAAATTTCGCTTATAAAAGCGTTTAAACATAAAACTTGCCTTAAAAAAGCAAGTTTTATGAGAGGCTAAATTGTGTTTAGATATCTTGTTTAACGCAATCCAAAGACTAAAGATAATATATAGCCCATGTGCGATCATAACTGTGTTGGTTCATTCTTGCTTCAAAGGACCATTTTATACAGTCATTTCTTTAAGAAGGGTAATACGTATATATTAATTTTAACGCATCGTAGACGACCCCAGTCATTTGATAACAGAAAGGAATTGAAATAGCTTGCAATAAATTGTCTCTACTTTTGGCCCAGCTGTTTCGTTTTGTTTTTATACTGTTGGCATTCTCGTCTGCTGTAACTTTCAATTTTGGTCAGGCTTAACATCACGTATAAGAATATAAGCTTTATGGGCAGTTGAGTTGGGGACGGGGTCTTCCTCAATCATCAAAAGTCGGGCATCGCAAAATGACTAAATTAATGTTGGATTGGTGTAAAACCCCTATATATAAATAGATAAAAGGATTATAAACTAATTGCATGTCTTTTAATCACTATTTCGGGGAGTAGTCGGACATGTGAAATCAGTGTTCAAATGTACTTCTGGGTGATCGGAATTGATCGGAAAGAAGCACACTATTTGTCTTTAAAGTGATCTATGCTACAAACATTAGGAAATTAATTTCAGTTAAGTTACGGTTGGTCTCTGACAATCGTCCAACAGGAGTCCTCTTCGCCATTGCCGTATTAACAATTTTCCAGTTATGTAACGGCTTTCCTGGATTCACCAGTACAATTATTAGATCTGAAGTGATTTGCCAAATTTGACGGGGTTCGATTACTATGGACCAGTTTCACATAGATACTAGGATGTAGTGCATGTAGCTAATAACTCCTTAAGAAAGCAATGCTACACTATTAACAGATGGTTGTAACACAAAATGTCTCATTTTTTTACATCGGTTTTTTAATTCAATATCACAAAAAGCTGCATCATTCTCAGGCAATTTGTATCATCAATCTATGCGATCTTATATATGACCGGTCACACTGATAACAATATGTTAGAATTGGTTAAAAATGCGTTGCAAGCCGATCGATGTGGGTATTACACGTTTTCGGAAATCAATTGATTTCTCCTTCAACCATGTGGGATCGTTTGAACAGGCTGTTCAGCCAGGTATGAGCCCCACAGACAGCTCTGCTTTCGTGGAAGTGGCCTTTGGTAGGTCACTTCAGAGCCATAGCCTTGCACGTATGCATCCAGGAAAGCCGTCCGTTACAAAACTGAAAAAATGTTGATACGGCACTGACGCAGAGAACATATATGGGACATGTGTCAGAAACTTATTATAACTGCAACCCGGATTATCTAAATTGTAATTACCTGCGATGCCTAGCGGTTAGGGTGGTGGTAGTCTTAGAACTCCGGGGTTCCTGGTTCGAGATCCATTGGTACATTTGGTTTTGTCGAAGTGTCCTTTGGCAAGACTCTTATGAACCCTAGCCTAGTACTGGTGAATCAAGGGAAGTTGTAACATAACTGAAAAAAGTGATGCCACGGATGTCCGAAATACGTAACTTATTAACACAGTGTATTCAGACATTCGTGATGGACTAAAAACATTAGAACCACATGTAATTGTTGGCATGAGCAACAACTTTCTTTTTCAAAAAAGTTAAGGTTATGGGGATCGGTGTCGAACATTTATAGCATATCAGATGCTTGGTTAATCGATATGACAAAAGGGAGATAATCAATACAATTGACATCTTTTCCAAAAAGTGTCAAATCATTCATGATGATGTCAAACTAAAATCCCGTGAATTCTATGGATTAACAAACCTTTTTTTTTTGTGAAAATTGCAATGAAAATAATAATCTAAAACACCATAATGACAAAGAACGCACTTGAACGTTCTGTTCGTTTACATAATGCATTTTATTTATTTTCTCTTGCATTTACATCAATTTGGGTTTGGTCGATTATCACAACATAGAAAATCGGCCGTGTCCTATAAAGTATTAATACGCATGTCCAATAGAAGGTTGCATTAAGAACTAGATGTAAACACTTTTCCTAGCAGATAAACGAGAACTAGCGGAGAGGACAGAGAAAGCAAAACAGACAGAAAATGAAAAGAAACAGTAAGATGTTTGCTTGTTCATTTTAACCGCAGTTCTTTTTACACTCCTGGGCTACAATGAATAACTAGTTACACGTTTTTCATTGGTTGTCATCGATGGGTTTCAATTCATTATTTGGTGGGATCATGGTAAACCACGCATTACCATTGTAGTTGTGGTTTATGCAAAACGGAAAAGATTGTCGTTTGTAAACTTGAATTATTTACAAATGTTGCTGAAATTGAAAGAAAGTAAACATATATGGTGTTCAATGATTGTGAATATCTATATATACGTTTTTAGTGGCTGTTAAAGGAGGATACATTGCGTATTTGATTTTATCATGGTCAATCACATATAACCATAATAAATATGGGCCGCGTCACGCAAAAAGGGGCACTCGGACATAAATAAAAACCGCTGACTCAGCTCTTTCTTAGCGCTATTATTCCAGCATCTAGTCACGACAGTTATCATTTGTATTTATTTAAAGGTAGAACTTGATGTCCTCTAAGATGGCAAACAGTATAACCCCAGACCAGCCGCCACGTCAGTGACGTGGCGGATGGTCTGGGGCTACACTGTTTGCTATGTCCGAGTGCCCCTTTTCCCGTGACGTGGCCCATATGGTTTATCGTTTGTAATACGCTTAAGATTGTCATTCATCCAAACTATTTACATCTGCTGCTTAACCAAAACAAGGTGACTATAATCAATTCATTGATCAAGTCAAATCATTGATCAAGTCAAATCATTGCTCAAGTCAAATCATTGATCAAGTCAAATCATTGATCAAGTCAAATCATTGATCAAGTCAATTCATTGATCAAGTCAAATCATTGATCAAGTCAAATCATTGATCAAGTCAAATCATTGATCAAGTCAAATCATTGATCAAGTCAAATCATTGATTACGGTTCAGGTTTGACTATGATAAATATAACTTGTGTCCTTAGCAACGGGAAGCAAGACACAACATAATGTGTTTTACAATAAATGTTTGCCCTATCAAAATTACCAAAGTATTTAAAAATGTCTCCATGTTATAAAAGAGACTGACTAATTACAAGGTACACATGATGTATTCCGTTTGAAAGCTCAGTTTGACTCTATAGCGTGAGTTTAATGCCGACTTCTTTTCCTGACTTCTTTTTGAAACTTTATATCTTTTGTAACGATATTTCAGTTATGTAACGATGGCAAGATCAGGCCGTGTGACTTAAGAATGTTTAATTCATTGTAAGCAGTTTAAACTTATTCAATGTCTGCTTAAAATCTAGGTCATAAACTCGCTATTGTATTCTGCCGTATATCAAACGGAAAGCCGAAATCTCATTTCGACATTTTCCTGGATATTCCTTTTTCAACAACATATATAACAGGCGTCCAAGACAGGCGTATGAACAATGTAATCATTTGTAAATATACACGCAAAGAATAATAACACAGTCATCCGTACATTGGCATTATGTACACATACCTAATTGACACTGACAGTCTCTTAAGGACAGCCTCTCAATTGTGCATGAGTAAACCGTTTTCTTGGCAATACTTCACCGGCTGTTCCATGTAGTTTTGTGCAATATACAGTAGGATATTTATACCCCGAACTTCTGATTGTCGAAGTTCTCTATACGTCGAAGTAAATACGGTGCCTCGAATTATTTGTTCTTATTAGTCTTTACATTCCACACATCTATAAGTCGAACTCTGTTAATATCGAACATTTTCATGAAGTCTCTAGAACTTCGCCGTATAGAGATTTTACTGTATCACTCAGCTTAAACTAAATTTAATATCCTCTGGTTAGCAGACGTGTATACAAAGATTTCTGCATGGTTTGGCGAAGAGCTGTACCCAGCATCACACATCTACTGGTATTCTGTCATATCTAACTGAGACCGGAAGTCTCATTCGGACATCCTCCCGGTTGTCCATGGGTAGCCCGTTTGTTTGGCAATAGTCCAGTAACTCTGTCACATTCGGCACGATCATGGCCCGACTAACGAAGAAATACAGCTGTTTTTCTATAACCTTCTGTCGAACGCGAAAGTGAAGAAGTTCGCCGGCCCGCCTGTAGGAATAAAACAACAATGTGAAAAGATACGCAATTTGATTGGTTGATTTGGGGATGAAAGGGGTATCTGTGAAGAAAGCTTTAATTAATGTGGATTTCGTGTCTGCTTGGCCGATACACAACCGATCTCAATTTCACAATTGATCTATGTAACGTTTGGATCAGGTTTCTTTTTAAATAATTATTTATATTTATAAGTAAAATTTCAAAACATCTTGGTCCCTATGGCCTCATTTGTTCAACACGTTCCCAAACATACCCCCAACAAAGGTCTATATGTCTTTGAACTTAACAAAAACTTAACTTGAACATGGCTTTCCTGTAAGTTACATGTGTTTCTGGTTTGATGTTTTCAATTTGTTTGGAACGATTCACATCATCTATCTAGTGTGATTAAGTTACTTGTGGTGTTCCAAAATATAAAACGATTTTTACAAAGTGTCTACAGAGCATGCGTTCTTTTTAAACTTACGTGACAGATATGATGAGGTTTTTCTTCGACCGGTGATACCACAAAATGTAAAGACCAGTTTCGTTCTTTACCTCAGCCATGGTTTTATCAATCTGAAAAATGTGTATGCAACTGTGAACTGATACAACAAACAGGTATTCAGAGACACCAACAGATAAAAATCAAAATATAATCAGTCAATATTGGGCCAAACTGATCTTACCAATGTCACTCGATTAAATATTACAAATTCACAGAAATACAAATATCCTCTACATAGTCTATGGACGCTGGTATAGGAAGGTTTGGGTTTATTAATATACATTTATTCTTATTCCAATAACAATATCACAGAAAAATCTTTAGCAAGAAATTTTTGAAAACGTATAGTAGCACTGCATGGTGTTTCTACCACAATGAGCATGTCGACATGGGGTTTCCTTGTATCTTCCTTTATCTGTTAAGCATTTACAGTTGACTGTAATTTAAAAACAGCCCAAACTGAACTGGAATTAAAAACTAGCCCAGAACGGAAACTGAGTCATAAATTCAAAACCCTGGCCTATTGTGTATAAAGGCGCATCGACAGCTAAAATTCATTTATCGTGCATTGTGGTGATGTAGACAAGCGTTCATTCAATTATTTACAGAACAAAATGTAGAGTCTACTTGGTTTATGAAAAATAAATAAGAATATACGATGAATGATAGTAAGTAGAAAATTCATACTGATGTTATGGCAGCAAATAATAATGACTGATAGTAAATGGTGTAAAGAAGCATATTGTGATTCGAATGTAGTTTGATTTCGAACAGCAATACTATAACTAAAGCACGCTTGAAAACGGCAAAACAATCTGTTGCTATTTATCATTAACCAAAATACAACAATTTTGAAAACCACATAAACTTATTGCTACTTTATCATTTACCCAAAAATTAAGGTTCTTGAAAACCGCAAAAAAAAATGTCGCTACTTTATCATTTACCAAAAAACAACAGTCTTGAAAACAGCATAAGCATGCCGCTACGATATCATTTACCAAAAAACAACGATCTTGAAAAACGCATCAACCTGTTGCTAATTCATCATTTACCAAAATACAGCACTCTTTAAAACCGCATAAGCATGTTGCTACATTATCATTTACCAAAAGCTCTATTAAAGTTTTACCGTGTATTCGTTTTCTTTCGGACTCCACCCGGTGTGTCCCCTTAGTTCCCTGTTATAGTGCATAAAAAGATGATCGTTCGCCAAACAGCGGTCGGCCATTGTTGTTCTGCTTGATTTCCCGCCCACGACGATTTTATAAGTATCGTCTGAGACCCAATCAGCGTCCACTGAAGTTGAACCACGCGACCCAGATCTTCGGGGATGATCGGCGTGATTCCGCCGACCACCTTCGGGTATTTCCGGTAGAGGTCGATGGTTCGACTGGTTTCGCATCAACGGCATGCTGCGCCTGGCGAACTTGAACTTATCCACATGAGCGGTCGGATTAGTAAGAGGATACGAGTTCCTTTTACCGTAAAACTGCCTTTCTGATAGAAAATCCTGATTGTCTTCAACGACTCCATTTTCCGATGAAGAACCTCGTCTAATGGAACTACTTGGCAAAGAAAATGCATCTGCGATGGTGGAGAAATCTGTGGGAGGCAAAGATCTCCTAGGCAGACTTGAAGTGTAATCGAAGTTTGGACACGAGGTTTGTCTATTGAGAGTTTCGTACGTTGAAGGAGATCTCTCGATCTCACTCATACATCTATTCGCAGCGAACCGAACCCTTTTCAAGGTGTCGGATTCACCACTTTCAGGGAAGTGAGTCGAGCGGCCTTGATGAAATGGCGATGAACCAAAACCGCTGTTACGATTTTGCGCAATGTTTCTGTCTCTTAGAGTTTCACTTTCGGCCTGGCTAGGTGAAAACTCGTCTGTTTGGGGATACTTGTTGAAATCAATATATCCGCTGTCTAATCCTTGTCTAGTCAATTTCAAAGTATCATCGGATATATCAACTGGTTCCCTTTGTAAGCCATCACATTCTCTACCGTATTGATACACGGCTAGACCATCAGCAATGGTATCACTGTCGATATAGTTGTCATGGTCTATGTCAGTGTTAAACGAATCAATGTATTCAGAATGGCCCATGTCATTTGACAATGTTTTAACTGGAGGGGTAAAATTCACATCTGAAAGGTTTGATGAAAATCGATCAGGACCGTTACTCTTTCTATCTTCATTGACAACATCGAAATCGTTGTAAACCATTGAACCATTGTCATTGTAAACGGGTTCGTCTGAAAACCGATCGTCACTGTAAGTAATAGAACCGTGCGTTTCCCGACTATCCATTTGTCCACTGAAGCAAGATGTCACTTGTTCTTTCGAAAAAATACTTTGCCTTCCATCACTCTGGAAATCCGTGTTCGAGCGGCCAGCACGATACTGCGTTTGAACAACCTCTTTTAGTTCGGTTATTGAGTCCTTCCGTTCAAGGCTTAAATCCCTCGCGTATTGATAAACAGGGGGATCGGCATCACCTACGGGTTCAACTCGGTGATCACTCGGGTCTTCATAACAAGTGATATCCTCATTATCGTACGAGCAGGTGTTTCCCTTATCACAAGACGAATTGCAATGCGCAAGCCTAGAGCTCATAGCCACCGAAGAGGGTTCAGCAAGAGAACTCGAGCAAATAACACCATGTCCGTCTCTCACACATGTCTCTCTATATAACTCTTTGCTGTTAAACATAGCTGATGAGGCATCTTGGTATGACGCAATGACCTCAATGTCATCACCAGAACTGTCGTCATTCTCATCAACAAGCCTATGAGTCCTGGAGATAAGCTGTTTCTCGTGTGCAGCAGACGATGTCGAATAGCTACCATTATATTCGTCAGAATGACCGCCCTCCGGATTGGTTGAGCAGCAATGGCAAGGTGCTGGTGCTGAAGGCATACCAGAAGGCATTTCAGGTTTAACACTGTCATTGTTTCGAGGCAGAATGTTTCCAGGAATTATATTTGCGTCGGGTCGACTTCTCTCATGTTGACAAATATTCGGAATGAATGCATTCCTACTGGTACCCTGGTATCCCCTGTTCTGACTAAGGTCGTTGTTGGATATACTGTTAGACTGTGCCGATATATATGTACTGCCACCATGGGTGGTAGCGGCGACGGGTCGGCTGGTTCTTGGTGGTATAGCAGGGCGTCTCGTTACTTGTCTCCTGTCAAAGCCTTGTGTGCATTGGTCGAGGTCATCACTTCTATTACTCGAGCCCAGATTGGGGTTACTCGAGTCTATTGTAGGATCTTGTTCCATTGCTGTTTCAACCGCAGGCTTCTTGAGAAGCATAAGTTCCCGGCCCTGAAATCGAATAACTATGATATAGTATGGTCCTTCTGTCTGTCTATTGATAGCTATAAAATAGTTATTAATATCATATTACAGCAACGGTGAACATTATCACAATAGTCTATGAAATGTTAAGCTGTGGCAACACTTTGTTTTGAAGGTAATCGATTGAGAAATCCTCATAATAACCAATGAAACTGTATTTTATCGGAAACAAATACAGATTGCAAAGTCGAATCAAATAATATGTTTATCTTCTTGCTTATCTGAGAACTAGTAGATCCCAAAAGATAATCAACCTGACGCCTGTCTTCTTGTTATTTTGTTACTTACTCGTATACATATATTCAAATACTACACATATACGAATACTATATACAATGTACATGCATACTCGAATATAATCCGGATAAGCCATATGGATGTATATCCTGATTGCGATTCTGTTATTCGGATACATCCCTAGAAAAAAACATCAGACGAAAAGTCAAATGATCAAATCGTTTTACTTTGAATTCCCGCGCCGAGGTGTTGACCCAGGATACATTGCTGTCGAGCAGAATATATTGTTCTCTGATTGGCTCATCCAATACACCGTGAAGACTATCCAGTAAGCAAGTGTCACTCCTTGTACGAACAGATTTGTGGTCGGTTTGTCGGGTCGTCTCGTCTTTGATGCAAAGCAGGAGGTCCATGCAAATGACTTTGTCTGAAATGGCAAGAATATGCAAGTTTCAAAGAGTAGGAATCGAGTGCCTTCTCTAAACTTGACAGTTACATTGTTCTTGAATTTGAATCCAATGGAAATGATTTGAAATTTGACAATACACAAAGGCTTACCATTGTCTTTCTCCGTTTTTCCTCGTCAATTATATGGGTTTTATATAGCGTTCACATGAATTCAGTAATGTTGCAATGCCCGACTCATTACATTGAAGGAAAGCCCCAAACTAAACTGCCAGGTAAAACAATCGGCAACTGTAAGACAGCCGATAGATTGCCTCTCATGAAAATCCAAGTGTCATCACCGATTTATGAGCCCACGCGGAAAGGGGCCATAAACAATTTCGTACTCTAAACATTTGGCCACGGAGGACCCTTGTATTTTTCTTTAAAGAACAGCCTGCTTCCAAATCAACAATTGATGTTGAGCCAATCACCTGAAATATCCATTTTACAACGTTTTTGGTAAAATTGTAAAACAATAATTGTAAAGGTCAAAGCACATTCCTTGGTTATATATCCACTTTGTTTTGCAACATACCCATATAAAACATAACTCTATAAAATCCAACTGAGATAAAGCCAGATTAAGAAAATCCTTGTAAACTGTAGGAATGACACACCGCTTCCGAATAGAAAGACAAATATCTTCAATTGAGTAAGTTTTAAGAAAAGACCCTTCAAATAAAGAGATAGAAAAATAAAAAAAAAACAAAGCAATGGGTAGGATAGAACAGGAAGATATTGTTGATATGTATTCTTTGTTTCTCTTTCAGAAAATAGATTCAAACGTTGTCTTAAACAAATACGTGAACTCAGAGAACGGTTTGGTATATAAAGGGTTAAGGCACATATAACAAAAGGCTGCCTTTTTCTATAAGAGAGGTTGTGTGAAATACAAACTCTGAGAAAGAAACCCTTGAAAGCATCATTAATGATCGGTTTATATACATTATTATAGATTCATCAATAAAACCTCATCATGGTACATATGCATAAGAATATTTCGGAAAGAAATGTGAAAAAGAAGAAATTATTTAAGAGAGAATTATTTTGTTTTGTCATGATGGCTTCTGCCCTAAAAGACAAGATAACTTATTATTATATGGGTTTTACATCACATCAACATCATTTCAGTTATGTAGCGATGCCCGATTCTTAATGATGGAGGAAGACCCCATACTCAACTGCCCATAGGGGCTGGTCAAGGCGGGGAGAACCATCGGCATTCCGTAGGTCAGTCGGGAGACTGCCTCTCATGAAAATCCATATCCCTCTCAGCATTTGAACCCACGCGGAGAGGGGCCATGTGATTTCAAGTTCTGTACTCTAACCACTAAGCCACGGAGGCCCCCAACTTATTATTCGTTTCTTATATAGTTAGCGATTATTAACGATTTACTTCGTATCAGTCATAAAACATCTTATGAAAGATTGGGTCAGGTTTGAACATCAAGGGTTTAGTTCAAGATTACTTAGGGTCATTCAACCAAGTGAAAGTTTTACAGTCGGTACAAAACAAGTCTTTCAAAATCGAGGATAAAATACATACTATAATAAGTGCTTAACGTTTGTGAAGGATATACTGTAAGCTTGCATTAAACACGGGATATGCTAAATTGTGAAAAGTCTATTAATAAGTGTAGTATTTTGAGATTAATGAAACATCCGTTTTTGACGCAAATGGGTCGCATACTTTGAATACTTAAGTATACCATTTCATCCTTTTGTATGTTAACTATTTGTAATCGTCGTGCAAAAGATGTTACCTATATTAATTTGTTTTGATTGTTTGTTGAAGAAAAAAACCTTTAAAGTATTATCTTTAGAGTATTTCGTTTTTCAACAAAGAATTTAACATGTAAGCTTTCCTTAGATGTAGATATGAATCCTACAAAAAAGGATAAAAACACACAAACAAAACAAAGTGTGAGAAAAAGAAGGATTTGTAATAAAAAAAAATCAGCAATTTAACCCTTTATCAAACGCTAAATTTTCGACTGTCCCAAAATAAACGAGTTTGCAGATGACATTTCTAAATGTGGTGAAATTGAGCAATTTCTCCTTTTCCCACAATTGTTTCCTGAGACGTCTGCGACAAAGTGGTAAAATGTCGTTATTGTTTGGTAATGGGTTAAAGAGATGGGAGGTAGAGATCATTTGATCCCGGAATCGAGTGCGCTGCAACCCACACATAAGCTCTAATAAATCCCCCATGAAAAAGTCAAAGTGAATTGAAAAGTTCATTTTTCCCTGTATGGATGTGGGGAAATTTACCCCTCCCCCCTCTGTCCATTTTAGCTTTACTTTAACCCATTACCAAACAATGACAACATTTAACCACTTTATTGCAGACGGCTCTGGCAAACATTGTGGAAAGGGGAGAAATTGCTCCCTTAAAGCAATTTCTCCTTTTCCCACAAGGTTTTCTACTCTATCTGAAGACCATTTTTCAATTTCATCACATTTTGAAATATCGTTTGCAAACTCTTTCAATTTGGGACATTTGAAAATTTGTTGTTTGGGAAAGGGTTAACCATGTCGCGGGAAAAGTCTCATACACATGCTCCTCTTTTGCCAAACATTGGTGTTCATTTCCATTCGTAATATTAGGGTATCGATTTTACTAATCATTCTACCTTTAAAATTTGAGTAAGTTCGGAGCAACCTTCACTCTTATTTCAAATATGGATTAATAGAAATGTTGCAAAGAAGAAGACTCGTTACAAAAGAAAAAAATAAAACTAGAAAAAAGACAACTACAATTAAAGACAGTGTACCCAGTTATACCCATACCATAGATTTCCTGGTCCAGGTATTCCACACAATCCTGTCTATTCACCGTTAGCAGGGCGGATCTCAGAACAAACAGGGTACACCCGTTAGCTCTCTGCACCCAGTCTAGGAGCATAGTCTCTCCGGGCGATAGATCTTGTCGTGAAAGCGACGAGAATTGCTGAATTTCCTCGAACCCATAGCCAAGTTCCTCAGCTACCGTCTCCCAATTACCGCTTGTCAGCAACTGACGATGTAATTTACGGCCGAGTTCTCGAATGACCTGTAACATATTCATTTATCTATTAATATGGGGTTTTACATCGTGTCAATGTTAGGGCTGGTCAAGCAAGGTAAAATGATTGATTCAACAGTTTAAAGCGCTGGAACCGACCTCCTGTCTATGCAAACAGCTTAAATCGCAGGCCAGCCGCCAAGTGAATTGGCGGCTTACCTGCGATCTTACGTGTTTGCTAGTCTGAGTATCTTTCCACATCAAAAGTATGCATATATTAAAGCTATTGGGAAGCAGACGACACAAAAATATATTCTATGAAGACTTACTCAGCAGTCTAAGGAAGCAGGACGTTTCATTAAGATGATTAATGGGTCATAAAATATAGGTAGGAAAATAATTCTTTTTCCTGTGACGTTTTCCTTCTCCATTTTCCTTATCAGACTTCTATTATTTACACAATAAAAATGGGGGAAAACATGGTTACGGAAATCCCCATTGTTACAGCTTAACCCTTTCCCAAACAATTTGTTACAGACGACTTAAGAAAACATTGTGGGAAAAGGAAAATTGCTCGTAACGAGCAATTTCTCCATTTCCCATAAGGTTTTCTGCTCTTTTTGAAGAATGTTTTTCAATTTGATCACATTTCGAAATGTCGTCTGCAAACTCTTTCAATTTCGGACAGTCGAAATTTGTTGTTTGGGAAAGGGTTAAGTAGAGGGAATGTGTTTTACAAATTTGAATAGTATCACAATGTGTTCAATTATCTAAAGCCTACATTTATAGGGTAAGGTGAAATAGACCCAATTGATGTCAAAAGCAGGAAGTCTTTTTAACCTGACCGCATTTTTTTATTCGCATTTTTTATTTGCACAGTTTATTATTTCTTTATTTCAAAAAAGGAAGTAGAAATATATTATGGCACTTAACCAAAATGTTCTCTTAACATTCATTCAGTATGCTATCCATGTTCAGCTTTATATTAGATAATGAAATAAATCAAAACTTCGAATATAGACATCAGAATAATAAATTGAACATGAAATATAAAACTTATTCATATCTATTTTGAAATAATGTAGAAATTACTATAACTGTATTAGAAGTTAATCATTGGGAAAAAAATCTTGTATCTTACTATATACTATAGCATTTCACTCTCATACTATCTCAATTGGCTGCATCTTCTACCAAGGAATTTTGAAACCAACTGACAAAAAGAGCAATTCATGCTTTGGTCACAATGATTTCTAGTACTTTCTACCAAATATCTTAAATGCAAATATGGTGTCTACCCAAAATCTTAAAAACCAATGTGGTTTCTACCCAATTTCTTAAAAAGAAATGTTGGTTCTACCCAACATCTTAAAGAAAATGTATTTTTCTCATATCTTAAAGGCAAATCTGGTTTCTTCCCAATTCCTTGAAGAAAATGAATTCCTTCCTGACTTTTTTTTCACTGCCTGTTTTGCTTCCAGTTTTGAGCAGTCAAAAACCCTATAAGAAGAAAACAGGTTATAGAGGTCAACAACTTACCTTGAGAGGCAGATGTTTTGCAGGCCTAGCAAGATCATCCCCAGATAGACCCTCCCTGTTGTCAGCCATGCCTTAACATTCTTACATGCATTCCCATTTCTTTTGCCTGAAACATTAACAAAACATGTAATAAAAAAATCCTATTTTTCTTGCCTAAATATAAATTTAACATATTATAAGCATTCCTATTTCCAATGACTGAAACATACCAATATCTTATGTTAAAGAAATTACCAATTTTGACGTCAAAAATCATTAAATGAAACATGTTACAATCATTTCCATTTCTATTCCTCCATCTGATGTCTGAAAATCCCTACCGAACTTGTAACAAGCATTCCCATTTCTGATACCCTAAACATAAATGTAGCATGTTACAAGAATCCAATTTCAGATGCCTATAACATAATCTGTAAAAATGTTCACAATGAATCCTATTTCTGATGTTTGAGACAAACCAATATCATATGTTACAAGTCTAAAATAGATTTACTGCAAATAGCATTGGTTTGATAACAAGTTAGTTTCCAATAATTTGATATTGGCGTAGGATACATGTGTTTTTACGGGATCTTTCTGACATTTTCTATGATCAGAATAACACAATAGATTATGATAGTAATGGACCAGTTAGATCTACAAATACATTAAGATATCAATCACATTGTAATAACTAGTATTGTATCACATTGAATTTGAAACAAATAGTATGATGTTGACTAAACCTAGAAAAACGCTGTTATCAAGAGTGGTACAACCATAGAAACGTATTAGGGGTCACCCACGTATTAGCCACTTTGTTAACCCTTATAGTGCTGGACCGAACTTCATACTTATGAAAACAGGTTAGATCCTGGCCAGCCACCAAGTAAATTGGCGGCTGGTCTGTGGTCTAACATGTTTGCTACTCTGAGTATCTTTCCTCATAAAAATTTAGCAGATATATAAGGTTTTGGGAAGACGACACAAAAATCTATTTTAAGAAAAATACCAAGCATCTTACGGGTTAAATATCTAAATGTAAGCAGTGCCTTACACCGTAATACAACAATTCTTGTTGACAAGAGTGAAGAGACCTTGATAAATGACCAGGTTACTCACTGATGCCTTCATATAACTCCTGCATGATATGTTAATTTTGTAATTGATATGCAAACCATTACACGCATCACATTCATTAGCAAAGCTAAGCCTTTAAGTAAGTGTGGTGCAATGTTGGTGTTATGATCCTCTAAGAAATGTTTTCAACCTGGTGTAATTCATGAGTGTTTTGACGATAGAAAAAGACATAAAACTTATGGAAAAAATCATTAAATTCATAGTAAAGGCTGAATGTTGACCCTAGATTTTCATTCTTTTACTGACAATGCGTATGCAGGTGAGTGCTCTGCATACAGTTAGCTAGACACCTGACATTTGTAACCTTTGACAGCTAGTTGGGAACAATAATAAAGTTAGTTTGTGAAGGAATTAAGCAGATGCATCTCATTTTTTTCTCCTTTTGCAGTCAATATAATCTTAATCCTATATTAATATTGCAATTTAAACTAAATATTTGCTTTTCCTTTCGGATTACGTAAAACATAATGATTACATTACAAAGATATCACAGCAAATCTAACCATTTACAAAATATCCTTTCACTCACGAAAAAATATAGTTTAAAAGCACTTGCAAATGCATATAAGTATATTTAACCTTTTTACCTTCAATTATATTCAACTTTGAGCAAACAGAAGAGCAACTTTTTTTTGTCACAGTTTTTTTTTTGGCTTCTGTTATTTCAAACTGAGTCAAAATAAAAGATAAAAAATAACAAAAAACATTGAAAATGTTGCTACTGAAGCTTCACCATATATATAAACAAATTTGGTCTTAAATGACTTAACCCTATTAAGACTCTTCTCATTTAAAACCTAGAAGCATAAACAATTTCTTTATTTCATAATTGCTCATTTAAAAAACATGCAGCATTTGGTCTAAGAAATCACTGCAAAATATTAGGAATGTGCATGTCAAAAATATGTCTCCTTTTAGTAAGACGATTTCTAGCCGTTTTCATGGGGGCATTATCCCTTATAGTGCTTGAACCAACTTCATGCTTATACAAAGAGTTTAGATTCAGGCCAGCTGCCAAGTAAATTGTGATCTTACCTGTGTGATTCTCTAAGTATCTTTCCTCATAAAAATTAAGCAGATATTTAAGGTTTTGGAAAGCAGGTGACACAAAATCTATTTCTAGAAAAATACCCAACATTCTAAAGGTTAAAATTATAAAATATCCTAATCCCACAGTAAATGTGAGCCTATTTTTGCTTATATGAATTTTATGGCTAGATCAAATTTAGCAAACAATCATCAATTTGTTGAGATGAAATTTCAATCAATAAAATGGATTTAGTTTTTCAAATTCTTAATTGGGGGCTATGCCTCAATAATTACGTCAAAGGTTGTTCAAACAAATGGTAAACAGGATCTGGAATTGGAGTACCTGGCTGGCAAAATATAATTTCTATCTACATGTATTGATATGGATTACACATCAGGTCAAAATTATTCCAGTTTTATTGGGATGCTTGAATCTTAATTATGGAGGAAGACCCCGTACTCAACTGCCAATAAGGGCCGGTCAAGCCAGGTAGAACCATTGATATTTCGTAAGTCAGTTAGGAGACTACCTCTCACGAAAGTCAATAGTCCTCACTGGGATTTGAACCCATGGCAAGAGGAACCATTATCTTTTTTAAACAAAGTAAATGATATATAGCTTGAGACCATATGGGGATACCAGAGGGGTCTATAATTAACCTAGGATCAGTACTATGTAATATACATGTACTAGATTACTATATTAAATAGTACTGACCCCAGGATAAATATAAACTCCTATGCTTGAGACAAGCAATTTCTCTTTGTGTCACAGTGATTTCTGAGGCCTTCTACACCAGAAGCATTCAATTAATTTGAACTAATTAAAGGGGATTTTTGAAGATAACATTAAAATTAATTTGAACCAAACAAGAACTACCTCATCTTCTCCAATAAGTTCTCTTTTATTCAAATCGAGAGTTCAGCGCAAGACTATAGCGCATGCTTCATGTTTATGAAGCAGATAGTATAATCTTGCACTGAACACTCCGAATATACCAATGTGAAGGAATGCGTTTATCATTGACTTCCTGTTTAAAAATCCAAAATAAAAGAGGTGGTGTAACACACAGGTACTAGTAACAAATAATTTTTTTTATTGTTCTCTATATATAGCATAAATTTGCATAATGAACATTTTTGTTTTTCTTTTATTGTTACTGGTACCTGTGGTTTAACACAGTAACAGTTCTAAATTCTAACATGGTTTACTTCAAAATATACAATGTGGTTTTGTTTGCTGCTGGTTTAATTGGGTTATGGGTCACATTAACAATTTTTTCAGTTATGCTTCACTTGACCAAACATTTAAAGGGGCTTTGTGTTTTAATCCTCAAAATGCTGGGTGATTGTCTAAAAATAGATTTTTGTGTTGTCTGCTTCCCAAAACCTTAAATATCTGCTTAATTTTGATGAAGAAAGATACTCAGAGAAGCAAACAGGTTAGATCAAAGGTCATTACTATGCGGGTGGCCTGGATCTAACCTGTTTGCAAAAGCATGAAGTCGATTCCAGCACTTTAAGGGTTAAAATTGAGTTTTGTTACTACATGTGATAGAGGTCAATCATTTAATATGTGGCACTTTTTTTTTTTTTTCATATAGGTTTTATATCACATGAACATTATTTCAGTTATGTAGCAATGCCAGACTCTTAATGATGAAGTAGGACCCCATACTCAACAGCCCATAAGGGCTGGTCAAGCCAGGTAGAAACATCAGCATTCCATTAGTCAGTCACAAGACTACATCTCATGAAATACCGTCACCAGGAATTAAACCAATGCAGAGAGGGGCCATGTGATTTAAAGTGCTGTACTAATAAGTGGCATAGAAGTCTTCTTAAAATAAAAAATAAAAAAGAACAGATTTAACTATTATGAAAACTGTCTTAGTTTTTCCTATCTGCTGCAAACAAATTGAACTACCATACAGTACAAGATGGGGGGAATTCAACATGGCATACTAGCCTATCATAGGAATATTCATCACTATTCCCTCTGTCGTCTGCAGAATGTTTCAATTGATATGACCACAAAAGTTGTCATTTGGAGAAAGGTTTACGTCACAGAGAAAACATTTTGTCACACAATTTAATAACGCATGCAGAATGATAAAAAATCGAAAAAACCTTTATATATACTCACATATCTAAAATTCCAAAACAACTCGTCGTTTGTTGCATGCACACATGTCAACAAATGTCTTTCAAAATGTCATAACCAGGATACACAAAAACATATGTATGTCAAATCTAACGAGAAAAATTTACACAACCATTAGTTATGCATGGTTGGAGCTGAGCCTTTATAAATACTTGTTCATTTGACAAACAAGAAAGGGAGATAAATTTGTTAAAAACTGTAAAATCATGCAGGAGTTGTCATTCCTTGTAACAGTAATAAAACTGCCTGTTTTAACCCTTCACAGACACCAAATTTTACTGTCCCAAATTGAAAGAGTTTGCAGACCACATATCAAAATGAGATGACAATGATAAAAAATCTTCTGATCGGGCAGAAAACATTGTGGGAAAAGGATCAATTGCTCATTAAGAGCATTTTCTCCTTTTCCTACAATGTTTTTCATAGTCGTCTGCAACAAACTGGTCAAATGTCGTTGTTTGTTAAAGGGTTAACCCATAACTTCATAAACCCGCTTTTGATGCACATACATCTGACATGAAAAAAAGATATATGGGCCACGTCACGCGAAAAGGGGCACTCGGACATAGCAAACAGTGTAGCCCCAGACCAGCCGCCATGTCACTGACGTGGTGGCTGGTCTGGGGCTTCACTGTTTGCCATCTTAGAGGACATCCAGTTATACCTTTAAATAAATACAAATGATAACTTTCGTGACCAGATGCTGGAATAATAGCGCTAAGATAGAGCTGAGTCAGCGCCTTTTTTATATGTCCGAGTGCCCCTTTTCGTGTGACGCGGCCCATATTTTTTTGTTTAGTCACAATGGTTTGGACACAGACTCACAAAGATAATGTTTCTTATCATTTCATCATAATAGTCTGCTTTCACTTTAGTTGGGGCAATTATAAGTCTAACATACTATGAAGAAACAGGTACATAACTTATTGATTTTTGTTTGTTTAACATTGGTTTAACACCATGTCAATAATTGTTCAGTGATGTTATGGTATTCCTGGATTCACAAGTGCTAGGCTAGGGCTCTGAAGTGTCTTGCCAAAGGACACTCCCATGTAACCAGAAGTCTCTGCAGGGCTCAAACATGGAACCACCCAATTCTAAGTTGACTACTTTAACTACTGGGCTATGCAGGATCCTAATGACTTTTCATCATATTTCTTAATGGAGGACAAAAGGAATAAATTCTCATAAGGACAGCTTTTTTTCTTTCTTTTTGCCACTTTTCCATTTGGGTCTACTGCAGAAATTACTTTCTCTTGAATTACAATTCTCAGCTTGAAAATTCTCCAATGTCCCCAAGGAAAGGGGAGTTAATGACAGGTAAAAATTGAAAAAAGAAAAATCGCAGCAGACAATTATATTGGCATGAAACAAATGCATTTTCTGTATAAAATTGAATGAAAACCATTGCTTCGATAAATTTATCTGCAATATTGTGCTATATTTTTTTTTGCTAATATACACTCATTTTTCACCAATGTCATTATTGTGGAATCAACAGTTGGTCAGTATTACACTTTTGATGTGTAAATACTCCTTCTATGCCAAAGCATATAATGATTTCTGATTGGCAGCTTTCCATGGATAATTCTTGCCATTTTGAAAACTGTTTAACATTGTCTGCCCCAAATAATAAAGAACAAGGAAATGGTAAAGAAAGCGTTTTCAACTAAAACTATTAAATCACAAGAAAGTTCAGTTAATCAAACATAAGAAATAACATTTAATTCCATTTAAATACACAACACTAGAATGCTACAAAGAATTATAAAGAGTGTTGAGGTAAAGTAGAATATCAAATTTGTCTGTATGTTGATTACCAAGACACACTCAACTCATTGCCTATAAACAACACACATTAACCCTTCACTTAATACTGTCTCACTTTAACCCTTTACCAAACGCCAAATTTTTGAATTTCCAAAATTGTAAGAGTTTTCAGACACCATTTCGCGTGTGATGAAGTTGATCAATAATCTTCTTGTAGGGCAGAAAAAATTGTGGGAAAAGGAGAAATTTCTCGTTTAGAGCAAATTCCCATTTTCCCACAATGTTTTCCAGAGTCACCTGCATCAAACTGGTCAAATGTTGTTATTGTTTGGTAATGGGTTAAGGCAACAGTGCTTGACTAAAATGATTTGAGGAAAATATTTTGTTTAAAACTGATATGCATAGATATTTTCTGAAACAAACTAAACATTGCCACATGACATGTCATTGGTAGCATCTTGGAGAGACAATTCCAATGACATTTCACTCAGCAATATTTCCTTTCTCAAGATTGAATTAAGAGGGAATGTTGTTTTGAACTTTCACATGTTCATAGCGTGGGATCATTAGCAAATTACTTCCATAACAAAGACTAACAAAACTTCTACAAAAGAACAGAAATTTTTGAATCAAGGGAATACTAATCTTGTCATAAATGATTTCTTTCAAATGAAACAACAAAAACTAGTTTTATACTGTTTCTTCTGATAATGAATCAAAAGTGGATATATGTTTAGTTAACCCATAATCCAGAAAACACTATCAAATGCAACCCATGACTTATTCAAAACTAAAATTTTTATTGTTTCATATTCCATATTGCTAATAGGATTCATAATCTTGTCATATAGCAGAATATGGAAATATACTATATTGCAAGTTCATTTTGGCAAGCCAACAATGAGTTTTCATCTATAGGTGGTTATTAATCAAAATTAATAAAATTATAAAATGTCTATAAATAGATTTTATTGGACAGGTCACAATGATCTTGCTAGTCACATGGTGAAGTCATGATTAGGTCACATGATAGCAGCCTCCCAGACTGGTTCCAGGAATCTCAGAATGCATTGTATTCTATTGAGTGAATGAAATAAGATTAACTTTACTTAAAGTGTTTATGTTTGATAGTGAGAAAGTTGGTGCCGTCCTAAAATAAATTATTTCTTTCTATTAGAGGAATAAAATTGTGTTTATTTTCTTCGGGTTATGGAGTCAAAAGCGGAAGTATGTTTAGTTAAGCCATTGCCTTCAATAAAACACCATAGGAATATGACTCTTTCTTTATTAAAATTAAAATCATAATTGTTTCATGATTCCATATTTCTAATATAAAGGTTCACTCATTAACAAAACAAATGACAATTTTTCATTCCATCTTGAAATTAATGTGACAAAAGAAGAGATTGTGTCTCATAAATACATACTTTTCAAATTTAAGATCGTAACTGTTTCATAACTCCATATTTCCAATGTAAAAGCTCACTCATTAACAAAAACGAATGACAACTTTGATTTTATCTTTCATGCAAGAATTATTGTGACAAAAGGAGAGATTGAATCTCATAAATATATATTATTCAAAGATCATAATTGTTTCACAATAACTATTCAGTCTTGTCATTAGACATTCATAACCCACAACAAACAATTACTTTCATTCTTCCATTCAAATCATATGGAGATCATCATGACACAAGGAGAAATTGCTTTTCCTTAAAATAACAGTAAGTACCTGTAGTCAAACATTGAATGATTCTAAATATTGTAATAAAATTAGAAGATGGAAAAGAAACACAAGATATTAAGCGACCAACCTCAAACAATGTGAGAGTAGTTATTCACTCTGAATCTATCTTAATACAGGACACATGTCATTTAGCAAGATTCTACTTGTGCTTTCAAGTAGACACTTTCTGAATAACTTGTGTCTGTATCAAACTATTAGTATCTCTTGCTTTATACACCATGGTTCTCTCCTCTTTTACTAATGGTCCCATAAAACATGGATGACTGTAGAGTCAATTACAAAATATATGCCCTTTTTCAACAATGATTTTCAACACTTTTTCCAGCTTTTACAGAACTGAATAAAACCTAAGGCAGGGGTTGTGAAATCTGATTGTGATTTACTTAATCATCAATGTCGAATCTTTTCCTGAACTTGTATATATAATATTTATGTACCGGTAGTAAATTTAGGTGAAAGTTCACTTGTCCGTTTGGGCTATTGGGCAAGCTGCCAATATGGACAATTGATTTGTCCACCCATACCCTTTACTAACAATCACAGTTCTATTGTTATCCTGCAGACAACTTTTGGAATTGATTTGATTCAAAGTAAAAAAAAATCTACATTAACACTTACTCATTATCTCCTCCCGCCTTTCCAAATATTTTATTTCCTACTCCAGAAAAACTTCAAACATTCTTATTCAGTGTCATGGTAAGCTCACATATGTCTATAAAGTATAATTGAGTTTTGGAATAAAATCTGCTGCGCACACAGCAACAAAGCGATCTAGAAGATTCTTCTACGTCTGCATGTCAATACACAGGAATAACCAGGATGATGATGATGATGCATTTGAAACAATATAAATCTTTTGATTTGGTAAAGATCTGATTGAGTGTTTGATCATTGCATAATCACAATTTACTCCTTGGTATTGTTCAGATTGAGGGACGAGAACCAGCTGTGAGGTTGAAGCTCAATCCTTCCTGTCAGCGTAGATGCTTTAAGTCTACCTCCACATTTACCTGTGTCTTCCACAAGGCATCCTGGAATTTAAAAATATATATATATATATATACAAATGAGTTCTTTCTACAGAGACATCATTCTTCATGAAATGTGCCAGTGACTAAGATTTTTTTACCAAAAGTCGTTACATGACATTATTGAGAAAAAGGATTAAAGATGGCTTCATAATTTTACCAATTGCTCTACTTATCGAATAGCTATAACTTCTCAAAAAATCATGTTTTCACAAAAATTTGAATTGGACCTCATTCAAAAGACAATACTATAGTACAGTCAAACTTGTGTTAAGAGGCCAGCCTCTAGGACAGAGTAAATTGGCTGTTTAAGATAGGTTGGCTGCTTAATACAAATTGATGTACACTATAAATTTACAATTTTCTGTAGTGGTTGTTTAGGCAGGTTGGCTGCCTAAAAGGTGGTTGCTTAATACAAGTTAGACTGTATCTAGAAATAATAATAACTCAATTTCACCCAGGTACCCACTTTGGGACTTTTTTTCTCAGACAGTACAACATATTTAGTTATAATTTGGGCACCACCAGTACCAAGTGGTTGAGCTTGGGGGAGAAATAAACACAATCCTGGTCCATTTACCTATTTCAAAAAATGGTAAAAAAAAAAGTCTAAAACAAATGAAGATAACTTTATATTCAAGACTATAGCAACTTTTTCTTCTTTTCATAAAAAATGGGTTTTATCGAGTATCACAAAAAAAAAATATTGCTTGTTCTTAACACATTATATTTTTTGCTGAACCATTTAATTAGCACCATTTAATAATGTACTGTCAAAAAATACCACATGGTCTTTACCTTTAATTTCTTTGAGATTTTCCTCCTCTGTCTCCTCTTTTTCAAAGATAGAAACATCACCTTGGTCAATCAGTTTTCCTTTCAGCTCGACATTTGAATTGAGAGATGGAAGTTTTATGGTTATATTGCCTGAAAAACAACAACATTTTGATTTCATGGCAACATTGACCAAATTGTATTAAGGAAAAGGAGATTTGTGATACACAATATTTTTATTGCCAAGATCTATAACTTAAAGCCATACTTGAGCTCATTTTGACTTAAATTTTGAAAATTCTAGAATAATTGTAAATTAACTTTAAAGTACTTTAGATTTGCTTTTACAGATGAAATGAGACTGTTATACATTCACATGATGCTTTTAAAAGAGTTAATACTAGAAGGTTTGTTTACAATTAGCGATAAAACTAGGTCAGCCGAAAAGCGTTGGGAACCAATAAAACCTAAGAAATCCTCCATTTTGAATGTTCATGTCTTAAATTTTGGATAAATAACAGTATTCTTATGTATTTCACGTAATATTCCTAACCAGACAATCGTCACTCATTTATCTGCTACCCCCTCTTGTTATTTTAGATGTTACTCAAATGTAAACAATGAAGTTAAATGGGTGGGCACCTTATGTATGAAAATAGTACTTTCAAAAATAGATAATAAATAATGCAGGCGTTGTATTGACATGATCATTGGGTTTTTTCGCTATGTTTCAGCATATTCTTTCATAATTGATAACTCATATTTGCAGTTTTTCTGAGCACTAGCATGCTTTTAAATGAATGAATGGTGTTTTAAGGCGCATCTTCAGCTAAGGTCATTTAGCGCACATCATGTTGATGTGGATAAACCTATATTGAATCATCTGCGGGTTAAAACAGAAAAATAAATACAAATTTGTAATGAATGAATGATACTAAATAGGGAAATTTGTAATGAGTCAACGATAGTAAATAACTAGTTTGTAATAAATATATGATATTCAGTAAAAGTTTGTAATGAGTAAATGATAATGATATATGAATTTTAAATGGGTAAGGAATCACAATAACTTGTTAGTTCGAATTTTTTCAAAAAGAAAAGAATTTATTCAATCCTGACAGTTTAAAGAAGGGCCTAAAGAGTGTTGACATTAAAGATATTTTGAGTGAATTCTTTGAAAGTCAATGCAATCAAATAATATATTTAATTTGAATCTACTTGTATTTAAATGAACAAAGAAAGTATGTTTCTTTACTTTTGGGATCATGAAACAAATGTCATCAGTGATATTCTATTTCAAACACTTAAAACTTCTATTATATATCAAATTGATTAATTGAATAAAAGATTATGAAGCAGTAAATTCCCCATTATAGGTTTTTTGTATCTTTCTAAGTATAAAATGAAGGATACTGCAGATGATAGTCGTAAAGTATAAAAAAAGCTTTTCATTGTTCAAGTGGAAAAATAATTGTGATAAGAGAAGAACTTCTTTGTAATAAACAGTCTCTCCTTCTCTTGCCATTGTTTTTTGTGTGAGGGCAGTGGTCCAGGGGTAGAGCGCCAGCTTCTGGATGCAAAGATTGTGGGTTTAAATTTCATGAGAAGCAGGATCGGCCTTGCAAACTTTCATTAATCTACATTTGGTTATGTATCAAGGAAGCAGAATCAATAGTGATTAATCGGAGATGTAAGAACTTGTTTCAAAATAAATGTAAAATAAATAAGTTTAAACTAAGTTTCTAGTAACTTTTGTTGCACTTGCATCAAAGCAAGTAACAATGAATATAACGTAAATAAATCTAAATTAACCACTTGACACACAGCATTTACCTGTTTCAGATGAAATAATGTGATCTCCCTCTCTAGCCAAAAACACAGAGACATCTCCCCCTTTAACAGTGGCTAGTAAATCACCGTCCATTGTATCTGGAATACACAGATTATTATGAGAGATAAGCATTGTGATAAGACTTTAAAGTTCTTTACCCCTGAGCTATGCTAATGAAGAGAGGTTTGAAAATAATAGTATGCAGTACCTATATCAAGCAAAGCATAATTGAAATTTTCTGTATATGATGAAAAAGGCACAATTTACCGGTAAAACAAACGCATACCAATCCAGGTATTTCGAAGAAAAGAATGTAGCAAAGTGAAAAGTTGCACCTTAACCCTTATAGTGCTGGAACCGACTTCATGCTTATGCAAACAGGTAAGATCAAGTCCAGTCACCAAGTAAATTGGTGGCTAGCCTGTGATCCAACTTGTTTGCAACTCAGAGTATTTTTCCTCAACAAAATTAAGCAGATATTTCAGGTTTTTGAAAGCAGACAACACAAAAATACATTTTGAGAAAATTACCCAGCATTCTAAGCTTAAAATAAGACATATACATTGTGTCAATTAATATTATCCGTATGTGGTGTAAAAGACACAATTTCAGACGAAAGCAGACCATCAAGCAATTTCTCCTTTTCCTGCAATGTTTTCTGCCAAATCAGAAGGTTATCAAAAACTAAAATCAAATTTTGAAATGTCGTCTGCAAACTCTTCTAATTTGGGACAGTCAAAAGGATTTTGGCGTTTGGTAAAGGATTAACGAACCTATTGAGACATCCCCAGTGTCAGATTCTATCTCAGCTGTCCCATGACAGTTTGACAGCAACAAGTGTCCGGATGATGTTTTAATCATGCAGGTCTCGCTATACAGGGCCGTCACACTGATGTCTCCATCGACAGTTTCACAGTTGACTGTCTGCCCCTGGAGACGTCCTGTATCTATACTCTATATAAAAACATATAAACATAAACTAAGTGTGTCTCATCAGTTCGTAATTATTTTAAAGAATTTTGACAATTGTGTTTAACTATCATATTGAAAGTTCAAAGTCATGTAGGACCCTTGATTAAAAAATTGGAAACAGAGCAATGAGGGTAAAGGTTATTCATTTTTCTTCACTGAGATTTAATCATTAAAATTATTCCAAGATGACAACTCTTTAAGTGTTATGCAGACAAAACAAAATTTTCCTGGCATACAGTCTGTCTGTGCTTGTACCACATGCAAGAAATGAATCACAAATCAAATTAAGGGAGCCTCTGCATCAGAACACAAGTGTTGTGGGTTCGAAACCCATGAGGAGTGGGGTCCACTAAGCAACCTTTCATTAATCCAAATTCAGCGTGATTACTGGATATGTCTCCAGGAAGCAGAATCGATAGTGATTAATCTCTAAGTTATAAGAACATGTTACACAATCAATTCAAAATAAATATGTAAATCTAGATTGAGTACCCACCCCTTTTGATTTTGTAACCATGTTGATATTGCCCTGTACAAGAGTCTTGCCTCTTATGTCCCCACCTTCTGACCTGATGTCAACTCTGTTACACTGAAACAGTATTTATTCTTTTATCAGAGATCTAAATATGTATTGTTATGTATCACAGTTTTTGGCATGCAGTATTTCAATGATATTCCATAATTCAAATATCCTTGGATCTTACACAGAGAACAGGGTCTTTACGGTTAAACACCCATAATTTGCCATTTTGAAACGATCACACGATTCACCGAAATACCGTACTACCACCGAAACACCGGAATACCCGTTCAAATCATAGTAACACCGAAACACCCTTTGGTACTACCAAAAACCTAATAAACATTTATTAGGTCTTTGGTAATACATTAGTACCCTTTGTTTTGACTTTCTCCGAAAACAATGACATATTTAAGCTGATGCAATTGTGAAAAAGTAGCTCATTACGATAATTCATTGAAGCTGTACAAGCCATTTCTTTTTCTCGTTGATTCAACTCGACTTTGATGATGTTAGCCGAATCTTTGATAAGAAAGAAAATATTGTCTATCTAAATAAAAGCGGCATTGGCTTTTGTCTTACATAATTCAATATAAAACGGATTACGGTAATACGTTAGTAAAGGCTAGATGTATAAACTTTAATTTTTCGTACTCAATAATATCATTTAATACATCAATAATGATTTTGAAAAAGAAATCACTCAGCTTGATTTACCTCTACATCCTTTTATGTACACTATAAAGGTAATAGGTATTATGATAACATTCGATAACTCTCGTTAACCTATATCTCAGGGGTATTCCTGTGTTTCGGTGGTATTACGGTATTTCGGTGATTCGAGTAACCCATTTTGAAATGTTTCTTTTTTTCATAGGACTTCTTTGGTTGTTCTCGGCATACAACAATCAAAGCCGGAACTATTCTGATTAATATGAATAGTTCCAGCTCAGACTGATGTATACTAAGAACAACCTAAGTAATCTGACGAAAGCAAATGTTTCAAAATGGTAGAATATGGGTATTCTACCTTAAAGCTTACATATATGTACATGTATAGTAGAAATACATATAAAAGATATAGGGGTTAAAGAGCCGGTTTCTGTGGGTTCTCTTCTCATCAAGAAGATTCTAGTGAGTAACCTTTAAAGAGAAGTTGGAGAAGAAATTAACAGATAATAACTATTGAAAATTATACTCTACCATCTAACCATTCATAGTTTTATCATGTTTTGGTTTATTCCTTTACAAATCTGTCTGACGCAGTGTTACATACTATTGTAAGAAAAAGAGAGAATCAATGGGTATTAGAACAATATTTGAAAATAAAAATTGCGTCTTCCGTATAATGTATGAAAAACTGAATTAATGTAAAGATCAGGTTGAAGTGAGACATGATATAACACCAGCCTTACCTTCAAGTTGTTCATAAGGCAGGATCCTTGGTCTGTAGAAACTGTGATTGTTTCACTTTCAAGCATTTTTAATGAAGCATCTGCTTTGTCTTGACATGAAACATCAATGTCTGTGGGGGAAAATAAAACAATGGGAAAAATAATTGTTTGTAGGGTTCAACATTTCAATGCATGACTATGGCAAGTTATCTAGTTTAGCATTAAAGCAATACTACTTGCAAATATTCTGCATTTGAGGCTACTAACTTAATTAACTTATGGTTCAATTTAAAACGTCAAGGCTTATCCGATGTAAAAGCCACGTTAAACAACTTCCTTTAAGATTTTTTTTTATGATTACGGAGGACAAAAAGATCAGTAGTCCTTTGTAACATTTTAACCCAGATTCTAGCACTTACCATATTTAACTGGAACTTGAAGATGGCATTGTACATTTGGAATTTCTTTCAAGTCTTGTTTCAAATCAACGTCAAGATCTAAAACAGTATCATCTTCATCCAAGGCAGCATTCACTATGAAAGATTTGGTCATATTTGTCATTTGAGGACCTGATATACGGTCCTTTCCGATGTACAGCATGTTCATGAAGACCGTCTTCATTTCCGGGAACTTTTGATGGTCAAGCGACTCAATGTGCACTGGAACCTGTGAGATGATATTCAAACGTCCGGTGCTGTTGACATCGAAATGCCAGGATGCAATGGCAACTCCATAGTCGGGTAGAGAGTTTTTTACAGGTTCCTCATCCAAATCCTGGCCAAGCATGGTTTTGTATCCTCTACCATTGTTTGATGACGAGTATAGGCGCACTAATGACAGTTTGTATTTTGATGCAGTCTGGAGGAAATCATATGTACAATTTGGGGATTTTGATATGAGGTGCAAAGCAGTCTGTCTGCCATGAAGCACGGTTCTCAAAAGTGCCATCCTGAAATTAGAAAGTTTAAAACCACTGAAGCACAATCCTTAAATAAATTAACTAGGCCTTGTGCAGTCTGTGACCTAATAGTCAAACTTATTTGACCTGATCGGGAAATATTGAGAAATATTTGCAGCAGCAACATCTCCCACCCAATCAGAAAACATAAGGCAATCTTCACATCAAATTATGTGATCTATATCAATAACATTTTAGCATTATATATAGATATGTAACAAACTGCATTTGTTTTTGATAAGACACATGTAATTGTTTAAAACATAGGGGCTTGAATCAATGCATACCTCCCAAATCCCTCTATATATACTATATAAGATACTTCTCTTTATTATAGTATATATAAGGTATGCATTGATTCAGGCCCCTGTGGTTTAAAACAAAGAGTCAACAGGAATAACAAAGAGAGATGACTCCATTCAAAGTGAGTCAAAATATTGTCTAATGTCAAATGCTTCAGAAACGAATCCATGTATGTACGTTATGTATTGTAACCATAGTGATACATGGTTAAACTATGAGAATTATGAATTGATGCAGGTCCCTATGTTTCCAGCCTTAAGTCTAAGAGGGCAAAATGTTGTCTGATGTCAAAAAATGTCCATAAGTATAAATCAAAACTTTTTAATGTGATAGTTCAAACGTTTGAGTAAAAGTTATTTCCCCAGAAGACCCGAGTTAATCACAGAGTTTCAGTTTCTCTTCCATGTAAAGAAACTCCTCTACGAAAATTTCGCCGAAATGTCCTTCAGAAAGCTTCCTGGTTTTAATGATCAAAGCAGACTGTATAATCTTTCGTTCATCTGCTAAATGAAATTGAAGCTACTATTATCTAAAGCATCTGATTTAAACATCATAAATGATTGACATTATGTATACATGCTTTCTTACCCTTCAAAATAATGTTATGACATAACAAATTACAAAGCTTATTCAATATTTAATCGATCAAAATATTATGTCTGCTAAACGCTTGACTAACAAAGCGAGCCAGCTGGGTTTGTTTATAAAAATAATGTATTGTAATCATTTGAAGCAAAATTTAACCGAGTAAGTTTATAACTTTGGAGTTTATAACTTTGGTAGAGCTCTGAATAACGTCCTTAAAGTTGTTAACTATGTGCGGCAACCGGCAAATAATCTTCTTAATGCCAAAAAGCTCGATTTGTATTGGTTTTGGTGCAGCACTTTCTAATTGTCAACTGACAAATATTAATGATGTCAAAAGATCATGTGAAATATAGCTCAATGCACAATCTTCTTCAAGGTCATTCAATTAAAGGTATCATTGATTTCACAATCACTTTTTTTCCACAAGTTAAATCAAACCATGCTATAAAATGAAAACAAATTGACTGAATGTTTGACCACATTGTGGTGTTGTATGTACCCATATGGCATGCCATAGATTTAAGACTCTTTTGGTTTAAATGTCAACGTGACTTTAATAAATGTAGATCTATTTGTTTTAATATCTTCAGCTATGTGATTCCAATTCGTCTTTTTATATAAAGTTATATAAAATATCTTCCTACACAAAATTTCTCACTGTGCATTAAAATGAATACTTTCCATAATTATTTTCAAAAACGAACTGATGACCCCCTTTCTCCTTCTCAGTGATCTCCCTTGCATTTTGGTTAGGAGCTGTACTGTAGTGTCAATCGGAAGTACTCAGGTATTTCGGTGAGCTGTGAAATACACCTCGGATATAAGTGTAGGGTTACGATTTTGGGGGTGAATCGGCATCCGGCAATTGACACATTTTCTAAGCGTGCACGTTAAGTAGTTCTATGTGTATGGAAGTGTTTGTTGGACATCCTGTTTTATCATTTTTGATCAGTAACTCATACCATGGCGAAATTGTTGTTGTGACATGTATAGTTGTTTCCTCAATCGAATTCAATGACTTTTTAGATTTCACATTTAAGATCTATTTTTAAAAACGAAAGTAAAGTGACGTCATTCTCGTGGGAAACAATATGGCGTCATCCCTATTATTTCAGAGGTGTTTTCATTGGATAAACCTGATGTGTTCAGATTGCTGTAGTATAACAAAGGGAAGTATTCCTGCGCGGAGTTTGATGACCCCATCAGTCGTAAATAATATGCAAAGATAAACAGATGTGGAATACAGAGAACATTTTTATTTTAGAAAGTACATATGACCTGTAAAGGTTCACCTTGTTTAAAAACAACCAATAGAGTATTGACAGAAATGTGGTTTGGACTGAACCTATTTATTTATGTCCAAACACTTAAGGAGCAAGTTTACGATTTTAGTCTTAACAAAGCAGCGACCTTGATTTTGGACGAATTGCCATAATTAAAAGTGTGAATTGAAGAAGTTATTAATCTAAAGGGACCTTTAAATCCTTGAAGAATATAGATCCAAGCATTAACATTTATGAGCCTCACAAACATTTGTGAAAGGAACAAACTTGCATACATCCAAAGCATTTCATCGAATGAGCATGCATATTTCTTAAGTCATAATGCTGCAATTATAAGTTTAATTTATGGTACATGAAGCTGTCTTTTCCATACCCGATATGACTTATTTCTATTATCTTTATTGATTGATGACTGATGACACGTTCATATTGAGTTTTAAACATTTAGAACAAAATTAATGAACTCGAACTTTTTACAAAAACAAACTATCGCTTTTGTGTCCAATATGAAATGACAATTTGCAGAACAACACACAATTAATTCGTTTTTCGTTTAAAATGAGTAGCAGAATCAAACATGGTATTTTTTTTTTATCTCACATGAACGTTTTTATTGACAAAATCCTTCGATTGGATACTGAATACGTCGTAGGATCTGAAATATGAAGTCATTTCTTCGAGCTCAAATGGCCAATTTATCATTCCCTGAAATTTGATTAACCATGAAGGACTTCAATAGCGTGTCTGCATATTGGTGCTTTTCTTCAGAAAAAAAACGTGATCTTGACAGGCGAATAGATTGAAAAAGCATTGTGGCATTAGCAAAAGGAGAAATATATAACTTCAAACAATTTCTTCTTTTGCAACAATATTTTGTTAAAGTAGACAGCATCAAGAAGCAAAAATGTCTTCGTTAGATTATTGAATGATATTTTTTTTTACAACTTGCTACGCATAAATATGTTAGTAAATAAACTTCATGGAAACTCCCCTGTATAATGTACACATGATTTCTACCTATTTACTAAAATAACTTTGTGTAATACACTGCAGACTCATTATACCGCGACCCGTTATATCGCGATACTCATTATAATGCGGGTCTCCTATGGCTCCCAAAATTTCAAGCACATTAGGGCTTAAACAATAGCCCAAATCTCCCCCTTTCTGCAAAATGACGCGGTCGGCATCCTAAATAGAAAGTCTACCTACAAATTGCACTCCGAAGGCGTGAAAATCAATAACTCCCTGGGTAATCCCCATTGTTTGTCACGGTCTTTTAAACAAAGCGCGTGGCCTTTATACGTACACAATCCGTGACCCGAGGGAAGATTTAAATCTATGTGTACATAGTGTTGATAAATTACATAATATCATTAGTTTGTACACGCTTATTCAGGGGAGTGTTTTATGCCTGATTGACTCAAAACTTAGAGCAACTACAGGTTTTTATCGGACACAGATGCATAAATCCCCTCGTGCACCCATGCTTTTCCCAAAACCTACGGCGTCCAACCGTATGCACACTTTTTAAACAAATATCACTAACACATGAAGTTTTAACTTCTTTGTTTCCATCATATGTATACACACACCTAGTTTAAATGGTAAAGCATTAGGTACACATGCTGGGAGAACTTTCGATAAAATTTACTCACTCCTTACTTGGAGTTTAAATCTATAAATAGAACATGGGTTAACTGAATCCACCCTCCTTTTTCTGTAGTGTGTATTTAAACTGCACGTGCCTCTATCAATGATCCTTAACTTGACTCGTAATGAAACAAATAAAAAGGAATATATAGTTAAACATGTAAGTTTTGATTATGTTTTTTAATTGCTTTTCTTTTATTCACAATAAATTCAATGATAAGTCCGTAACTCAATACAATCTTGAAATATGAATAGACTACTTCTTGAATCTGATTGTTTCTTAAGTGGTTATGGTCTGGCATATAGCGCGTAAGGGACCCCGCGTTATATTTGTCAACCCCACTATTAACGCGGATCTAGCATCATGGCTCCCGACGACCGCGTTATAATGGGGCTGCAGTGTATGTAGGAGTATACATTCAAACCTCTAGAATAATCTACTTCTGTATAAATCGATTTCAAATCAGTTAGTGATACGACCAACTATTGACTGTATTGTTCTTTTCTATATTTACATGATCATCAGACATGTTACAGGTTCATTAACAATAAAGATAAAACATTTGAGTTGGGCTCTCTATAAATAGTACAGATGTTTTCAATTTTAGAGGTGAGCAATGCCAGGACTAGACTAGATGCCACACTTCAACATTTGGTGGACAAGAAAGATGACAGCTTCAATCTGCAGGACAGGTATTGTCAACTTACAGATAAGTACTAGAATAATGAGATGAGGTAGCAAGGCAAAAATGTGTCCATCTGTAATGAAACTTGATCTTTTCTATGGTACTTTCAAGAATGCCAACAGTCAAGCAAATTGAAATTCACAAAGACAAAATGAGAAATTGCTCATAACAAGCAAATGATCTTTTTGTGATCTGCTGCGGTTTGCTTCTTTCAAATTGTTATCATCCTTGAATCCCCTGTGAGCCATTAAATGACTGATTTTTTTTAACTCGGCATTGAATTTAATATAACAAAAAATCTGACACAAAAAATAACCAAGACCTCCCTCAAAGTCCAGTATGATCAAATTGGGTAAGAAAAGTGCTTGGCTTATCATTAATTCCTGCTCCCCTCCCCTGAACACAACACAAGTGGGTGTTCTTCTTTGGTATTTAATCTTAGGTTTCATGTGGCAAGCAGACAGTGACTTGGAAGAAATAATTTACCAAGGGAAAGAAATAGGTACATAGCTGAAGCGATATAAATGAAATACTGTTGAAAATAGGGTTAAACCTCAATCCATTTCCATTTCAGCTCACAGGAAAGTGATGATGGGTCTGATATACTCCCAGTGACTGTAGAAGTTGTACGCAGCTCGGGGACACCCATATCCACTCCAACGAAGAAAAGTTATGTGCCGCGGGTAAAGAAGAGGAAGAGAAAAGATTATTCACTTCATGAGGATGAAGAGGCCAACTATCATCGAAAGTCTGGTGTGTGAAACTCTGTCCTGCCAAGTGGTTTAATCTATAAAGTTTGCATCTACCAATAAACAAATCCATGCATTTGAGCTCTTATCAGAAGGAATCCCTTATACAGCGAAGATTAACACCTGATAATTGCTTTCTAGACCACCTTATGTTACATTAGAATGGTTGGATTGAGCCTGAATTGAAACACAAAACTGATAGCAATTCAGATATAAAGTCTTAAAAATGAAGATGTTTTTTTTAAAAAAAATAACTGTACAAGCCTAACATTAAGAGATAAAATGACATGGCCTGTTATCTGTGAATAAGTGCAAAACTATTATATGGACTCAACCAATCTTATTCACTTGAGTGTTTTAACCAAAGAGAAACAAATTAATGGAATGATAAAGGTCATAGTTATGCTTCTTCTAACACATCTGTATCATCTCTCTGATGTGACTGTCATTTCAGAAACCACATATGTGATGAGACTGTTTGACAGAAGTGTGGACCTGGCCCAGTTCACAGAGAGCACACCACTCTATCCTATAGCTAGGAAGTGGATCAATAGTAAAGGGGAATCAGAACTGGAAACCCCAGATGAAAAACCCGAGGTAACTTCCTCATATTAATAGTTACCTTATCTTGAAACCTTTCAAGTATTTGAGATTTTGTGCCTGGACCAAATTCAAAGCAATTAGTAAGACAATAATTGAGGGATATGGAAACTTCCCTTTTCTTATTGCTCAAACATGTATTTCTGCTTAAGACGTATTGTTTGCCATGAAGCAAGACCACTATCGAACAGAAAACCATTCACCTTACAACAAATGACTAAAATTAAAGTGATAAAGATCTGAGGATGGAGTACCTTGAAATGCTACCATTTACAGCTGTAAAATCACAATGTAGACCAGTATTTCCCTTAATACATGTCATGTTTTCCTTCAAGCGTTTGTTTTTCTTGCAGGAGGAAATAAACATGGATAATGTCTATGAACTACCCCATCCTGTTAAACTGAAGACAGAGTATGGTGTAGAGTTGAAGGATCCAAGAATACCAGCCCTTATACCCAGCAATGAGAAACGTCTTGATATACACGCTGTAAGCCTTATGTAGATGTGTCAATAAATATCCAAGACACTTTTAATTTTCATGTTTGTACTAATCTAACAGTTTTATGCTTAAATCAATAACCAAATAATGTGAGTATTAATTGGCAATAAAGAAGTGGCCTTTTTAATATAGCACTGATTAAAAATCATGATTCACTTGTAACAATGACTTACTTTTGCATGGTTTTAAGGCGATGATATATTTAAGAGGCCATTGAATTAAAAGGTGAAATATCATGTGACAAGTTCAATTCCATATTTTTCATGATGCTTTCTACCAAAATATCACAAAATGATATTTTTTAAACCTCAATGATAATACATAGTTGCTTCCTATTCACCAGACGTATATGAAGATGTCTCTATTGGATGTAGCTTTGTAGGATATTAGTGCCCAAGTATTGGACTTTAAAGAACTTAAATTAATTTCCCGATATCGGATTGTTCGAAACCATGCCTCATTCGCAAGAGACATGTGGTCCTGTTGACTTGGCATAACCAGGACTCAACTATGTATAACCCTTAGAATGCTGGTTTACTTTCTAAAAGTAATTTTGTGAATCACCTGCTTTCCAAAACTATCTCTTTAATTTTAAAGATGAAAGATACTCACAGTAGCGAACAGGTTAGATCACAGGCCAGCTGCCATTTTACTTAGCGGTTGGCCCGTGATTTAACCGATTTGCATAAGTATGAAGTCGAATCCAGCACTATAAGGGTTAAGCAAGAGTTTTCAGTAGAATTAAATTTTTCAGGATCCGGATCGTGGACCACCCCCTGAGGAGTTATTGTTACGCCACATGGCAAGGTGGAAGGACATTAGAAATTCGTAAGTTGGCAGTATATAGCAACAAGTCAATTTGGGAAAATCACCATGGTTTTCATCAAGAACCAATTCCACATTCAAACCATCAGTTAAAATCCCTTATGAATCAGTTATTATATGCTCAGTCATAAAGTCCAATAAAAGAGGGTTGTCTGGATGAATCTGTTAGATCTCGACCTTTATCTGTTACTTTAAATCTTAAAGAAAACCCCGAGTCACATGGCAAAAGTGTCTGCCATTTCTACTTGTATAACTTATGTCACAATGATTATAAAAACAGACCCTTCAACTACAGTTCTACAAAATACAAAATCTCAGTCAGCAGTCTATTGGACTGCAAAGGACTTTCATTATTGCCCTGATTAAGGCGTAAGGTAAAACTGAATGAAATATTGTGATTTGACAAAAAACGTCTATTCAATTTTTTCAAATGAATTGCAGGAAAATAATACCCCAACTAAAACTTTAATAACATCTTAGTGTTTAACCTACATTTTCATCCAAAGAGAATGCGTCAATTTGAATTTTTTTGTTGGTTTATTTTCCATAAACTACTATTCGAGTGTTCTATCTGGGCTCTATGAGACTATTACTCTGGTATCACGCATGCGCATAAATGTGTAGTTTTAGGCTCCACCTCCAAATCAATGACACGTGTAAGCCTAGCCTACGGTAGCGATTGAAAGATCGCTGTGATGTCGCGGGGGAGAAATAAACACAGAAATAAATAAAAAGGAATTACAATTAACTGGGTATCCTAACATCGTTGAGAAAAAAAGAAACTGAACTATATTAACCTTTTACCCCATTAGGAATAATGTGACGGGTACAAATTGAAAGCATCAACAGACAACACATATATACATTATGAAAAAACACAGTTTCTTTTTGAAATTGAAAAGAAAATATTGTGACAAAAGGAGAAATTGCTCGTTACAAGCAATTTCTTCTTTTGTCACAAGGGCTTCTCAAGTTTTCTGCTGTAGGTGAGGAATAAATTATGGAGTAACGGGTTAAACTCAAAACTACAGTGCAATCTACATCACTGGGTAGTGCAGTTTTCTTCTTCCAAATATGGTATGGCAGATTCTTGGCAGGCAATTGACAGCCGCGGAAGGCGTGGTTTATGTCGAATTTCAAAATACTGAGCAGCAGTTTTATGCCATTCGCAGATCATACCCGTAGAGGCGTGGTTTGCCAGCGTCAAATAGAGCGCTCTATGGAAATGTAGGTTAAACACTAAATTGTTTAGAGGCTATATAGTGAAATTTAAACGACATAGAAACCCCGTCAGTCGCTATCGCTCCTTCCTTGGGGTTTCTATATCGTTTAAATTTCACTATCTAGCCTCTAACCTATATTTAGAGAGTGAAATTAAAAGAAAATATATCTATTTTTTTATTACTATGTAGATGCTCACTCGCCCAAATTGAAAGAGATTGCAGACGACATTTCAAAATGTGATGAAATAGAAAAATTATCTTCTGATACGGCAGAAAACATTGTGAGAAAAGGAGAAATTGCTTTGAAAGAGCAATTTCTCCTTTTCCCACAATTTTTTCCAGAGTCGTCTGCAACTAAGTGGTCAAACGTCATTATTGTTTGGTATTGGGTTAAATCCCTCTTTCTTTTTTTCAGATGGGTTAATGCTTCCCGGGTGAATGAGTTGAAGTATAGTGCCAGTCTGAACATAATAAAGGATATTTTCGAGAAAAACCTACAAGAACAGAGCTTTGATGGATGAAGAGACAAGTATACAACAGTGCTTATCAAGGACCTCTTGCCCTTTGAGAACACTTAGAGAACAGGTTTTGAGGGAAAAGGGAACAACATAAAGACACTAACAAGTGTTCGATTTTCATGAATTTTTAATAACAATTCAAAGACCTAGATAAAGGGCATTACATTTCACCTTTCATCTAGGATTCTGTAGTGAAAAATCTCAGTAACAACACCAGAAATAAAATATCAAGGAGTGAAAGATGACTTTTTTTATCTGAAAAATATTTGCTTGGTATATTTGCATTTAAAAAAACAACTATACTCTTGGGCAATCAATTAGAAATGCCAAGTGTACAATAAATACACCATCCTTGTGATAAAAGTCCACTGCCAAAGTTTTATCTAAGTACTTAAATCAAACGCATTTATGAGATAAGTTTTTCTACAATAGATTCTGTTGAAACTGTTAACTATAAATAGTCTTAAGTCATCGTTTCAACTCAATTGAATATCCATAGCTTAGATCAATCAAACCATTTCATGTAAAATCCATTTATTGAGCACTCCTCAAAAATGCCTCATTGAGACAATTCTGATAAATACCCACAGCATATGTGTATTCGAAGGTCAGCATGGAAAATACTCCTCATATCCGAAGCTCTGGCCATTTTCAGTCAAACATTGCATAGGCAGCACCTTCCTCCGCATCATCTTCCATAATTGTTTCCATAGGAGCTTGTCTAAGGGTGCCAACCATTCGAGGGGGCTTTATGTAAGGGTTGTATGTCCATTTCGGGAATACCCGCTTGTATAAGTTCATTAACACCGTATCCTGTGACTTAAGCTGTCCGTCGAATATACATTTCATGTGTCCATGTGTACCTGTGTAAATAAAGTTTATTAGAATACTTGAGTGTGTTTGTTTTAAGTACGTAGGTTTTTATTATAATTTACAGAACATTATTACCTTACAAATTTCTTTGGCATTAGTATTACCTTTTTGTCACCGTTTTTGTAGTTTTCTTAATAAGTTGTGAAAACATGATTAAAGTAGATATGCAAGTTTTGTGATTGGCTGTTAATCAAATTTGGTCTTTTCACTGAATTTGGAAAATCATATGTAAAAGGGTACAAACTTTAAAGAGAATTTTCCAATGGAGATGAACTTGTTATTGGTATGCTGAAATAGGTTAACAGAATTGTGATATAAAACTTACCAATTGGATCTTTTATATGACCTCTTCTGCCCCATTTTGTGTGTAGTTCTACAGGTGCAAACCAGTTTATATCCTCTAAAAGCAAAATACCGCAGTTTTAGATATCGGCTTGTGTTGCCTCATTTGCATGAATACTAAATATATGAAAATCAATTGACATTTTGCCAAGGAACTATTGTTTATTGAGCATTGAAAGATTTAATCAGTTTGTCAAAGGAGGTAATTAGAAGATATGTCACTACTGTCCAAGAAACCAGAATTATTGACATAAGGTTTTAATTTTAATTTTCCGCCCATTTTTTAACAATATTTTGCAACTAGCCATAAAAGAATGCAGTAAGACATCAAATATCAAGAATGAAAAGAAATATTCAGAAACAGTACGAAATAAAGGGAGAAATTGTTCCTTGAAATTTCTGTCACAGGTGCATCTTATTTATAACATCTCATCATATGAGGAAACGGTTCAAAATTAAAAACTGTCCACAAGTTTAAGTGGTGATCTGTATGCCATCTCTAACTTCTTTATCAGCTTGCCTTAACACTTAAAAAGCCTGAATTAATTGGCCACTTTGACAAGTGCAGCTTTTAACATGTTACCCTCAGGCCAGTGAAATGCCATACCAACCTCTGTTGAAGAACATGTAACGGACCACACAGTGCTTCTTGTTGATTTTGAATGGATAGCCACTAAGGACCGCTCGCTTGGCTATAATTCTGTTGGGATCAATGGACATCAGGGAACCTTTAGCCACAAGATCCAACTTTCCTGTAAAAGGTCAACATCATAGAATATTTAACCACAACATTTACCAACAAGGTCCATCTTTACTGCAAAAGGTTTGCATCAGAAAATATTTTGCCACAATATCTTACTCTCCTGCAAAAGGTCAACATCATAAAATATTTAACCACAACATTTAGCCACAAGATCCAACTTTCCTTTAAAAGGTTAACCCCAGAAAATATTTTGCCACAATATCTTGCTCTCCTGCAATAGGTCAGCATCAACAAATATTTTGCCACAAGATTTCGCTATCTTGCAAAAGGCTAGCAAACCCTTATTATCCATATCTTTATTCAAACAAGAAATAAACATCCCAAAATTATTAGCAAAATTTAATATTCCTGCTTATTATCAACATTGATAAACATTTATTGATAAGGTTTAACTTTCAATAAAAGTAAACACAACAACGCTTGAGCCTATAAAAATCTAGCTATCCTTGACCGATAAATAGACTTTGAACTTAAGAATTTTAAAAAAGCCAACTACAACAAATTATCAAGCAAAGCAATAAAAAAAAATGGGTGATTTTCCACAGCTTTTCTTCATACCATTGAAAAGTTACACATCAAATAAAATAGACAACACAAACCAAATTGTAAAAATTAACAAGACAACATACCAAAAGCCCCTTCTTTAAACACAAGTACTGGTGCAGGTGGAAACATGATGGGGGCAAACATGGTCGCCACTGTGGCTGTGTCGTCTTTTAAAAATCTCTCAAACTGAAAAAGGAAGGAAACCACAATTAATGTATTGACAAGAGCATACAAAGAAAAGATGGAAATTATTTAGACAATATATCGAAAATTATTTGAAAGATGAAAAAAGGTTGAGACAATATGTTAAAGATTGTTTGAAAATCATGAAATTCTAAAGAAGAAATTACTGTTGTCTCTCATGGAAATGTAATGTGGTGAGAAACAAATAAACTCTGTCACATTCCATGTCATACAATGGAAAGAAAACCAAACATGGTTATTATGGATCTATGTTTGATACTTGTAACATATGTTTAAAGTCAGACTCCTATATACTGGGCTATCAAGACTTATAATAAAATATCAAATTGGCAAGAATAGGTTTCATTCATTTATTATTGCTAATGGAAGACTAGATTTTAGGAGTGAAAATTTAAAAACAATTACAAAAGACTTAAATACTTGATATGAGAAATTCTATGTTTACAAACTTTAACAGTTTACTAAAATCATCAACCCTTTAGACTTGGGATGCAAAACAGTATTCATTATGTATAAAAAGTAACAAGTCAAAAGCTACCTTGTGTTTTTTCCCATTTGTGTGTTGCGATAAAATAGGACATGCTGAGAATCGTTTAAAACCCATGTGGAATATCAGACGGTCTTTCGACTTAATGGGTTTTGTATATTCAGGTGTCTTTCGGATCACCACATTTACAACAGACATCTTCTGCTCGTGTGGCAACAGTCCGAATACAACCACAGGTTTTCCTGTTTTGTGGTCATCTGGGGAAAAAATACAGAGCGAAACATATCATAACAGTTAACAAGACACAAACGGTTCCAACTGATTTAGAACAAGTCCCAACATCCAAAATCATTACATGTTCAGCTGGCTCCTTGATTTCTCTAGAAAGTCTATAGACTTAACATAGTTAAAAAAAAACCATGTTATTTATAATTAAGATATTCAAGTTTCTGATTCACATCTGTTTTAACACCATTTCAACAGCATTTCAGTTACTGCTTTCCTTAATTCCACCGAAAGCAAGCAGGGCTCTGCAATGTCTTGCCTGAGGACACGCTGTGAAAATCCCAGTGTTGCTGGTGACGATTAAACCAAAATCCCAGTGTTGCTGTTGATGATTAAACCCAAATCCCAGTGTTGCTGGTGACGATTAAACCCAAATCCAAGTTTTGCTGGTGACGATTAAACCCAAATCCAAGTGTCAAAAGTCTTCCACCGTAAATACTAAGCCACACAATACCTTTCTAACTGATATCAACAAATTCTCAAGTCCAAAATCATTTCACATTTAGCTGGATATATATCTTCTCTAGATAGTCCATTTACTTCAGAAAATAACAAAGTTTAAAAAAGCTGTTAGTGTCAATTCAAATTAAAAGTGTCCAAGAGCAGCATCTTTATAAATGATATATATTGGTAGGATACCACCTTGGAGTTATCCAAAGGGTGAAGAGACCATATCTATGTGTAAAATAAACCTACCAATAAAATCTTTAGGAACAGCAGCTATGTGTATCCTTATGTAAGACCACATCTGAAAAATGAATATTAAAAGCAGATGTTATTTTTCAAATGAATCAGATTCTGTAACATATGCATGTAACATATAAGGCACAACAATAAAGTAAAGGTATTAGTAGGAAATGGGAAATTGTTCATACAGCCAATTAGATAATATAAACAGCTGTTTTGCACCCTTAGTAAATGCTTTTGTAGTTTAATCTACAAGAGAAAACATAATTACTTTTTTTGCACACAAATATACGATGAATAAAAAGAAAGAAATCTAGACACTTTCAATATACTGATATTGCTACTTTTCAGCTCATAAGCTCATGCCACAAGCAGTTTCAGCTTTTGTCACAGTGGTTTTTTATGTGTCTGCATTAAACATTACTATGTGTACATATTGAAGACAATGTGTAAAGAACTTTAGTTAACTTACAGTAACTCCACCTTCCACATCCTCAAGTTGCCCCATAACCCGTTTTTCTGTGCGTCTGAAGTTATCAAACTGAAATATCCTTGCATAGTCTAGCGGTAGGTTCTCTTTAGGATCCCAAGGTGAAGTTCGGAAGCTTTTCAACCCCCTGTACCTAGGAGGAATAAAGCATTGTAAGGTTGAATTTCATTCACTGTTGAAGAGGACTATACACAACATTGTTTATAATTCAATGTGCTGTCAAAGGTATGCATCAACATCATCTCAGGGGTGGCAAAATTAATTGTCCCTATTGCCCAACCAGCCTGTCCAAAAGCTTTGACAGACAAGTGAATTTTTACAGAAATTAATTGTCCCTATTGCCCAACCAGCCTGTCCAAAAGCTTTGACAGACAAGTGAATTTTTACAGAAATTAATTGTCCCTATTGCCCAACCAGCCTGTCTAAAAGCTTTGACAGACAAGTGAATTTTTACAGAAATTAATTGTCCCTATTGCCCAACCAGCCTGTCTAAAAGCTTTGACAGACAAGTGAATTTTTACAGAAATTTACTACAGAAGCATTATATGGATAAGAGCAAAAGAAGATTTGGCATTTACAGACAAGTAAATAAAACCAGACTTTGCTACCACTGCATCAGTTTTGCTTTATTTTCTGACAAGCGTCAATAACAACCGCTTATTTAAGGGTCCCTATTGTGAGCAGGCAGATATATTTTCCTGTCATTCAATGTAAGCAATTTGTGTTTATGGTCTCTCTTGACACAAGATGGGAACATGATGCAAACCAGTCAGTAGCACTGTGAAAAAGAGATTGGTACAAGTGAGAAAATACCAGAATACATTAACAGGTGCACTAATTGCTGTGAGAGAAATGAAGTTCTTTTGAAATCCATATGAAAAAAACGAACAATAACTTGCTAACAATACCAAACAGGATATGTTCTGGTTGACACATTGTAGCATATTCAAGACAGCAATAATTCAATTCAATGTCAAAGCAGAAGTACAAGATACTTTAAATATATAACCTGTGGCAAACATTTTATCATTTTCAATGATTTTTTAAGTTACCTATTTCATCCTCTGTGAGAAATGGACCTATAAAGTAACATGTAAATGGCATAATTAAAGAAAGGCTTACTTCTGAAATCGTGTCCGTGCATTGGAATCTAGAGGGGTATCTATTTCATCTGGGAACATCACATGCTTCTTCTCTTCTTTAATCTTCTCAAACCTTAAAGATTTATAATATTGTAAATGAACAAAGAGGGGCCTCCGTGGCCTAGTGGTTAGAGTACAGAACTTGAAATCACATGGCCCCTCTCCGCGTGGGTTCAAATCCTGAGAGGGATATGGATTTTCATGAGAGGCAGTCTCCCGACTGACTTACGGAATGCCGATGGTTCTACCCGCCTTGACCAGCCCCTATGGGCAGTTGAGTATGGGGTCTTCCTCCATCATTAAGAGTCGGGCATCGCTACATAACTGAAATAATGTTGATGTGATGTAAAACCCAAATAAAGAAAAATAAAAAAAAATGAACAAAGAACAGTTAAATCAAGTAAGGGTTGAATTTTAATTGAATGTACAACACAATGATATATTTTTTTAAATTTTGGGAATGGGTCTAGTACCAGAGAAATTGGGAAAAAACATGGCATTTCATTCTAAAATTGGGAATTTTTCAGGAATAACAAATTCAAACAAGCTATTTGGAAATTGGGAAAAATAGACAGTTAATTTGATTGGGAATTGTCCCTTTTTATAGTACAAAATATATATGGAAAAAAATCACTCCAACAGGGCTATGTAAAAGATACCTTGTAAACTTGATGAGCATAAGAGTGTAAAATGAAATGTTAAGTAACCTGAAATCTTAATATCCATTATTTCTATTGAGATAAAACAAACAAATACTTACACAGACATTTCTTCATCCATATCAATTGTTTTGTCATATTTGGCATCTTCATCATCATCTTTATTTGTAAGCTATTAAGAAAAATTATCAATATAAAAGTGTGAAACATATCAGCATTAGGACAAAATCTATAAAATATCTGAATATAGACTCCATATGTACACAAAACTTTTTTTTAATCTAGCCAGCATATGAGAATAAAAATGAACCATTCCAAGCAACAGAGTGTGATACACTTCTTTATCTGGGATCTTTATGTGGGATTTGATGCCACATCAGTATTTTTTTCAATTGTATGACTGGATTCACCAATACTCAGCTAGAGCTCTGGAGTGTTTTGCCAAAGGACACTCCCACGCAACTAGAGATAGCAGCAGGGCTCAAACCAGTGGTTGCAAAATAATTGTCAATACTACCCAACTTGTACGAAATCCGAATCAGACAAGCGATTTTTTTTCCAAATATCACTATTTAACCATCATATGGACATGAGCAGAAAAAAATATGAAATTTATGGACAAAGGAGTCAAAATCAGATTTCACCACCCCTGCAGACTCAGGACCCCAAGATCCAAGTCCATCACCTCAACCACATGGCCATGTAGCCTTCCTCTTTTTTTTTTTTTTAAAGTGGTGTTTCTGGCTGTACCAACAATTGTTCAGTTACATCATGGCTTTCCTGGATCCACCAGCGCTAGGCTAGGGTTCTGATGGGACATGCCAAAGGTCACTCCCACAAAACCAGGGGTGTCAGTGGGGCTTGAACCCGGGACACCCAAGTTCTAAGCAGGCTTTCTAATCAAGGCCTCTGACCATACTTACAGTCTCATACTCCTCATCGTCTTCTTCCCCCTCTGACTGTTCACTGCCCGTCTGCATCTCATCCTCACCAGACATGTTTTCTGCTTCCATTCCTTCAATTTCATCATCACTGTCGTCTGCTTCATCTTCATCGTCGTTTTCATCATCCTATAAAAATGATATTCAAAATTGTATTTATATTGATACCTTAAGTAATTTCTGGACTTACAATATTGAAATGACCTGTGACAAGATATTTCAGCTTTATTATCTAAAGTTTCTACATAAGATCACAAAAGGCAGATCATTTTTCATATGACCCATTCACAAAACCTAAGGGATCAAAAGTCCACAAAATTAGCATAAATCAAGGGGTTTATGATAAACGCTGGACTGCAATGATTGAACTAATTAATTGTTGAAAGTGAGTTTTAAGTTCAACTCAGTCCAACCTGATCCCAGTTATTTGCAGCAGGTGACTTTAAAACCAATAACTAAAATGAATATTTCTATCAACACCTGCAGGATGGATAATTATTCTAAAACCATTAGAAACATTGACAAAAGTAGAGTTTACTATCCATAACAATTTTCATACTATTTTCATACTTATAATGATACACATCTGATGTTCGTTTTTCCCCCCAATTTGACTTACCAAATAATATATGCAAAAGAATGATTTCAAACTTTGTTTAACTCACATCATCTTCCACAATCCAACTCGCCTGATATTCTGAGGTACCCTTTGGAACACGACGGCTAGCTGTCTTCCTTTGTTCTACAAAGACAGTAATAGTATCATCAATTGACAAATTGAGAAATGTTTTGTATTAAAGGGGAAATCATTGTAAGCTCGAACAGGCAGTACTTCATAGTCTTCAAATATTTTTTTAAGTGACCAAAGAAAAGTTTGGTAAAGGTCTTACAAAAATTGTTCAATACATCCAATCTGCGCCTGTTTTCCTCTTTTTGTCACCTTGTTCTTGATTACAAAACTAATATGACTCCCAATGTTATTAACAAATCAATGGTTCGATGCAAATCTAAAGCATGTTCTCTACTTAAGTGAAGAGCTAACTATAGCCTTCAATGAACCCTCTAATGGTTATTCCAAAGGTAAAACTGATTGGTTATTCCAAAGGTAAAACTGATTGGTTATTCCAAAGGTAAAACTGGTTATTCCAAAGGTAAAACTGATTGGTTATTCCAAAGATAAAACTGATTGGTTATTCCAAAGGTAAAACTGGTTATTCCAAAGGTAAAACTGATAACTTACCCATGGCTAGATTAAAGTCATCTTTTATAGTCCAAAGACTCTTTAAACTTTGATTAGCGACTATGAAAAACTTGATTAAGACGCTAATAGAAACTCAACCCCCTTGAACTTATAATATTTTATAAACATTTAAAATAAAGAAAAGCCTGAAAATATTTACATTAGGCAATTTAGCCCATGGCTAGATCAGAGAGTTAAATAATTACCCATAGCTTGATTCAGTTCATCCTCCGTGGGCCATGTCTGTTCCCCTTCCATGGGATCAGGAATTACTTCTGACTCAAGGGATTCCTGTTTACTTGGATCAGGTCTCTCCACAGATAAAGGTTCTGCTGTCACATCCTCCAATGCCATTTCTGCATCCTGATACAAAGGGAAGGACAATTATAACCAATTATGAAACTAACAGGTAGGTTTTAAATATATCTTATTTAGAAATATAAAAACATAACATAAAGTATAGATACAGCCAAATTAGAGCCAAAGCTTAAAGCTTGCTGAGAAGTTGTTTTTCTTAAAAAAAGGTTGAAGATCGAAGATTACAACTTGGATCTAAATAAGTTTGCAGATAGACTGCAAGTAAAACATAACTTTGTTTTAAAAAAGGGGAACAAAGCCAGAGAGTTGACAGTTTGTTGTTTGATGAAACAATGGAACAAACTATTCTATTTAAGCGTATCGAGGGTTCAACGCAAGACTATAGTAAGTGCTTCACAAACGTGAAGCACTTACTATAGTATTGCGCTGAACCATCGATATGAATTCAAGCATACTACAGAAAATAACCTTTCTCAATAAGAGGAAACTCTTGCTATCGATTGCCAGTAAAACAAATACATGAGTTGTCAAAACTAATGGAAATCATTCAACCATGATAAATTAGAACATATAAATTAACCCACATGTATGCATAACAGTATCAATATATTTTAAAGAAACTATTCAGATGACAAAAGATATTTCTTATTGCACTGTTACTGCTTTTTCTCATATATTTTTATACAAACAACCTTAAACAAACACAACTGAACTTATACAATGATAAGTAAATTAGACACATACTATAGCTTATTTCGTGCAACAATTTTTCTGCTTGAGTGGGTTTAAAAGTCTGTAACCCATCACCAAACAATAACGACATTTGACCAGTTTGAAGCAGACAACTATGGAAAATATTGTGGGAAAAGGAGGAATTGCCCTTAATTACTCCTTTCCCACAATGTTTAATTTCTGCCCTATTAGAAAATTATCTTTCAATTTCATCACATTTTAAATGCCGTCACCAAATTCTTTCACTTTGGGACAGTAAAAAATATGGCGTTTGGTAAAGGGTTAAACAATCAACCTACCTCTCCTTTTTTGGTGCGATTTGTTCTGGGGTTGAGTGGGTTCGGGTCCTCGAGTATGTCAATTTGGGACATCTGGAAGTTTCCCCAGCCTGGTAAGTGTACCAGTCCGTTTACATTTAATGTTGAACTTCTCAGATAACCAGTCACTTTAAGTGTACCTTCTACCTCCTGGAATGAGAAAGAGGTGTTTTCCATTGGATTAAACAATATATCATATACTACTATAATTGAGGGCAAAAGCGATGCATTGTTAGAGCAAAAGCCTGCTGTGGTACCGAGTTTGACCCCTAATGGTAAGGTAGAAATGTCGGGATTAACCCATAAATTGGTAAGAGTACTGGTTATGTTTCTAGGAGGCAAAATCAAGTGTGATTAATCTAAGTTGAAATGCATCTTTTATGAAGTATTCATATTCAACATACCATCTCACTAGAAAGAGGAATTCATATGAATTTTGAACTTGACAACAGTTATACGAACGAACGAACAAACATTTTATTTAAGTGACATGTGTTATGTACAAACAACATATGATATACAAACAATTTAACAACACCCGGCCACGTTGGGCCTATAGGTCACTTTACAAAGTTTTAAACAAAAGTAAATTAGTTGAATATTCAACATATATATATGTACAAGACAGTGCATGGGAAGGAACGAGATTAAGGAATAGAAATGTAAAAACTAATTATAGATGATTGATTTGCGTCTTTGGAAAGCATTATAAATATATCTTGCTGTGTATATGTAAGCATTATTTAGTAAGAAGATGAGTTTTTCGTCATCGGTAAAAGTATTAAAATCATTGTTTTTATTGTAAGCTTTGATAAACAAGCATTGTCTTAAGTCATTATACTTTGAACATTTTAATAAGAAGTGAAGTTCATCTTCTACTTCGTTAGCGTCAGGTCCACATACGATGCATATACGTTCATGTATGGGGCGGCCAATATATCTACCAGTTTCTATATGTAAAGGTAAAATACCAAATCTAAATTGTGCTAAATACGATCTTTCTATTTTCGGGATTGAAGTAAGAATATAAGGTTCAGTGTAAAATTTTTGTTTAAATTTTGTGTATGTCCTTAGTTTTGGTTTATTATAAATATCAATACCCCAGCTTTCAGACGCCTTTACTGAAAGTATATTTTGAACGTATTTCAAATCAACAGACGATTTCGAAATAAAGAATTGTAAGCAATCTGCTGTTTCCAGAATGGATTTGATTTCAGAACACCATGTTTTGTTATTTGAATTCATGTCGTAATTTAAAATAGCTTTTGGAATGCGACTGTCACTAATATTTACAATCCGATTCCACAGTCGGAGCATATTGACCCAACGTCTATGTCGGCAGTTAACCAAACCCATATCGCCAGCGACGGACAGTAATGGTGAATATTTGTGAACACCTAAAAATACCTACAACATCTGTTTTGTATCGAATCAATAGTTTTAAAATCTTTGAATCCCCATGTAGAAGAACAGTAATCAATGACTGGTACTACACATGACTCATATAATTTATGATATGTTTTGAAACCAATATCTTTATGTTTGTGGACTTTTGATATTATCGATCCTAAAGCTCTGCTTCCGGATTGTGCAAGTGTATCCACGGTGTATCCATAATCTAAATTTTCATTAAGTAAAACACCTAAATATCTATAGGAATCTGTATAATCTAAGCATACATCGCCTAATGTGAAAGGAAACTCACTTCTGGATTTTCCCTTATTTCTAAAATGAATGCAATTAGATTTCGCATGATTTATACGCAGTCTCCATTTGCGACACCAATTATTGACATAATCGAGCATACTTTGCATATCTAATTCTGATTCTGCGAACAATATAATATCATCGGCATATAAAAGACAGCTTAATTGGTTATCATCAAATTTAACGCCTTTATTGATTGAATTTATTCCTTCAATTAAATCGTTTATATACAGTGCGAAGGCTGTTGATGAGCTCGTGTCACCTTGTTTAAAAACAATTGTAATTTTAACAAAATGAGTTTTATGTTTTCCAACAAATGAAAAAGATTTTAAAGCTGTCTTTTACAGGATGAAGTTAATGATTATTGCTGAACTAAATCAATACTGTTTGGTCGACAATATTAAACAAAACCAAAACTTTTCCTTACTTTTTTGAGTGACAAAATGAAGAGCATTTTTCATGCGCAGAAACACACAGATTTCTCTAAAAGCCTAAATTACACCAACTTCATGGTTTGCCTATACCACAATTTTATATTCTACTTTTTTGTATGGTGTTTAACACCTTAAAACAATTTTTCACTTATGTTACAGCTTTCCTAGATACACCAGTGCTAGACTAGGGCTCTGAAATGACATGCCAAAGGTCACTCCCACAAAACCAGAGGTGTCAGTGAGGCTCGAACCGGGGACCCCCAAGTTTTAAATCAACCAACTTAACCACTGGACCATGCAGGACCCTTCCACAATTTGAGCAGCAAGTCTTTCAGAAATCTACAGACAAAGATCTCATCTTTATCAAAGTAAAACAAAACTATGACTTACAGAGGAGTCTGTCTGAAACTCCACATTCTCGGCAAGTAAGTATGGGCGTTTCTCCCTGTAGTGGACAGTCTTAAGTTTCTGTGACACAATCTGACGTATCACAAGAAGCCCATCTTGAGGGGACTCTAAACTATTTATCTTTTCATCGGGAAACCTAAAATTGACAGTCATTTACAATATTATCTTATAAATCTGTTGCCTTGTGTTTCATATGTTCATTCAGAGGTTTAGTTAACAAAGCTACGGTCCTCTTAATGATAGCATACAAGACATCATAACCGTGTCATGTTTACCTAACGCCAAATTTTCGACTATTCAAAATTGAAAGAGTTTGCAGATGACATTTCAAAATGTAAAGAAATTGGAATATATTCTTCTGAAGGGACAGTAAACATTTTGGGAAAAGGAAAATATGCTTGTTAAGAGCAATTTCTACTTTTCCCACACTGTTTTCAGAATTGTATGCAACAAACCGGTCAAGTATCGTCATTGTTTAGTAATGGGTTAACAAAGCAGGGTTCATCTAAGTCATGACATATTAGACATCATTTGATACATCAGAACCAAAATAATTACATGTATGATCCAAGTTTTTATATTTCTATTACTATGGTTTTGCAATGTAAAGTTTTATTTTTTTACCAAATAATCTATATAACTATTCTTATATTGTTCAGAGGTCTAGTCAATAGAGCAGAGGTTAATTAATAGTAACCAAAAAGTACCCCAAATAAAGGGTTTTAAGACAAAGTTTGGAAAAGAATGTAGAAAGGTAAATACTCCTCTTCTTTGAATGATAGCATTTGATGAACTTTACATAACAGACCTTGCAATTATCCTTTAACCCTATAGCACTCAATACGTCTATATCGTTTCTTTTGCCCCTACTTCAGTCGACCAAGATCAACAGTTTACTATTTTCTGACATCGACACTTTGGTCGATATATGATATACAATCAAACCTGTTAAAATTCTCTTAGATATCACAATTAAATATTTTGTTTTTTTTCACAAAAATGTAAGCCATGATGGTATTTTTATCAAGTATTAGTTAAACTAAGAAATTACCTTACATAATATTGCAAAATTTCCCCTTTGAACAGCGAATCACTAATAAAATTTTCCATAAAATTTCCACGTTGCAGGGGCGCTCTATGCCTCTTCCTAAAGTACCATTTAACTCTCTTTTAAATCAACAGTTTTCTCCCAGTTTAAAAAATTTACTACACACTTTGTCGGCATAGTTGACCAAGGTTTATCTAGCATCTTTTATCGATTAAAATATACACCACTCTCAGCGGGTGATTTATGACTCTGATAAAATCCTTTGTGTAAACACTGACCCAGTAAGTGCAATTCTTGTCATAAGTGTTTGCAGCACGTGTCAAACTAGTTTTCACTAGTTTTCCTGTATATACTTACTTGTAAATTAGAGGGTTAAATTAGCAACAGATTTAACCCTTGCTCCCATGGCATTTATAACTGTGAAAACTTATACTTTTTTTTTATTGTTTTACAAGCCCAATCAAGCACCACCTCTGCCCATATTTCACACACATTTTCTGGTTTGCTTTGTCTTAATCTAGCGATGAACAAAACAATAAAATGTCCAATTTCATGAATCAAGATAGTGCATTTGTTGTGACCATACTTTTTTTTGTTTGAATTTTCATTTTATTGACAGTATGGACTTGAAATAGACCCCAGGATGAACTTCAATTGTACTTTTTACAGTTTCAATTAAGAAGCCATTGATTAACTGCTGATTGGGAGCAATTTATCTTTTTATCACAGTTGTCCCTTAATGTTTCCTGTGACAGACACTGTTATGTAGTTAAGAGAAAAAATATTTAAAATGTACTCGTAATGAGCTTGAATATTCCTGTAACTACTTTATGTTTTATGGAATCAATGTAGTATTTAAATACCTTTTTAGATATATCTGGATATTTCAACAATCTTCTCATAATAAGCTTTAATATTTACCTTTGCAAGATTGAAATATGAACTCATAAAATATATATCTTAAATTTTATCTTTATTATATAAACTATATAAAAATGAAATTTTCTAATGAATGACATTTATTTTAACCTTTTTTTCATTCTTCCCTTTTAATTGGCTATAATAATTAAATATTATCATGCATCCATTTGAAATTTTAATATATAAAAAAAGACAATTCATCTACCTTCATAATAAAAAAAAAATTGCTCAAATGCAATAATTAATGCGAAAGATATTAGCATTTGTATAAATACCTCCTTTTTTTCTTTTAAAAAAACAAATATTGGTAAATTGTCTGAGGATAGGGCAAAGCAAAACCCAATATTGGATAAGTAGATACAGGCTTATCAGCTAAAGGTGCCTGAGTGCTATAGGGTTAACAATGCATGAAAGGCTTAAAAAGCTGGAGATTTCCACATGACAGGTTTCCTTTTTCAAGCTTTTCACTTTATTTATATTCAAAATGAACATGTCTAATAATGAGCAATTAATAGGAGTAACAGAAATTGCTTCTAAATTATTTGTACAGCTGAGTCAGGGGGAAACAGTGTATAACTGTATAGACTAAGACAATAAAGAATTCTTGATCTATATTAATCAATATATGTATTTATTACCATTGATCCATAACTTTTTGCAGGTTCTTTTTAACTTCTTTTTGCTTTTTCTGTGGAACATCTTTTAGGCCCTGCAATGAAAGTAATTAAAGATAAAGAGCCAATTTCCAATTTTATGCTGCAAGCCCTGAAAACTTTCTAAAATCTTGGATTTGGTGGCTTGTCCTTTAGAAAAAAAGATTTTTATTTTTATATTTTCACTCTACTTTGGCATATGTGAAAGGGCAGCCCCACGCATATATAGATACTAATATATGTTTATGATAGGGATGGGAACGAATATTCGAATATTCGAATATTCGAATAGCGGGTCGAATATTCGAATAGCAAAATAGACTTATAGTATTCGAATATTCGATTTTAATGAACCCATATTACTGTATGTTTACCATAAATTTTATTAAAAAATAATGTTGTTTTATTTTCATTTTCTTCCTCTAAACCGATCCCAAATATCGAAGAACGTGCCTAGCTCCCAGGTGCAGTTACGATGTTTTTACAACGTATGTCACACAGTAAAACACCTGTGACAAATTACCACATCTTTTGACAGTTTGCAAAACGATTAATTCCTAAGTGTGAAAATAGTCGATTTTAAGCCGCTAAATCTAACACCTTAATGATCTGCACTTGCTCCTTATTATCCAAATCAAGTCAATCACGCTAATTGACAATTGTCAGTGTCAACCAATCACGTAACTTGTTTGTCGTAAAATTAAACAATTACTCTTTCAATAACCAATCGTAATCATGATTGCATATGCACGAAGACCAATCAAATAATGTGTTAGAAAGTATATTTTTCTTCAGAATAATTTGTCAAACTTATTTTCATTCTAATTTCTACATCTATTCGTTAAACATCACAATGTCTCCATCACGTGTCTGGAATTACTTTACTCGTTCTGCCGAACATCAACAACTATTTAAGTTTCTGATGGACCAACTCTGTAAGAAACTGGAAAAGTTGTCTGTTGATAAAAAACGAAATAATGGTTATTACTGCTTTGATATTGCATGCACGTACATGTAAACAGATATCGGCTATACACAAAAGGTTTGAACAGAGACTAGTATTCGGACATGCAGACATTCGGACATCAAAACGAATTCTAAAATCGAATATTCGAATATATTCGAATAGTTCTAGTCGAATATTCGAATAGTGATTTCACTATTCGTTCCCATCCCTAGTTTATGAAAATGTAATAATGTAGCAACAGCATGTTAATGTTATGCTAAATCATTACACAAGGGTCATGGGTTTGAGTGCTGTGAGTAGCTGGTTCCGCCTGACAAACTTTCATTACTCCACATTCGGCGCAATACTGGTTATGATCAAGGAAGCAGGATTGAAAGTAATTAATCTAAGTTGTAAGAACCTGTTTCACAATCGATGTAAAATAAATCAGTTTAAACTAACCTATTCAAACTATATAAATCATTTACTTCATGATATTTGGTATAAATTGATTTCGACCAACTACTTATTAGGAGCAAAATACCTGTCAGACTTTGGCAGCTGATTGTGTCAAAGTAAAGTATTATGAAGTAAAGGGTCATTTGTACCTGTGTAACCATGGTGATTGCAGGAAGCCCCTGTCCGAGGATACAGGAGAGGCAATACTCCCCATAATCGTCCACACCCTCATTGATGTCAACAAGGACGAGAATGGAGTCTGCCACCTTCACCGCATCTAGCACGTCGTACAGGAGTCCATACTCAGTCGGGCAAAACTCGATCCTCTGTTTAAACCGTGGTACACTGTGGATGTAAATATAAACCGTGGTACACTGTGGATGTAAATATGACCGTGGTACACTGTGGATGTAAATATAAACCGTGGTACACTGTGGATGTAAATATAAACCGTTTTACACTGTGGATGTAAATATAAACCGTGGTACACTGTGGATGTAAATATAAACTGTGGTACACTGTGGATGTAAATATAAACTGTGGTACACTGTGGATGTAAATATAAACCGTGGTACACTGTGGATGTAAATATAAACCATGGTACACTGTGGATGTAAATATAAACTGTGGTACACTGTGGATGTAAATATAAACTGTGGTACACTGTGGATGTAAATAACACAAACAAGGTTGGTTATGGTTTGAATCGAAATTTGTAAAACAGTTATAAAAGACTGATATATGGAAATAGGAAAGGGCCTATTTTCTTTTGGATTTTCAGATATTTGCTAGATTAACATTATTTTAAACAACTGAAAAGCTTCATTAGTTTTCCATTTTTGAAAGTTTTGCATCAAAAGGGAAATGATTTGGGATCGGAAAAAAACAGTTCAAGAAAGCCACAGTTGCTTGTTCTCAAATGATTGCCATTCTAAAAGACCATGTAGAGTTCGATGCAAGACTATATTAAGTGCTTCACATTTGTGAAGCACTCACTCTAGTCTTGACAGAAGCTTCGCTATATTTTCTAGTTCAATTCACATCACACAAAACTAATCTAAAATAAATGGTTTATACATCTTAAAAACCCTCTTAACAAAAGTAATAAAGTCTTACTTAAAATGTATATTTCCATTACTGGTTGTCATAGAGGTCAATGTATCATCACAGCTCTTTAAAGCGTCTATCACTGACTGTATAGAAGTTGAGGAGTGAAGTTGGATAATAGCCTGAAACAAAAAAGCAGCAATTAAGAAAAAAAAAAATCCCCCTTTCTTCATCTTAGCATAATGAGGAGTAAACAAATGAAAGCCAATAGGAAAGAGACTAACCAAATTAATACATTGAGTAGAATAGTAACTGTTGGGAAAAGAAATTAAACACTTTTTTCACACAACATCTTCCAGAAGGATGAAGTCAACAAATCTCTTATAAGGTCATTTTCATTGTTCATTGTGACAGGCAGGAGGAGTCACTTGACCAATGTTTAGGGTATTAATCCGAACAAGATGGTCGCGCCAATGATGGAACAGGTATTTTTGCTTTATTTCACCTACTTTTGCCATTGATAGCCACATTGTGTATCCAGCATGAGTTACCCATATACTTTTATGTTCTGGTATGTTGTAATGAATATATGATATCAAATATTTAATTTATAATGAGTTAATGAAATTGATATATGAATATTTCTAATTGGTGAGGTATAAAGAGAATAATAGGTTAGTGATGTTAATGGATTTAGTTTTTCGGGCAAGGCGTAGGAATTTATTGGGTTCACCTTCTGCTCACCCAATAAATACCGAAGCCGAGCCTGAAAAAATTAACCCATTAACATCACTAACCTATTATTCTGTTTATCCCATTACATACCTTTCGAACACCCAATTTCAACGAAACAACAGAGAAAACAGTTTTTATAAAGCGCAAATGAGTATGCGTGAATAAACATGAAAAGTAGTCACGAGACAAATCGTGATGTCATTGTGTGAAGTCACACAATGAAAAATGATGTCACACGGTATTCTCTGTCTATGGTAGAGTGGAAATATCTTGATTTAAGGCATATAGATAGGGCTGATCGAAAAGGTATGGTGGTATATATAATATATGAACTGAGAGTGTTAATTGTGGAGGATATGAAATGTGTTTATTTTGTGTAAAAAATTAATGAAACCGGAGATTTGTCTCTGTGACGTATATTTCCCTAACTAAACTAATATAGAATTGTTCTTAAGTGCAAAGAGGCAGCAAATAGTTCTGAGAAATACCTTTGATTTCTTCAAATTTAGTGATCATCCAATGATGATTTGTAACTTGAAACATTAGATGGACCAAGCAATATCGCTTCACTTCATAGATTTTAACCCCGGTGGGCCTAGCTTTTGCGTTGCTTGACCATATGCAAATGAAGGAGGTCACATGTCAACTTACTCTGAAACACTTAGTTTCCATGGCACCCCTTTTCACGTCACCTTTATTCCATTACCAATCAATGACGACATTTGACCAGTTTGTTGCAGATGACTCAGGAAATCATTATGGGAAAAGGAGATATTGCTTTTAACAAGCAATTTCTCCTTTTCCCACAATGTTTTCTGCCCCATCAGATGATTATGTTTTCAATCTTATCACATTAGGAAATATCGTCTGCAACCTCTTTCAATTTGGGACAGTCAAAACTAGGCTTTTGGTAAAGGGTTAAAGTTTAGACCACTTACAACACAGTGTGGAGGTGATCCTGCTGTTCCAATGCTTCTCTTTTTCATCAAAACTTCTTCCCTCTTCTGCTTCCTTTTCATTGTTAACTAGATTTACAAAACAGAAACATTGTGAAAAGAATAATAAGATATTCCAGAACTGGTTAGACCAATATTTTCCCCAATGTTTTATACATTGATTGCAAACCTTGATCACTGCTTGGCAATGGTTATGCTGCCAGAAAGCCAGACTGAGAGTGATAAGTTGCTAGAATTTGTTTCAAAAATGATATGAAATATATGTAGATTTGGTTAACATAACTTGCCCTTGATCAAACATGTCTATGTTGAAAAAAAGTCAAGCATGGATATGTGACTGGACAAGGAATAATTTCATTGATTGAATAGACATCACTGCTTTCGTTCATCATTTAGCAGAGGTCTGTGCATCTATTTATGCTACTTGTAGCTGGTCGTGAGAGTGATAGAAGAGATTTGAAGAAATATTGGGATATTGGGTTTATAAAAACTTACCTGCTGTCTTTTTTCATCTTTTCTTTTCACCTTCAAAGCCTTTTTTGAAAGCACTTTTACATTTACTCTGCCTGTGATATAGAAAGGGGAAATATGAGAGTGGTTTTATAACAGATAAAATGATGAATGGAATAGGACAACAAAGTTCCAGGCGGAATGCATGCAACAGTATTGTTAGGTGCTGTAACATCTTTATAACTTGTGGTAGAAAAGATCAACAGGGAGGATATATTCCGATTGTTGATCCCGATTGTTGACTCAAACCAAACTTGGATACTATTCTACGTACAAAGCTTTGTGAAAGGCTACAAGAGAACCTGCGAAGCCTTGAAAGAGTGTAATATCTAAGACAACATGCGAGTTGTCCGAAAAATGGGCGTCCGATTACTAAACTAGTTAGGAGACGATTTCGTTTTCTAGCACAACAGATCTATCTTATAAACAAACGTTACACCAGACCTTTTGTTTCTTTTTCGAGTTGTCCTTTACTCTTATGTCTGCCATGTTTATGTAATTTATTCTTTTGTTTAAATGGACCAGACCGATGAGTTTCTTGAATATCGCCAGACATTCTGGCAAAACACGTGTGGAGCGTCTGTTTGATATTGACTTAAGATCCAAGCGTTTGGCTGAGCGAAAAATCTTTTGAATTTTATGGTCAAAGGGAAGCAACTCGTATAGATTTACAAATTCAGTCTGTAAGAGTTGCTTCTCTTAGACCATTGAATTAACCTTTTCGAAGACTGTATTTCCGGTAATTTAATGGATGAGATTTGAACCGGGCCTGACAAATCTTAGATTCAGGAAATAAATACTTGATACAGTCAAGGATGTCAAGATGCCTTCACAACTACTCTATATATATTGACAAATATTTAATTATTGAACAAGGAAGATGGACATGTATCAACTGAAGGTCCTGTTCTTGTTCTGCGTACCCTTCGTACTATGTGAGTTAACTTTCTATCTGTTTATTTGTGTGTCCGTTAATGTCAGTATTAGTATGGGTGGGTGTGTAAAAGAGTGTGTGTGTTTCTGTCTGTCTGTACGTCTATCTACCTATGTGTCTGTCTTCGTTTGCATCTGCAAGTGTCTGTATTTCTGTTTCCGTGTCTTTCTTTAGGTATACGGCTATCTGTGTGTATGTCTGCTTGTCACTCTGTGTGATTGTTTGTGTGTATGTCTGTGTTTTTGTATGTGTGTCAGTGTGTCTGTCTTGGTGTCTTTCTGCATATCTGCATGTCTTCTCGTATCATAAGGAAAGAAAAACGTGTCTATCTGTCTGTCTGTCTGTCTGTCTGTCTGTCTGTCTGTCTGTCTGTCTGTCTGTCTGTCTGCCTGTCTGTCTCTGTCTGTCTGTCTGTCTGTCTGTCTGTCTGTCTGTCTGTCTGTCTGTCTGTCTGTCTGTCTGTCTGTCTGTCTGTCTGTCTGTCTGTCTGTCTGTCTGTCTGTCTGTCTGTCTGTCTGTCTGTCTGTCTGTCTGTCTGTCTGTCTGTCTGTCTGTCTGTCTGTCTGTCTGTCTGTCTGTCTGTCTGTCTGTCTGTCTGTCTGTCTGTCCGTCCGTCCGTCCGTCCGTCCGTCCGTCCGTCCGTCCGTCCGTCCGTCCGTCCGTCCGTCCGTCCGTCCGTCCGTCCGTCCGTCCGTCCGTCCGTCCGTCCGCCCGCCCGCCCGCCCGCCCGCCCGCCCGCCCGCCCGCCCGCCCGCCCGCCCGCCCGCCCGCCCGCCCGCCCGCCCGCCCGCCCGCCCGCCCGCCCGCCCGCCCGCCAGCCCGCCCGCCAGCCCTGAGTGAGTGAGTGACCGACTGTCTGTACGTTTGATTGTCCGACTGTCTGTTGCTCAATTTGTAGTCCGCCCATTTGTCCGTCAGACAGTTCAGTATCTCATCAAATGATTATCAACACCAACAGGGACAGAGATCGTAAACACCGAAGAAGATTGTAGTAATACGAAGATCGATCTACCACCCAGTGAATGGAAAGAAATAATCAGCAAGAAATACAAACGATATCGTCGAGCCCGGAAAGATGTCGCAAATACCCGTATGTTGAAGCCATCTTATTAACTCATTCCTCTACAGGTACAAGTAACACACAAAAATATGTATTGTATTTATATATACAGTACAGTACCCATTTCTATTTTCTACTGGTACCTGTGATTCCTCGGAAATTTAATGAATCGATTTGTCGAAATGGAAAACGGTGCTTTACGACAATTTAACCCTTTACCAAACGCCAAATTTTCCAATGTCCCAAACTGAAAGAGTTTGAAGACGACATTTCAAGGTGTGACGAACTTGGAAAATTATCTTCTGATAGGGCAGAAAAAAATGTGGGAAAAGGAGAAACTGCACGCAATGAGCAATTTCTCCTTTTCCCACAATTTTGTTCCAAAGTCGTCTGCAACAAAGTGGTAAAATGTCGTTATTGTTTGGTAATGGGTTAATATTATGATTACATTTTAACTGTGACATTAGGAATAAGTGTTGAATTCTAACAATAGGATACACAAGCCATTATAAAAGGAAAATAATAAAGGGTGAAAGAAGTAAAGAGCGTTCAATATAAGCATGTGGTGGCGGTAAAAGCCAGAAAGTAGCTCGAGATGGACGTACATGTATCTTTCCTTTCTTTAAGATATTAAGGAAAAATACCCATAACCCACCATTTTGAAACATTTTCTTTACGTCGGATAACTTCGGTTGTTCTCGGCATACACCGGTCGGGACAGGAACTATTCTGTTTATAACGAATAAAAATACGGACCAGATCGATGTATATCGAGAACAACCGAAGTAATCCGACAAAAAATGTTTCAAACTGGCGGACTATGGGTATTCTACCTTCTTCTTCTATGTTGTACTTCCAACAATCGTTGACGATCATGATTGTAAGGGGATTTTACTTTATTCAAAGGATTCTAATCTGTGATAAGAGGGATGTGTTGAATCTTCAACAATAGCTTGCGTGCGATGTAACATAAGAACGCCTACTCACTGGACAACGTCACGTTTCACTACATCTAGTCATTTAGTGTAGGTGTTATTTAGCGAAAGTAACCACCGTGAGCAGTTAGGGTAACATGTACAAAATGAAACCCTGCTCATACGACGTACAAACCATGTCGATTCAATGTTTTTTTTTCAAGAACCAATGCTGAACAGTCCTTGGAAAGGTACACACCATGATGGTACTTCGTTATCAAGCGAATTGAATAAGATGGACATATCTGAGTAAATATTGAGAACGAGTGAAAGTCTAAAATGACCCCCGCTGCCTACTGGCTGCCTTATGTTCCACAAGATAGACGTCTCTATATTCGATAGATAAGAGATGTTCCCAGTCTAGTGAAATTATCATCTTAATGTATTTTGCAACTAGGTGGGACCCGTTCAATACATGATAAGATCCCTAAATATGATATTCATTTCACTGTATCAATATCTAGATTGTTTCCTTCTAGTCGAGGTTCTCATTTGATTAAGAATGTCAAACAGATTCTTTAATAAATGTCCTCGTAAAATCTAGTGCTTTTTTCTTTTACATAACCATGATTTTTGTCATCTCAACAGTTTCAACACAGTTTATAACAGAAATTGACACAAAGTTCAGACAATGTGATGGGTCACAGCAGTGTCTTGTCTTACAAAAGAAGGATCAATCGAATGACTACAAAATATGCAAAGGTAAGCTTTAGCTAGTTACATATCCCAAACCCCGTTTTCATGATTTCATTTTATTTGTGTGGATTTGGATATTTTCTTCGGCAAATTTATTTGTGCGGATTTGATTAATTTTTGTCTTCACACTCATACGTTTTAAATGAAACCGGATGTACTTTCCTTGTGCATGCATGTTTAACTTTTATTGTTATCATACGACAATGCTTCTGAATGGTGAGGGAGTGTTTGAAAGTTAGGCGAAGTACAGTTGAGAATAACTCAAGTTATAAAAGGTCGGGGAAATTCGTCAGTATATTATCGGGTTAGCTGGCGTCGCACCTTTGACCAGATGCTTTCGAGTCGTAGTCCTAAAGTAGTCCCATTCAGAAAGATTGAATGTCGAATTCTGGTGCACAGTATTGCTTGAAAGAGATGGTCTGGTAGAACGCCGGTGTGTCTCGTGTATGTATGTTAATCTGAACTGCTCTCGGAGTTTGATTGAGTTGATTATTGCGGCACTACTTGTTTGTGTTGTATGAACACAGCTTTGACTAAACTTGACAGTGTCTGTGCTGTTCTTGCACAGTACTTGTACGTAACCCTACACGTTGCTCTGTATAAAAAGAAGACAATCGAAGTGTCCATTCTATTTCATTTTTTTTTAAATTCAATGGACGAATTTAATGTCGTAGCATAGGGCTAAATTTGGAAATGCTGATCAAATGATGAAACTTTAAAATCTTAATTTATCCAACCAATCAAAATTCTTCTTCTTGCAGTCACTGCCACATGCCTTCCTCACGGCGAATGCACAGAAAACGATGACGTCACCCCTGACGCGGCCGGAAGACGCGGCAGCCGAAACATGCCTACAACGAAGTCTTCCGAATGCCAAGATCGGAGTACTGGAAACGAATCACAGTCATGTACATGTACCGGACTGGCGATAGCAATGTTGGTCCTCGGAATGCTTTTGGGTTCTGTAACCATGGCGATCGTTTGTGTGTTCGTTCCGTCCCTACACAGGTTTGCAATGCTTCTATTCGCTCTTTTGTTTGGTTTGTTGGTTGGTTTATGGTTTCAATTCTATAAAGTATGAATAACAATATATCAGTTGTATTGCGTCGTTCCCTGCATATAAGCAGGAAGCTTTCCTTCAAGACGTGGTTTCAAAAGGGTTTATAGCCGTATTGCAATTTCATTTTAGTTAAATGATTATACGGTATGACCAGAAAGCCAAAATTGAGATGACTTTACCCAGACCAAAGGGACACCAACGAAGTCGTTGTTCGTCTCAATTCATAAGTAATGGGATTGATTTAATTACACATTTCCATTCGAATTAATTTACGCGACTCATCCATACTAAATGGAAAAACACAGCAATGATGACATCGTTATCTTAATTACAGGAAGGCGACACGCACTCTGAATAAATCTGCAACAAAGACAACACAGTCTCAGTGGTCTAAGATGGTAAGTACGAAACTTTCTTTATCGTAGGTAAATGATTGGTTCATTAGACGATCGGTCAATTGGCTGATAGGTTGATCGATCATTTACTCGGTTTTATTATCTTTGTTTTGATTCAATTTTTCGCTGAAGAGAAATGAAATAGCTCCAATACAAATTAGTTGGAAAATAAACTGTAACCTCTAAGCCAAATGACAAGAATGAAACCAAGGCACTCACTTAAAACAAGTCCATCAGCATATGTTTAAGTTGTTAATGAGGATGGAACCGTTCCTTTCAGCCTAGCACCAGATCACAGACAGGTCCTTATGTAGACGCAGCTATTACTCCCTCGTCACATCGGCGGGAAACGTCACCGATCGAGCAGCCAACTTACCAGGAAGTCGACCAAGACAACATTATTGTGGGGTTTCAAGATAAAGCACATATGGGATACAAGGATGGACAAGGTGGGTATCGCAATAATGAACGTACTGGGAACCAATCCAGCGATCAATCAGAATACCAAGACATTGAACCAACGGGGAACCAGTACAATGAGAAAAAAGTGCATATGGACAATAAGCAACTTGGGTACCAGGGCAATATACCGGCAGGGTACCAGGACGAAGGACAAGTAGGGCGAGGGAACCAGTGTAGTAGAGAAGCGGGGGACCTGAACGCTGCCAAGTATGATGAAGGCGAAGGTCACGTCTACTCGGAACTCGGTCAGCGGCAACAAGATGTATACAGCGAACTAGGCGACGATCCACGAAAGATACAGAACGCAGAGTTAGGATATGACATGGATAAAAGAGATGATGGCAAAGCCTTCAATGATGCCACAAATGACGCTAGTAATCCAGATGGCTCTACGCCAGAAGTGGGTAATTACTTCGTGCTGGAACCCGGCATCACATCGGCTGATGACGGACGAGACGGAGCAGGAGAAGAAGGTGGAACCAATATATTGAATGAGGAACAGCCACACTATTTCAAGCTAAATGATTAATCTGTTCCCCATAATTAGATTTTGCAACTGGTCCATATTGACATCAACAGGAGATGATAAAGATAAGAAGGACAATTAGGAATTTTATTTACGACATTATGTAGAAACTATTGTGACAAGAGGAAACATGGCTTTTCAGGTCCAATCTATCCTTCTAACACAATAGTTTTAAGACTACTGCAGATGATACGTAAATTATGTAAATACATATATTATAAAAGGGAACGGGTTGTGTTATATATCATCGGTAATTAAGCGTATCATTGAATACACTCATTGAACCCTATACGATACCCCACCCATCCACTACCTGCACCAGAAACACAAACAATCCTACTGTGACGTCATCGACGCTAATTGCTTCCGAAGGGTGGTAACTGTTCCGCCGGAAATCTGGTTTAGCTCATATACTATCAGTGCATCATGAACATTATATATACTGTTTAACCCTAGAATTCCTTAATTCTATTTAAATCACCTGCTGCAAAAGTCTATATAAGTCACTGTGATAAAGGGGATGAGTTGCTTTTAATATGCACTTTATCTTTTAAAGTTATCATCGTGACAAAAGAGAAAATGGCTCGTGTTCTTCAGTTTTTACTCTTGTCGAACCGATTTCTGAAGTAAACTTATGCAGATGCAGTAATTAATGTACATTGTATGAATGAAGGGATGTGTCAATGAGTGTGCGTTTTCAAGTTCAAAGTTATCAAGCCGACTTACCTTAAAGCCATATTTTCCCGAGGATCTTATGATTGAAAAGATGTTCCGATACTTATTTATGTATCTCTGGTTTAATAACGATAGAAACAGTATTAACGATAGCAACAGTATTTAATATCTATTGGAACGTTTATTGAATCTACGCAATTACCTCTACCTCTATTAATTGAAAGATTGATCCATTTGTTAGGTCGGTTTGTTTACGGAACAGAACAGAACATAATTCTTATTTGACTTACGAGACTAGTATGGCGTATCGGCCCGTGCGTATACCCTGCCCTAGATGCGGGGAATACGCACGAGCTGGGATCCAAGGCCAATATGAGACGGACACTCTACCTTAGCATCGAAGCGGTGGTTTTTGCGTGCCGATTTGTACCACAATAAGGTTGTGTGTGTAAGAGTAATAGTGGGTCGGATACCTGTCTCGCAAAGGATCATAGAAAAGATTTCCTCCTTAACTTACAGATATGAAGAACGCAACAGAAAAGCGTTAACCTTGACAAGAACAGAACATGACTCCTACTAGTAAAACCCATACCGTTCTTTTAGACGGTTGTCTCCTTTTCATTACTTAAAAAAAGTTACCTACGAGATTCAAGGCTTACGGCAACTCTATAAACGTAGTTGCAGTGTTATGAATCTTTGTGGGACAGGCCTCTGGGGTCGCGACCCGTACGTATACCCCGCACCTAGGCCAGGACCCCAGGCCAACATGATACGGACACTCTACCTTTGCATTAGTCCGAATGATCCATACGTAGATATTTCATTCTAAAGTTACAGCTTGTATCATCCGAGATTCCTTTGCATGGAAGCGTGTTTTTTTTAGATTATCCTCACGATATGCATCTTTTTTTCATACACCATATGATATATTTATTTTTTATGCTATGTATGTATGATGATGTACTATGTACAAGTCGTAAAATTACAGAAAATCTGTTCTGTTCTGTGTACCGATTTGTACCACCGAAAGGGTTGTATATGTGTGCTGGTGTTATAGTGGATCAGACAAATAACAATATAGATATTCGATTACAATCAGAGAACGGCAGTTCCCACCGGACATATTACCCCTCCGTCTGTATCAATTCGTATGCACGGCACGGTTCCTCCGTCCTATAACCCATCATAAACAACAAACCGCGTTACGGTAAAACCGCATATTGACCCATTACCAAACAATAACGTCATTTGACATGTTTTTCGCAGACAACTCTGGAAAACACTGTGGGAAAAGGAGAAATTGCTCTTAGCAATTTCTCCTTTTCCCACAATGTTTTCTGCCCTGTCAGGAGATTACGTTTCAATTTCATTGCATTTTGCAATGTCGTCTGCAAACTCTTTCAATTTAGGACAGTCGAAGATTTATCATTTGGTAAAGGGTTAGCCTTACTCGGGTGATCCAACATGTAACTGTATATAGTTAAATATCAAAGTCTGGATCTTTCGGACTAGTCTTAACCCGTTCCTCAGTGTTTAATTATTTTTTCGACTGGTCCAAATTGAAAGCAACAGCAGACGACAGAAAAGAAAGATATACAATGCTCATTTTCCTTATCATTTGGTAGAAACCATTATGACCAAAGGATAAGGTGCTCAGTCTGAGCAAACTGTCCTTTTGACACAATAGTGTCTAAAGGATGTTGCAGCATACTGCGACGATTAATCCTATGGTGTAAGGGGTAAGTGCAATCTTCCAAAATGCGATTTCATTTACATTTAAATCCAATAGGGATTATAGGCAAGCTAATGTGTGGTTAAATTCTCTATGGTCCAATCTGAATGAGTATTGTGTAATAAATGATGGGCCTTTATCATAATACAATACTTCCATACTCATGTAAACTTAATAAAGTCTGGACTTTCTAAAGTTTTCTGCTATCATTTATAAGTTTTCTGTCATTGCATCGAATTGCTTCCATTTCTATACACAAGACCTTCCAAAGGAAAAGAAAATCATGTCCCAAAATGTTATTATATTCTGGCCTCTGCCACCATTTGTATGTTGAACTTCTGATTTGCCTCACTTTCACAAACCGGTCGCTGCCATTGCCTTTTCGCATTTATCTCTCGGTTGTGGAATTTATTTTGCTTTTAACTTAAACATAAAACCGACTAAACAAAAATACTTTTCATCTTTATTTTGATGAAGGGCATAATTTTATTACACAATCAGAACTACTCGGGTATTTCCGTGAGCTGTGAAATACACCTCGGATATAAGTGTAGGGTTACACTTTTTCGGGTAAATCGGCATCCGCCAATTAACACATATTCTAAGCATGCACGTTAAGTAGTTCAATATGTATGGAAGTGTTGGACATCCGTTGAAATAATTTTTTATCAGTAAATCATACCGAATGTCGAAATTGTTGTTGTGACATGTATAGTTGTTTCCTCAATCGAATTTAACGAATTTTTAGATTTCACATTTAAGATCTATTTTTAAAAACGAAAGTAAAATGACGTCATTCTCGCGGGAAAAAATATGGCGTCATCCCTATTATTTCAGAGGTGTTTTCATTGGATAAACCCGATGTGTTCAGATTGATTATTACATACATGGACAATTTCTCCGTATGTCGCAATGGTCTATTCCAAAGAAGTTTGTTGTAAGCTTGATAAAACGTGTAAGAATGAAACGAGCGAAATTCTCTTTACATTGTCTTTTAGCAAATACCTAAATAAACTGTTTATTAAGTCTTTTACGAGCAATTTCTTCTCATGACGCAGTGGTTTCTACAGAAATTTGCCACAAACTTGCTACAACGAGTAAAACACTATTTACAGCGTATCAATTTATCGGCAAAGCACCGTTAATTGAATCCACGTTTGCGTACTTAATGCTCCTACAAAACATCGACGGTTTCCATCTCAGAATATCTCCTCCTGGGAAATTCGGAATATTCATTAACCAATTCAACCAGTCAGGTTTTTTTGAATGGTTAGAGTTCAAAGCATTAACGAAAATTGACTAACACGGGAAGAAATAACTTAAGGGTGCTTGTACACAGATGTGTTGAAATTCGGAATTTAAAATTAATGTCTTTCAAAACTGCACAAGAACTGTATTGTTACATGTATATAAAACGCTTTGAAGAATGGTCATTGATACAAAATTTGGTCGGTTTGAATTAACGTGTACAATGTATATTAATCCAAAAGCGGGAGATCGCTTTTGAGATCTAATGCATATAAACTGTACAAAAATACTGCTTTCAATAGCTTCTTTTAAATGTATACATATATTATAAGGGTAGTCAAAGAAGCATACGTAAATGGGTAAAGGGTTGTTACAAGCAATTTGATCACGATGGTTTCTAAAATATTTGACTCTAGATACGTCAAACCGTAGAATTATAGTGTAAAAGTTAACAATTATAAATCTTTAATTTGGGACAATGTGGATACATCTTCAGTTCCATGTACAAATGATGGCAGTGCTGGTTTGAAACCAAACAATAGCGGCATTAAACCACTTTATTGCAGACGACTCTGGAAAACATTATAGGAAACGGACAAATTGCTCGTTACGAGTAATTTCTCCTTTTCCCACAATGTTTTCTGCCCTATCTGAAGATTATTTTTCAATTTCATCACATGTTGAAATGTCGTCTGCAAACTCTTTCATTTTGGGCCAGTCGAAAATTTGGTGTTTGGTAAAAGGGTAAAGGGTTGTAATGAGTGATAGGCAATGGGATCATGGGATCAACATTACATGTACGGAATTCCCGTGTAATGAGCTCACGGTATCAACCATAATACGAAAAGGCCCGATTGGGCACTCGGTTCCGTATCGGATATTTCCGTTTTATGGTTTCCTGTTCCGGAAACGCTCGATTCAGCACTTCGTTGTTTGTCGGATATTTCCGGTGATGTATCGAATTGAGAAATAGACGCAGTTCACGTAGTGAATGACAAACTGTTTTGGGGTCTGTTGATACAAGCAGGGTTTGTATATTTACCGATACGCCTGCTTATTTCATGAGTTGCTGGTTTAGTTTCCATTGAGGACGTGCATAAACAGTTTGGTGTTATATAAAGTGCATTTTGTTGTATTTTATTATAAATATCCGTTTCACGCGATACGTTTGGGATAATGTGAATTTTTGTGATCTTGGAATAGTCTTAAATTTGTTAAGCCTATCATTAAAAACAAAACGAGGATTTGCTTGTAGACTGTGTGGTGCTTGTTGAATTATTGAGAGAAAAGGATGAATTATCCAACAAAATCTTTCATCGTCTTTTACACTGCATCATAATCCATTTTTTCTTTAAATTTTATCTTAAGAATCGACTGCAAAACCATCTGCCAATTTGGGACGGCGTAAATTGTTTGTTCATTAAAATTTATAAACATGCTTTCACTTCTGGAAGGAAAACTTTCTTTACCATAATAGATTATATCTTACATCAATGTGACCAGTACAGCTATTCATCATATTCTCTGCACTTCCTCATACTGGGTCAGACTAAAGGATGAAATATGGTTACGATGGATTCTCCCAATTTTACTCTGAATAGTTATCATGATAAGAATTCATTAGTTTAAACTTGTTTATTTTACATCATTTGTGACAGAAGATTGAAGCTTATCAAATCCACCCTCGATGATACCATTGTGATTGAAATGAAAGTTAGATATCGATTGGAGGACGTGGATTGCACGTGAACATGTTAACTATCGCCGTAAAGTAATCTGATAAATGTTTTTGAAAACAGTTTAAGGAGCTTTTCAAACTAAACATTCATACAATATTCAAATGTTTTAGTTAGTTATTCGTAGTTAGTTACTGACACAGGCCACATATGGGTCCTTTTCGTCAGTGCCGTACCAACATTTTTCAGTTTTGAACGGCTTTCCTGGATGCACCAATACTAGGCTATGGCTCTGAAGTGACTAGCCAAAGGCCACTCCCACGAAACCAGAGGTCTCGGTGGGGCTCGAACCCGAAACCCCCCGAGTTCCAAGTCCTCATCCTTAACCACTGGACCACACAGTGTTGTAAGATTATAAATTAACAAATGTACCGTTTCCATTACCATTTTTAACGCAATTTGTGTGAAAGAAGCTGACTTATTGGCACTATCGGTCGATTTTGATTCAATTTCCGAATTATTCTATCCATCCCATGCATAGATGGTTTGATTGTCCTGTCTCAACCCCTCTTCCGTGATAAATGAATTATCCAATCAGAAAAACGAATTACAAAGCTACAGTCGCGCTGCACTCAAGTTAGCCTTTGGTCCTTGCCCGTGCGTATAGTGCACCCAGTACTAGGGCCGTACGCACGGGCAATTAAACCGTTTTACTAAACGTCTTAAGGAAAATATGTGCGTAAGTCAAAACTGATACGCATGGATGGTATCTTAAATGAATAAACAAATTGCAATGTGACACATCATTGGAAGCGTCTCGGAGAGACGCTTCCAATGATGAGTTACTCTGCAATATTTCTTAGCCCTATATTGAAGTAAGAGGGAATGTTATTTTGAACTTACGCATATTCTTTACGTAAAGCTAGTACCCCCAGGCTAAGTTGGAGTGGAGTATTTGTTTCCGGTATTTTTTGGACGTTCTCTCTGTTTCACATGCATCAACTTAGTCCAAATGATCCAGACGTAGATATTTCATTCTACATAGTTACAGCTAGGATCACCCGAGTTAGTATCAAATGTGCATTTCAGTGAAGGGACCGGGTATCATTACTCTATAATAAGCCGTTAACCGTGACCATATGCTTTGTTTGATATCAAACTGAGTGCTCACCAAACGAACTGTGGAGGAGGGATACTTTGACCCCATGTGTATGTTTACTACGAACATATTCTGAGAAAAGTGTTCAATAAAATCTCACAAGACGTTGTATAGATATCAAGGGAGTGTTATATTGTGTGAACATGCGAGGATCCTTTGTTTTGTGTTCTATTTTCATCATCACAACATGTGTGGCTTTAGTACAAGGTAAGTAAGACGTTTGTTTGTAAGGTGTTTAATGCCATATCAACAAGTTTTCAGTTATGCAACGGCTCTCCTGGATCGAGCAGTACTATGCTAGAGCTCGTATTGAATGGTGTTTAAAGCCGTATCAACAACTTTTCAGTTATTTTGCGTTTTTTTTGGATTCACCAGTTCTAGGATAGAGCTCTGAAGCGACTTGCCAAAGGTCACTCCAACGAAACCAGTGGTGTCGAAACTGAGACCTTTGAGTTTTAAGTCCGCTAACCTAACCACTGGACCACACATGACCTTTGAAAGTAAGTAGTATTCACGAACATTCTATCGTGTAATTAACCCTTTACAAAATAATTCTCCGGTAAGTTTTAGACGAGCTTTTATATCAGTGATGGCGGGGAGAAAGTGCTCGAATAAGAAAATAATTTCGTCGCGAAAGCATTACCCTTTTTATACATATGAGTCCATTATAAAAGTTCAATCTTAAAAAGAAAACCATGTACTTGACGGCTTACATGAATCAAACCTGTGTGCATAAGCATGTTCAAGTGATATTAAGGGTTGATACAACATTGCTTATTCTCCGTTTACTGGAAACTGCTTATGGTTCCAGGAAACAGAATTGAGAGCGATTAATCTAAGTTGCTGGACTTTGTTTCACACTCGATGTAAGATAGATGTGTATAAGATAAACTAAACTTGCTCTTGATGAATTATGTCCATGTTGGAAAAAGTGTCTGCGGATTTGGAATAATAGTGCAGTACTGTTGAAGAAATTCGATAAGCATAAACAAGTCTATTGGCTGTCACGATATGACGGAAATGCTGTTTAGACCGCATTCAACCCAGCTTTGCAATAATGACAGACGTGGGATTGTTCTTAACCCTTAACCAAACGCCGAATTTTCGACTGTTCCAAATTGAAAGAGTTTGCAGACGGCATTTCAAAATGTGATGAATTTGAAAAATAAATCTTCAGATATGGCAGAAAACATTGCTGTAAAAGGAGAAATTGCTCGATTAGAGCAATTACTCATTTTCCCACAATGTTTTCCAGAGTTATTTGCAACAAACTGGTATGATTTTGTGTTTTTTATGGCAATGGCTTAAATCGTAAGTAGCATGTGAGGCCCTCATTTGTTACAAGAGTACATTGTCAAACATCGTGATTTAGTCTCATTTCAACCCGCGTAAAACACCTATTATTGCAATTTCACCGCAGTTTAAAATCGTTACCGAAGAGAATGCACGTTAAATTGCGCTTTCATCTTATCTATTCTATTTTCCAGAACTAACGTAAAATGACTTCTAGAAATCAACATGGAATATATTTCGTAACTCACCCGGAAAAAACCCTAAGATTATATAGCCACGTGATATATATTTCCGACAACCGGACAACCAAACATATCAACTTTTATCAAGGCAAACAGATACCTTCAATGTTCGGCGCCATTAAATCAAACTTAAAGGTTTAGACTCGAACCAATAGAAGTAGTGCTTATTGAGAAACAAAAAACACATAGGCTACATGATGATAATAATAAGAATAATAAAAAAAGAGAAAAAAATGACATCGGAACAAAAATGAGATTACAGTTGAAAGCGGTGGAAAATATCCACAAAAAGGCTACCAATCATTTTGTTTTTCAAAGGAAAACTAACATTGATTCGTCATTAATGAGACAAAAACAACAACAACAACAACAACAACTGATTGAATTAAGGTTACTGAAAGTGTAACGACCGGCTATTTCTAAGATGATATTCCTTCTCTGTATTTGTATAATTGGGTTGGGAATACGCTGTCCATATTAATAAGGTTCGAGTCGTCTGAAAATGTAACCTATTTATTTTTCGATCACAAAGGATGACTTCGTGGCTTGCATATAAATGTTCGTGTACGAAAGCAAACAAAATGTTTCCGAAAACATTATGAAACTCGGATGATTTTATAATCGATGAGTAAAGTTTCCTTTCAACCGTTTGCTTATTCAATTGATACAATGATAACACTAACATAATTCCATATAAACTATTTTTTGGAGTTTTGGATGGTTTATGCCCAAATCAAAATGAACAATTGGCGACAGTTAATACATGGAAAAGAAAAATGATGTCATAAAAATCTGTTCTAAAGTAATGAATATAAGCATTGGAAACAGCATACGGAAATGTGTGTTGTGATAGATTTATTTCCTTGGTCACATTTGACTCGAATACAACCCCTGGACAAGACTTCCGTTAACAAATAAATTCGCTTATTAAGAAGAGAGTCAATCGGTTTTATACTCCCCATGAATGGTTTTCAGGGCTACTGTGTGAGCCAGTGGTTAGAGTGACTTCTTAGGGACTTTTTTGGACATGTATGACTCATCCTAGGTCTTAGTTGTGTTCATATGTGATCCAGAGATGATAAATTGCAACTATTTTGTAAAGTTGCTATGAATTTATGTCGATCGATAACACTCGCCATTCCTTAGTTCATGTTATGTGTGTGAGATAAATATTCAACGGCGTTTCCGATGAAACACGTTAACAGTTTATCTATCAATGGTGCCTAGATTCTTTCTCGAAATTATTTTCGTTTTTCATTTATGCATGTCCGATTATTATGTTTCGTCTTTACCCAGAATATAACGAGAGAAGGCCATATCTACCATTATTTTTCGAGCAAGGATGTTTCAAAATCCGGGATCCTTCTTTATTCACGGACAGGATCAAAAACGCCATTTGTACAAACTAGTAAACCGATGTAAACTGAAACTCTTTATTATGTTACTTTGGTATTCATTTTGATATATGAGCGGAATCACAACAGGTTGGTATAATCAGGAAATACAAGAAGATATACGACATTTAGTACATGTATAATATATATATATGATCTGAGCTTAAAGTGGCATCCCACTCCTTTCTGTGTTTTTCGAACAAACCAGAGACATAGATGTCTCTGAACAAACTGATCATGTGCGTTCCCAGATTGTTCTAGCATGATAGCCGATGAAATAGTACACACTAACTGTTCAAAGAGGGAGATAATATCTAGTTATAGGTAGATATATTGCAAACAATATATACCTATTGTTTCCTCTCGGATAAACATGCGATACGCGCACAATCCGATCTGGTACTGCACTTGGCGGTTTAACAAAGTTTGCTTGTCCTTTAATGCAAGACATCTTTAGTTATTTATGGAAATGTATATAAGTTATATATTCCCTTCTGTCAGAAGCCGGTGCCTAGCGATTCTAGACAGCTTTACGTTTATGCGTTTGCAAAAAACACTATTTACAATTCTACGGCGCCGTCTCCACTCTTGATTTCAAGGGTTTGGTCTAAGACTACAAAAAAAAAAACCGGAAGTCTTACATCGAAACCGTGTTATGGTAGATATACCTGCTCATTCAGCTTTACTTTCATTCGGAATGGGGTTTATTGTTGTTTAAGCTTGCTACAAGTTTGGACGAGGCTTCAATTGAACTGAATTGAATATAATCATTAACGTTTCGATTCAACTTTGCGATACGACACGTGTGTGTGTGTGTGTGTGTGTGTGTGCCTGTAGGGATGTGTTGTTTTTATGTCGATGTTATTAATATACATATGTCTATTGATAAGTGATAAAAATCCCCATTCAATTAATCAATGAGTATGTAATCAAATCCCTTCTGAATAAGTTAAAAACAAAAACAAAAAAAACGAAATATGTTATCCATTTAATTAATATTGAAATGTAGGTATGAAGTCTTATTACAAAACAAAAACGAAATTTAACCACTTTGTTGCAGACGACTCTGGTAAACATTGTGGGAAAAGGAAAAATTGCTCGTAACGAGCAATATTTCCTTTTTCCCACAATGTTTTCTGCCCTATCAGAAGATTATTTTTCTATTTCATCACATTTAGAAATGTCGTCTGTAAACTCCGTCAATTTGGACAGTTGAAAATTTGGCGTTTGGTAAAGGTTTAAACAGCGTGTTTGCCGATGAAGACCCCCAGCTGACATTGGAAGTCTCTTCTGAGCGATAACTAGAGCGCTCGTTTCCAGTCTTTAGCACTCGTTTTAAAGACTATTGATCTCAAGATACGGCTAATGGCAGATCCTATGTACCATAAAAGCGGCTCGTTTAGGCGTCATTTAGTCTCGACGTTGTTTGTCATTAAATCTTCAAGTCAACTCGATTTACATACAGAATACACAAGTCTTTAAACAACAGCGCCTTTGGCACTAAATTGAAACAAGGCATCGCTATGGTCATTCTGGTCATTTTCGATTTTAAGTTACTCTGTATTTCGATGGATTATTTCGAAGTATGAAGTCATTTCTGCGTCGAACTTAATTGAGTTTAAACATATGCATTTTTCGTCGATTTCGAAATAGGTTCTTACAACTTTAGATTAATCACTTTCGATTCTGCTTTTTGGTTACATACCCAGTACTCGCGCCGAATGGGGATTGATAAAATATCGCAAGGTGGATCCTGTGTCTCACGGGATTCGAACCAACAACCCCTGTGGCCTGAGCCCGACGCTCAGCACACAAGGGTCATGGGTTCGAATCATAGAGAAGTTATTTCTGCGTCAAACTATATTCGAATTTCTTTCTTTATTCGAAAATATATAACTGTTAACTTAGCTCTAGAAATAGGCTAACCTATTACAAACAATGGAGACATTTTACCACTTTGTTGCAAACGACCCTGGAAAACGTTGCAGGAAAGATATAAATTGCTCGTCACGAGCAATTTCTTGTTTTCCCACAATGTTTTCTACCTTATCCGAAGATCAGTACCCAATTTCATCACACTTTGAAATGTGGTCTGCAACCTCATACAATTTGGGACTGTCAAATATTGTTTGGTAAAGGGTAAACAGTCTCAAGGTGTTTTGCTCCCTCTTGCAGGCGAGTTTTCATGTTTCCGGAAGTTCCGAAAGAAGCGGCAGACATGCGGAGGTCTCACGAAAAAGAAAGGAGTCGACACGGCCGAGAAGTGCTGTTCGTGGAAAGGTCAAGGATTTGCACTACAAACGCTGGTAACCGTTAATAAGTTTCATAGTCTTCTGTCCTTAACGAAACAACCATTGTAAAACACTAATAGTAAAAATATATTGGAGGTTATGGATGTGTGAAAACCTACAGCGGAAATAATGATGAATTGATTTTGATAAGAAGTATGTACTTATCAGTTATAACCACTGAAGCACCCATTTTTTATGACTGGTCTCTTGCATTCATTTTTTGTTGTATAATATCTTTACTGTAATACCATGTCTTTGCCATGCTTGAAATGTAAATAACTAAAGGCAAACTTTTTTTTTTGCAAGTCCTCATAAACTGTATGTATGTTTGTATGTTAGCACTAGATATAATCAAGATTAAAAAATGAAAACAAAAGCATATGGACCACTGTCGTAAATCATTCGATTGAAAGGTTCCGAGAAACTGCTTAGTTTTTGTTCTTGATTAAAATATTAATATGCCTTCCAATGTTTTTCGCAAATCAATTGTATAATTCAAGATTCAAAGCACCTATATCTATATAGCCTTGAATGAATCCTTAAACCCTTATAGTTTAGGAACCGACTTCATGCTTATGCAAACAGGTTAGTTCCAGGTCAGCCGCCATGTAATTTGGGGGCTGGCCTGTGATCTAACCTGTTTGCTAATCTGAGTATCTTTCCTCATCAGAATTGAGCAGATATTTATTGTTTGGAAAGTAGACGACACAAAAATATATTATCAGAGAATTACCCAGCATTCTTATGTGTAATTCTCTCCAGGACAAATTGGGCCGTAACAAATACAGATGTGTATCCTGTACCGAATGGGAACGTCAGAAGAACGAACCGGCATCTATATCAACAACAGCGACGCCATACACAAAACCAGGTGGGTGGCATGAAAGACTCCTTGATATTTGTAGAATAGTATTACCCATGTCTAGTTAAACCTTATTTATTTAACATCGATTGTGACAGAAGCTTTAAGCTTATAAGATTCACGCTCGATGACTGATTCATGGATACTAAAGCTGTACTCGCGCCGATTTTTTAAGTAATCCCTGCATTTTTCACCTCGCACAACGGAGATCGAACCCGGAACCCTTGGTATACAGTAGTCTGACGCTTTACAACAGCACCATGGTCACCAACAACATGTTTAAAGGGACACAGACATCACAGATTAAGGTTTAAAGATTTTAAAACACCTTCAAATGATAAAAGGACAACACGGATCTATGATGTTACATCAAACTAGGTTATCAATACGTTTCTGAACCACGTCCGTAACCATTTAGTAAAAATATCGTTGAACTTTTGTCTTGCGGATATAGTTAACTGTTTAAACAGGTCTTGGAACTTGGTGGTACCGTATTCGAGCTCCTCTTGTACCGCTGGTTCGCGGGAGTGTCCACTGGCAAGACACTTTAGAACCCCATTGATAAAACCGTTGCCACGGTTTGTAACTCATTTAACCCATTTGAGCAATTCATTTGTTCGATATTGCAATGTATGAAAACGATGTGTACATGTACATGTGTTTCTACTCAGTATATCCACTCAATATACTCTGTAACATTTATGGGCTCGATTGATAACATAAGTGACCATCTTTTCATGTTTTAGATTTCGTGTGCTTCCGGAAATTCAAAAAGAAGAGAGGCCAATGCGGTGGTCCGAAAAGGAAACCGTCGTTGTCGACGCCGGAATCTTGCTGCCAGAGAAATACATACGGCGGCTTTTCCCTATTTGGACTGGTATGTACCCAATCTTGTGACCAACCCATCTATTGCCATATGATCAAATATAGACACGAACAAAGAGACGAATACTGACTCACAAAGTGCCATCAGCAAAGTTCAAAAGCTCAAAGTCGATTAGCGTCAATATACACGTCGTTGCTTACATACTAAAATATAATTATGACAAGCACAGTAAATATAAAACAATACAGTAAAGTATTTTTGATCATCCCTAAAGCACACCATGTACATTTCTCAACTACATGTACTCATAAATACACTTGCGCAAAGTATACATGCACTCACGCACACACAAAAAAGGAAATGTTTATTAATAAAGAAACGGCGTTTGATTTGTTAAGATGCTTTAACTAAAATGCGATTTGGGTAGAGTCAATGGGTTCTTCACCTACCAGGCTTGGACTCGAGGTATACAAACATAGTAATTGACCTTCCGTAATTGTGCTTTGTGTCATAACCTAGCATCAAAACCAAATGTCGGGGTTCAATGTAAGACTGAGAAAGTCATGCCAAAATGTGTGTTGTTTAAGAATCGGCGTTGGTTTCATTAAGATGCTTAATTAAATTGCGTTATGTGTAAAGTGATTGAGTTCTTCATCCACCAGGCTGAGAAACTCGAGTTATTAATGCTTTCAGGATGAGAAAGGAAAGAACAGATACGCTTGTAGGTCGTGTCTTGATTGGAAGGCCCAGATGACGACGGTTGTTCCAGAAACAACAACACGGGGCCAAGAAGGTAACGCGCAAACATCCGAGATAGGTTTTAGCGCTTTTTTCTTTTCTTTGTGAAATACTCTCTTTTAAGCCTTTAAGCAAATATTTCGACTGTCCTAAGTTTAAAGGCTTTGCAAACGAAACTTCAAAATGTGACGAAATTGAAAAATAATTTTCAGTTAGGGCAGAAAATATTGTGGGAAAAGGGGACATTGCTCGTTGGGTAAACGATTAGGTAAAACGGTACCCGGTTCTATTCTTATTCTAGAATGGGGACAGTGGGGTGAGTGCCAAACTACTTGTGGTGTCGGGACGAAGGTTCGATACTCAAAATGCGACACATGCGGGAAAACATTTCTGCCTAAGCTGGAACACCATTCATGCATCATAAATTACTACTGTCCAGGTATGTTTTATTATCTTGTGGTAAATTGTAGTTATAAATTTACGGATAGAATCATTCAGGGCTAGTGTTTCGTTTGTATCCATTTAGAATTCAATTCTAATTTGTCAAAGCTGAAAGTATAAAGAGACATAAATAATAGCCTTGGGTCTTGGGCCATGCGTATACCCCGCATTAGCCTATTGCGGGGTATACGCATGGGCCAGAACCCCAGGCTAACATAAATAACAGCAAGAAAATAACAACTTCGTTACGATATCGGTTCCGTGTATTTCTTCTTCATAAATGTATACAATCACTTACTGACAATGTCTATTTGTCACATAGGTGTTGACCCAAATTTAAAAAAAAAACATACATAAATACACAGTTATTAGATTAAACTATTTCATTTTCAATCGACAGTGAAACAAGTTCTTACAAATTACATTAATCACTGTCGATTCTTCTTCCTGGATGCATTATTATATTATTATTCGCGCCGAATGTGGATTATTGAGGAATCACAAGGCGGAACCCGCTTTTCACGGGATTCGAACCCACGACCCTCGTGTCTTGAGGCCGATGCAGTTACTCTAGACGACCGTCCTCCATATACAGTTATGTTAGTGGAATTCCTTCTCAGGAGCGATTTCTCCTTTCGTCACAATGGTTTCGTTAATCTGTAACAACATATAGAATACAGACGCATTTACATGAAGGAATTCATTGATTGTCGTAAACCTATCCCAATAAAGCACGACTAATTCGACTGGTCACTTGGGCCCAGTTTATGACCACAGAACGACACATTATTGATCTATGGGCGGTTCAACACGATTATAGGCGTTCTATATCTCAATTAAGCCCGCTGTAATTGACGGCAGCGGTTGTTGTTAAGGAAGTCGTAAAAAACAACCGAGAACAACACGACACAAACGTCCACAGCACAGTGTATCCCATCCTTAAGGTAGAATACCCATAATCCGCCAATTTGAAACGCAATCTTTCATTGGACTACTTCGTTTGTTCTCGGTATACATCGGGCGGGGCCGGACAAATCGCATTAAATCGGTTACTTGCGATGCCCGGTACAAACTTGCCGAAAAAGAATTACACTGTGAAATAGGTGAGCTTAGTTTTGTAATTGTGCGTGACAACAAAATAATCATATATACATGAAAAACCCGGTCGGCCAGAGTTTTAAAGTAAATGTAAGATTTGTTTGAAATGAAGTAATTAAAATATATGTTATCATTCATATTGCTTTGTTATTATACTATCTCATGCGAAAATGCTAAATACACAGTAAAGAAAAAATACGCGAAACATATTTCTCCTCCGTATGACTCCATGCCGTGAAAAAAAGTCAGCTGTTATCTCATTTCTAACTAGAATTCCTGGTACGAATTGTCAACAGTTTGATTACAGTAAACAAAGATATATATCATACAGCAAGCGGCAGGGGTTCTTTTATTATTCATAAGAACCGCTCGCTTTAAGGGAAGTTATCTACGAAATTCCGGGATTATAATTAAATAAACCAATTACCCTGATTCTTGTTGTCTTCCATTTTTATTGTCTTTGGCGCTCGCGTTTTCAGTCTGTGTGTCTATCTTTCGTTAAATTATGTGATGAACGTATCTATGTGATTCACGAAAAGGCAAGCCGCACAAGTTTTCTTTACAAAAACGATTACCATAAAATGTGTCTTTATTGAATTCAACCTGAAATGTTCAGCCAGTTATTTCATTACGTAAAGATAAGATCATGGTGGTGGAGTCTAAAGAACCAAACAGACGAAAACCAAACGTAGAATAAGATAAAAAAAAAAGAAAGTCCTCTGGTTAAAAAGGAGTATTTGGTGCAAAGAAAGTAATTTATTTTTATTAGCTGATTTTCTTTCTCACAAAACGCTTATACACAACGACTCAGACACCATCCAAGTATACAGAGCGGTAAAGTTTGTAATCAACCCTTATAGTGCTGGAACCGACTTCATGCTTATGCAAACAGGTAAGATCTAGGACAGCCGCAAAGTAAATCAGATCAGAGTCTAAAGAACCAAACAGACGAAAACCAAACGTAGAATAAGATAAAAAAAAAAGAAAGTCCTCTGGTTAAAAAGGAGTATTTGGTGCAAAGAAAGTATTTTTTTTTATTAGCTGATTTTCTTTCTCACAAAACGCTTATACACAACGACTCAGACACCATCCAAGTATACAGAGCGGTAAAGTTTGTAATCAACCCTTATAGTGCTGGAACCGACTTCATGCTTATGCAAACAGGTAAGATCTAGGACAGCCGCAAAGTAAATCAGATACTTAAGGGATCTACATATTTAACGTTTTCATTTCTATTTGAATATAATTTTCGATTTCAGTGAACGGAAACTGGGGAGAGTGGGAGCCATGGCAACCCTGTTCAGTTTCCTGTAGTGGTGGCTTGCGCATGCGCCAGCGGAAGTGCGATTCCCCCGCCCCGGTGCATGGCGGGATTGACTGTGAGGGCAGCGCAGAGGAAGTGGAGAGTTGCAATGAAAGGCAATGCGATGGTGTGTATGTTTGTTGTGTGTTAAGTATACAAAATTTTGCTGCTGCTTTCAGGATATATCGAAGTTTCTATAGCATAGACTATGGCTTATGTAGAATCTCTATACCTCAAAGTGTAATGGACCTGTTCGACATAGAGTAAGCTCGAGAAATAGATGTCTGGAATTTAACGACATAGAGATAAAGAACAAATGATTCGGGAACCCGTTTTTTATTAGACGTATTGAAGAGTTCGACAGTCAGAGTACAGATATTCAACCGTATATTTGTCCCATACAATACATTAACAATAACGTTATTGAGTCGTCGACATACAACATGAAAGAAGTACAATGTTATTGTATGATGTGATTCAGTAGAAGTCATTTTAACTTTTGTGGTTATTAAAGATATTAAAGATATTCTACAGTACATCTGTCCCAAACAATACATCACCACTACCTTTATTGAATCGTTGACATACAACATGAAAGAAATCCAATGTTACTGTACGGAAGACAGAAGAAGCCATTCTCACTTTATTCAATGTGCGCTCTTTTCTAGTCGATGGCTCCTGGGGTGCTTGGTCCCGGTTTGGGCTCTGCAGCCAGACGTGTGGGCGGGGAACCATTACAAGAACACGTGACTGCAATAGACCCGCCCCTTCCGGTCGGGGTCAGCCATGTCGAGGCGCGTCAAAAAACACCAGGCAGTGTGAACATAGAAAATGTCCAGGTATGGTTTACAAGTTTTCTTTTCAAATCCAAATCGGCAAAGTCCTGTAGGCAAGAACATTTCATTTTTCATTTATCTATGACTGTTTTTTTTTTATAATCGATTCAACATCATTTTAGTTATACTGCGACATCCGCGACAGTTAGGCCTACTATTGGAGGAAGACCCCATACTCAACAGCCCATAATGGCTGATCAAGCCAGGTCGAACCATCGACATTCTGTAAGTCTGTCTGGAGACTACCTCTCATAAAAACCCAAATGCCCTTAACGCGATTTCAATACATGAAGCGAAAATTGTAGATAAATATGACATGAAATAAGATAATACTTGAGCAAGTTTAGAAATGGTTAGAAAGTTAACATACGTATATGGAAAGTATAATAAATGATGACATCATCGTAAATGAACCTGTCAATTCCTTGTTCTTCTGAGTTATCGAAAGAAAAACCTCGAAAGACGTCTTTCATCAGAATGCAAAAAAAAAGCTTATTCAAAATTATTTAATTACATTGATGCCAACGGTTTTCCATTCAAGACAATGATAAGCTTCGAACATCAGGAAAAGCACAGGGGGGCTTCAGTAAAATATTTTCCATAAATCCCTCAAATTTGGAATAAATGATACTATCCTCGAAATGTGTTGATCTTTATTGTGTAGATAATTGAAAAACTGATTCGTTCGCTGCTTCCAGTCTATCACAATACATTTAAAGCAGGTTATCGCTTTACAGTTAGACATTAGAGACAGCTGCTCCGAGAAAGGGCAATTTTCAATTGTCATCCATCTCAACAGCGTTCTGTGAATGAACTCTTAGAAAATGGTTTATATTGTATCTTATGATAATATATTAACCGTTTTCTAAGAGTTCAGTCATAAAACGATTGCCCTGAACTTCTCCTCTGCATTTGTAATATTTGCTATCTATGCATTGCCAAACGTTTTGTGGAGGTCAATATGGGGATAACATACATTACATATTTCATTCTGGTATAACGTCGATATCACCGTAGCAAAAGGAGAAAATATTTATAGAAAGGAATTCCTACTATTGTCAAAGTGAGATACTAAATCTTTTTTCCCATGTTACTATTTTTTCATAAATATTACAGCTTTCATTTTATTCGCCAGTGATAGTCTATGGCCCTGAATCGTTTTGAAAAAGCAAACTCTTGTGAAGACAGCGGTTCCATTCAGACTCAAACCTGGAGCAGACGGGTTTAACGTCAACCACTCTAACCACTAGATACTCGTTTAGATTAAAATCAAATTACTTGTTTTTCATTTAGTACACGGTGGCTGGTCAAACTGGGGTGCCTTCTCCGCTTGTGGGGTCACATGTGGCACATCGACCATCACTAGGACACGGGTATGTAACCGACCAGTGCCGCTGTTCGACGGCCGGGCCTGCGAGGGTTCGGACACAGAGACAAACGTCTGCTCGCCAGGCGTGCCGTGTCCAAGTAAGTGTGAAGCCGTTTTCGATTTTATAATTGGATGATAGGAATAGGACTGAAGTTGTATGCAGTACTTAACCCTTATAGTGCTGGAAACGACTTTGTGCTTATGCAAACAAGTTGGATCCAGGCCAGCCGCCAAGTTAATTGATGGCTGGCTTGTGATCTAACTAACCTGTTTGCTACTTCGAGTATATTTGTTCATCAAAGTTAGGCAGATATTCTAGGTTTTTGATAGCAGACTACACACAAAACTATATTTTCTTGCAGGGCTTCTTTCATTGTACTTTCGTTTTCAAATAAATATCTTAAATGGAAGGTCTAAATAGTCAATACTTTGGTTAAGGAAACGGGTATTTATCACAGCTTGAAGTAATCTTATTATTATCTCTTAGTTACCGACCAAAAGAACTATTCATAATGATGTACATTGAACTACTCAACACGGACGCTCCAAGAAAACTTGTTTTAGCCGGGAAAAAAGCACACTTTGTCACCCTATAATTATGTACGATGTGTATTTCTCAGGTCACGAAAACACCCAAGTAGTTACGAATCTTATTTCTATTTCAGTACACGGGGGTTGGTCGGACTGGACGAGTTATGGGTCGTGTCGTTCACGGCAACCCTGTTCCCATGGACACCGTCTCCGGTCACGTGTGTGCAATAATCCGAGACCCCAACACAGGGGGCGCCTCTGTCCGGGGAAAAGTGTGGAAAGGGAATCGTGCTTCGACCAAGACACTTGCCCCGGTAAGGTTATCGTTAAGGTGTTGTGTTTCCTACTCATGGACTAACAAACTGTTTGTTATACATGTATAAAGGTACAGTGGAATATTGGTTTTATAATTGGTTGGCTGGTTTGCAATACAATCAAAGGACAGAGATTAATCAATTTGGTTGATTTGTGAATTGTCGGAAAATCTTTAAAGCATATTGATTGGCCTGCTGATTGATTTATTTATGTATTTACTTTGTTTATAGATAGATAGATATATGAATTGATCGATTGATTGATAGGAACAATGTTCTGTTTTACTAACAAATGTATTTAAAGTCATTTTCATGACCAGGCAAGTTAAAGTTGAACAAAGGCACCCATTAGTTGAGAAAAAAGTCGCATCGGAAAGCACCATCCTAAAACAAGCCAGAAACCTTTAACTGGGACACAATGGCTCCTTGGAACCTGTTGCGCACTTTTGTTTTAATTCTTTAGTAAAGAGTCTTCCCTAAACGGAAAGACAAATGTTGATCAGAACGGAAAAGTAAGCTGAGTAAACAAGGCAAGTCGTGAAATATAGAATATTCCTGTACAGGGGTCTGCGTCATCAATAACGACAGACAGATAATGCAAAGCGCACCTGTCGAACAAGATGATATCCCATTGAAATGTCAAAGAATCCTTTGTGAGGTATACAGGAATCCATCGTCCCAAACATTTTCCTCTTTTACAGTAGTCGTTTTATAATCTATTTTAGTTGATGGTGGTTATTGCGAGTTCGGCGAGTGGTCGGCTTGCAGCGCCACCTGTCTGGGGTTCTCCTCAACACAAACACGGTTCCGGCCCTGCACGTGTCCGTCGCCTAGAAACGGCGGGAAACATTGTACAGGTACGTATTTGTTTTATTGTTTTGTTTGACATATTGTGTCAATCGCCGTTTTCAATCTCAAACACGCAGGCAGCCAATGTTTACGATCTTGTGTCCAGACAAGATGGTCGTGGATAGGCATTTTGCCTTTTTCACCTACTTTTGCCAATGATAGCCACATTGTGTACCACCAATAAGTTGAACACCAACCAACGGTATCGGATTACACATGCATTATCACGGCGATACGTCAAACACCCGATAGAGAAATCGCAGTCGAGGGGCGTAGTCGACTGCCGAGTGATAAACTAAATCGAATGTTGAAGCGATCTAAACCGTAGGTTGGATTCATCTTTGTCCATCATTAACGCTAGCATGTGTGATATGAAACATGGAAAAGGTTGTCCTGAAACATGGAAAAGGTTGTCCAAAATCAACTGATAAAACATCGTTTTGCACAGATAATTACAACCATTTTGTCATTTGAAAGAAAAGTGGCCATGGAATTATTGCCTGTGTATTTTTAGGGGATTACTTGGAGACGCGAACTTGTCAAGGAAAAGAAGTGTGTAATGCAGTATCTGTCAACGTCGACGGATGAATTTAGCTGAGTGTTGCATATTAGAAAAAAGGGGTCGAACAACAAGAAAAAAAGACGGACACTGGAAAAAGGAACAGCCAACTATTATTTGACTTAGTATTGTTATTTTCTTTTATCGTCAAGACTTGCCATGCTTTGATAAAGGCATACATAATAATTGTCAAAATGAATCGCATATCTTTGGAGACGATAACATTGGGTAGATATTGACATTGCCAAACGACTAAACTGTTTATTAGGTTTTTGGTCGACACTATTGCTTTTTGACCGACATATATTTTAGTGAGGCATTGAATTGTAGTTGAGTAAAAGATACGTACTGTATGGCTATTTACCTTCGTAAGTGTGGCTTGCATCGTTTTTAACATCTCTGCACAACTGTCATATATATTGATATACCTGCATTGTATTTCTATTTATTGTCTTTTACTGATAGTCTTTTATAAAAGTATTCAAATTTTTCTTTTATTGCCACATATATTTCTTCTCAAATTACACTTCATCTTGTATTATTGATTTGTTTTTAAATCAAATCTTTTGAATTCAAAAGCCTTCTATGACAAGCAACATGCGCTTTACGTTGTTACAGCAATTTTTTTAATATTATGCTGGTCAATATTTTTAACTAATATAACATAGATAATTAATTGGCTTCATCGTTTTTATAATGCTTGACATTTTCATAATGCTTTCATCGATTGTTGTCGTTTTTATATTTGCTGTAAAGTTATTTGTAAAATGTTATATTCACACATTTAATAAAATGTATCATTACCAATATCTCTTTCAAGCTTATTAGTCGACAGTGGTTGAGGGATATAACTTTATAAATACAGTCTAACTTATGTTAAACAGCCACCCTTTTAAGCAGCCAACCTGCCTTAAACAACCACTGTAGAAAGTCCCATTGTTAAATTTATAGTGTACATCTCCTTGTGTTAAGCAGCCAACCTGTCTTAAACAGCCAATTTACTCTATCCCATAGGCTGGCCTCTTAACACAAGTTTGACTGTACATCATTCCTTGTATAGGAATCTGCATCAAATATTTAGCCAAGCAGCATGGTAAAGTAACACATCATTGGAAGCGTCTCTCCGAGACTATTCCAATGTGTTACATGGTAATATTGTCCTTTTATTCAAGACACTATCCATGTTTATCAGTTTCGACTTAAGGAAATTTTTCCCTCACGTTTTGTTTAGTAAGGGACCCGTGTAGTACCGCGTATCCTGGAGTAGATTGCCGTTTTCACGAATTGACCAGTTGGCATATACACCCCCCTTTGTAAACATCGAAAGTGTTGTCAAAACAGACTCTATTCGAAGGAAATCCCATATGCATTTGTTTGTCAGAGGTTTGCTCAATTGTTCATTGGTTAAAACATCTACCACAGTTATTTAACTGCAAGTTGTTAACTGGCCCTTTGTCAATTTCTTTACCACAAGTTTCAAAAGGTTATTAACATATAAACTAAAACATAGTTTGTTGTCAAACACATATAAAACATACAAATACACAAAAATGCATAAACATTGCACTGCAAACATATATATGAAAAGTGGCACCATCAATTCAGTTATAGTTCAATTTCAGCCAACAAGTGATCATTTTGTATGATTTGACCTTGCTAGCCAATGAATTCACGCCAATTTTTTGGCCTAACAATGACCTAAATTATCATTACTTCTTTTCTCTCATATGAAGTATTTAATTTGTGTTTTTGAAGATAATCATTTTATTAAGAAACAAATACATAAGAATGAAATGATAAAACACAAGAGACTTGAATAATTATTTTCTCTTTAATTAATCAATGCATTAAATTAAACAATTCAGTGGAGAACAGGTACAGTTAAATATGCCATTAAAGCATAACTAAAGATTATCAGAACATCGTTCATAAAACAAAATACAGTTTTATCTATTCTCTAGATGAATGCCTTAACCCATTACCAAACAATAACGACAATTAACCACTTTGTTGCAGAGGACTCTGGAAAATATTGTGGGAAAAGGAGAAATTGCTCTTATCAAGCAATTTCTCCTTTTCCCACAATGTTTTCTGCCCTATCAGAAGATTAATTTTCAATTTCATCACAATTGAAATGTCATCTGCAAACTCTTTCAATTTGGGACAGTCAAAAATTGGTTGTTTGGGAAAGAGTTTACCTAAACCCAATACCTTATAAGAGACTTTGTGAATAGTCCAAATCAAAACTTGTAAAGAAAATGAGGAAGATCGAAAGAGCCTTTGGAACATTGCGCAAAAAGGACAAATTGCTCATTAGAAGCAATTTGTCCATTTTTCACAGTTGTTCTCAAGAACTATGGATAAGATCATACGTAAATAAGAATTATGCAGTATGGGGTTAAAACAATTGTGACTATGGCGAATAGTAAAACTCTTAATGAGCAAATTCTTCTTTGGTCTCAGCAATTCAAATATTTATCGACACATCAAATAATATTGGATATTATAATATTATCTAGTCTTATTTGAAGCAACATGCAGTTGAAGCTCAAAAGGTATGAAAGAAGCATCGTCTTAGTCATATTTGAAAGAAGAAATCATGGTGACAAAAGAAGAACTCGTTCGTAACAGGCTTATTCCATCCAAGCTTGAGTGAAATGCATTCTTGTTTGAACACATCGTTTGGCATGATGAACCTTTTCCTTCTATATTGCACAATCTCTCAGCCTTTTATCACAGCAATAGGTCGAAGCTTGATTGCCTTCTTACTTATTCCAGCCATGTGACCTGAAAATGAGACAGTAGGACGATGAGGCAAAATCTTGCTTTCAAATATATCTCGCAGAGACCAAGTTGGACTAAACCAAATAAGTTCTACTTTCAAACTTGTTTAAACTTTACACTAATTGTGATGGAGGCAGGAAGCTTAATGAATTCACTCTTAATAACTGCTCCCTTGATAGTAAACCATTACTTGTAACCATATTAGGGCTAGTCCCGGCAATTTTCACCTCGCCTAATGGGGGGATTGAATCCGGATCCCTCGGTACAATAGGCCGACACACTACCTCTGCACCACTGTCACCCCTAGGTTTTGCATGGTGATTAAGAAGCCGTTATAATTTTCAGTTTGAGTTAAGGACTAGGTCATACTTACATGTATCCACTACATCTGAAACATTCTTGTAAGATTCTGGGGCCTGTAAAGAACAGAAAATTTGGATAAAAAAGAACAAATCAAACTTAAGGATAAATAAGGAGCTGCTCCTTTGGTACTTAAGTTTCTATCCAATTCCAAGCTAATTCCAACATGAATATTGATGATTTTCTCTATGCTGTTGATGTAGACCATTCACCACCTCCAAATGATGTGCATATATTAGTCCCAAGCACATTGGATACTCCCTTTATAAACAATCATCAATGAAGGTTTAAGAATTTCTGCCTTTAGCAAGTTGTTGTGTATCGACAAAGCCTTCTTACCCCACATCTAAAAAGAAATTTAAGTCTCATCCAAATTAAAAATCACTAGGAAAACAACAAATAGTAAGAAGGAAAAAAAAGCTTTCTTTTTCTTTTGACATTAGAAAAATTAAAAAAAAACAAAAAAAGCAAAAGAAAAAAGAAATCACTGGTAAGCAATTATCTTTCTTTTGCATCAATGGTTTCTTAGGGTCAGTATTAGAAGTACAACAGTAGCTGATATAAAGTGAATGCAATTAAGAAGCTGAAATGCACATTCAATATCAATGATATACATACTTCTTCCATCACAAGTTTTGGTGAGGCCACTCGTATACTAATTCCCTTTTCTGTCAGAGCATTGAGAACATCTGTGTAATCCAGATTACGTCTTGATTTGGCTCGAGACATGGCTCTACCCTTAAATAAAATAGCATCAGGACAATGAGATTACACAGAGCCCAGATAATTGGACCTTTTCTATAAGGTAATAAATAGAAAAAGTATTGTGTTTATAAGACAAATGTCTGCTTCAAAAACGGCTTCGAGACTGGTGAACTCTGAACATTATGAAGAAAAGTAGACACCATTTATGCATCGTGAGAAATGGTCAAACTTTATTATATATGTTAGAAAAATGCAACAAGAAGCAAGATTATTTGTCACAAGCACTTTCTTTTTTATCCCATCCATTTCTTAAATCATTTGCTGTAGGTGTATTAGGTTGGTATGAATACTATACAGATTTAATCTTTAACAATGCTCTTTTTAAAGATTTATGCAGTCTGCTGTCAATCTTGATAAGAAATAAATTGGATAAACAATTCAAAAGTATGGAATAATGAAAAAAGGACAAATCAACTTCTTTGTAATAAATAAATCAGCACATATGAAGCCAATTACTATATAAATGATTAAATTACAGTACAGGGAATAAAAATATATAAGACTCACCGCTCCGTGGCATGTTGTACCAAATGTCTCCATCATCCCTTGTTCTGTGCCAGTGAGCACATAGCTGCATGTACCCATAGTGCCTCCTATCAAAACTGGCTGGCCCGTCAACTTGTACAGGAAAAGAAAAACAGAGAGTCAAACAAAAGATGATGATCAATATAATTTTGTTACAGACTTATCAAACATAAAAATAAATATACATAACTACATGTACCCATAGTTCCACTATCAGAATGGGCCGACCCGTCAACTTATACTGGAGAAAAATACAGAGTCAGACAAATGGAAGATAACAATATTATTTTGTTCACGACTTGTCAAATATGTAAATAAATTAAGACATATTGCCCCTACCCTATCAGGACTGGCTGACCCATCAACTTGTAAAGGAGAGAAGAAAAAACAGAGAGTCATACCACAGAAATATAACAATATAAGAGTGATGAATACAGGGTTTTCCCAGACCCTTTTATTCATTATAACTTGGGCGACTTTTGCCCCCTTACATATGGAATTGTGAATGGAAAATAATGATCTGTAGGGGTCATATCCAAGAACAAGGGGTCATTTACTTTATAAGTAGGAGGTCAAGGAGAAACCCTGCTGAATATATTTTTGTATGGTGTTAATGCGTATCAATAATTTTTCAGTTATCCAACAGCTTTCCTGGATCCTTCAGTACTAGGCTAGGGCTCTGAAGTGACTTGCCTAGGGTCAATCCCACGAAACCAGAGGTGTCTGTGGAGCTCAAACCTGGGACTCCTAAGTTCCAAGTTGCTGAATATATATCTCACCTGGTAATCTACTGGTATAAGAGGATGGTGGGGTGGGAACGCCCTTGTTGAGCCTTTACGATGAACCAGTAACGTTTTCTGCTTGCCCTCTACAAAATGTTCCTCTACTTTGGCAATGTTGTGTGAGACGTCGTAGATAACATGCATATCCAAGTCATCTGGGGTGGAATTGAACATCTTTGCAAATGCCTGGGTAAGAAAGCAATATATACATTGGTTAGTTTAAACATATTTCTATTCAGCTAACTGATGAATAAGGGTTGGACCATAAGTTCTACAACTTTGATGGTCCTTCCCCATACATTGGTTTACAGAAGCCTCATTCTTTTATAAAAAAGAACAAAAATAATTTTCATTTGAGCGTAGAGAAATCTATGAAACAACTGAGATAATGAGGTGGAATTGTTCATAATTTCTCCTATTGTCCCAATCTTTTCTTCAAGCTTTTCCACCCTCTATTAAAACAAATTAATTGTTTCTATACTTTCTCACACATAGAATAAAATCTATATGAAGAAGATGGCTTTAAACTCTCAATAAAAAAGAAATCATTGCAATAAAGGCCGAAGTTACAAGTATCGCACAATATCTTTTATCGTCACAAAAAATCCTACTATACAGATGTCTGCTCCGATTTCTGCTTATTTACAGAAAGATGTTAGTTGACCCTTATAGTGCTGGATCCGACTCCATTCATGCCTATGCAAACAGGTTTGATCCAGGCCAGCCACAAAGTTCATTGGCAACTTGCCTGTGATCTAATCTGTTTGCTGCTCTATCTTTCCTCTTCAAAATTAAGCAGATATTTAAGGTTTTGGAAAGCAGACGACACAAAAATATATATTTTTTTGAAAATTACCCAGCATTATAAGGGTCAAAAAACAAAATGAATCGTAACTTATTTCTCTGGCTCACCTGTCTAGCTAAGAAAGTCATACTGGATCTGTTGACCCAGGCGTAATTTGCCGCCCCAGCCATTCCTTTCAGATAGTCCTGACCCTCAGTGGAGTTTATTTTAGCGCAGGCGAGCTGACGGTCATTGGTCTCAATGTTGTCTCTCTTCATTACCTTCTCCATCACTACTAACGAGTCTGTAGACAAAGTAAATTCAGAGATGAAACTCGCAAGTCTTATCACTCATTTAACAAAGTCCATCATAAGGAATTAATGAGTTAATCTAATGAGACCTAATCCAAAGCAATGAGAATTTCAAGTTTTGAAAAAATAAATATCAAATTTTATTTAGTTTATACAGAAAAAAAACATAATTGTTTAATTAAGCTGTGTGCAGCAGGGAAAGTCACATTGGAATAGATTGAAGACTAGTGTCAACACATTTTTCATAACACATCTGAAGAGATGTGTAAAGCTTAGAGATTGATTAACCTGTCCCAATAACACGGCTCCAAATGTTTTTCAGATCATTTCATAACACAAAGATTCAATGCATGCCTATAGTAAGTCATTCACTTTTGTAAAGGACTAACTATAGGCATGCATTGAATCTTTGAATAGGCGGTATAAAAAGCAATGTCCAAGTGAATTTGTTTGTAAGAGGTTTGTTTGTATGCTGTTTAACGCTGTATCTACTATTTCCCAGTTATGTAACAGCTTCCCTGGCTCCACCAGTACTAGGCTAGGGCTCTGAAATGACTTGCCAAAGGTGACTCCCACAAACCCAGGTGTCAATGGGGCTCAAACCCGGGACCCCCGAGTTCTAAATCAACTTAACCACCGGCCCACGCAGGACCCTGTCAGAGGTTTGTAAACAATCTTATTGGTTACACCATTGAGAATATTCATTTTTTTAAATATTTTGGTGACAGTGATAAAGACCCATTGTCACCAGTATTCAGCCATTATAGATACCTGTAGCAACTTGATGCCCGAGCCCTCTACTACCACAATGGATCATCACCAACACTTGACCTTTGAACTCTACACCCATCTTTTTGGCAGCAAATTCATCATAGATTTCGTCAACAACTTGGATTTCAGCATAATGATTACCAGCCCCCAATGTCCCTAACTGGTAATACCAACATGATATATAACTATATAAATAATGGGGTCAATATATGGCAGCATAAACTTGTTAAATCTTGTTATTAATACTATGCCAATAACATTGAAAATGAATTGTTTTTCATTGTGAAACTATTGATTCAATTTGACACATTGCCCCTTTATAACAAGGTATTTCCATTCAATTGAAGTAATCATTTAAAAGTTTTGGAAAAGAAAATTAACATTTAAGATGAGAACTAACATGCTGTTAATTTTTTAATTTTTTCCTTTTATAAACAGCAAATTCAGATAAAATATTGAAAGAAAGCTTTACAGTAGTATTGGGGCAAAACAGAACGATGAATGAAAACAAAGACAGAGAAAATGCACATAGAAAGAACTAAAATATATCATGTTAAATGATATGAGGTATATATCAATGTTTCAAGTATACTTTTAGTTTCAGATAAGGAAAATGTTTCCCTTCTCAATATTTTAGTTTGTCACATTTACCCTACTTGGATGGTTCTTACAAAAAATGGTCTGTCATAGATGATTATAACTAAAATCTAGAAGAAACACAGTAAGGATAAACGTTTCAAATGCTGAACGCAAATAGCCTTTGTATTTTCAATGGTGTAAGAAAAGAAAAACATGAAGATCTGGTTGTAAAGTTGTAAAAAGAGTTTCTAAGTATTTACCTGTGGGAGTCCTCGTTTTTTTGCCCGGGCGCTGACTTTAGAAGGATCTGCTTGTAACATGCGCCCATATTCTTCACAATGTTCTTTATCCTCGGCCCAAATGTATCCTGAACAAAAATGTGAATGATGAATGACAAAAGTGAAAACAAATTTATTGGTGAATAATATAAAAGTATTGGTTTATTATAAATAAAATCTCTTGGCTAAGTTAACTAGACATGTGTCATACCGGGTAAATTAAATTTTATTGCAGTTACTTGAAATCTGTGGCACAAGTTGTGCAGGTAGTCAAACCTGCCATCAAGGATCAGATTGACTTCAATACTTAAAGGTAGAATAATTAGTGATAGATAAAAGAAACAGACAAATGTATCATACTTCAAGCAAAGCATGAATCACTTTAAATAAATCTAAATAAAATGTTACCTTTCAGCAAATGGTTGGTGTATAACTAAACAAAATATTTGATAGATGATAAACAAAAAATCAAGCTTGAAAAATGAAGCAGGAAGAAAGATGTATAACAACATAAATGGAATGATCTATATAATAAAACAATACTACCTTCCCTTAGGGACCAATCCATTCCCATTTCTAGAGCGTCTTCTAAATCCCTGTAAACAAAGAAGGACTTGAATCACTATATGTATCTAAATAAACTTTACCCTTTTCCCCCAAAATAAATGCATCATAAAACAATAAATTTGTTTCATCAATTTGACCCATTCCATTATAAGGGATTTCAAGGCTGAACTAAATTTCAAGAAACATCAGATGGCAAGTATGAAAGCTTTCACCTTTATATTACAGTAATTTCCTAAGTCTTCTGCTGCAGGCCTATTAATGCAAGTTAATATTAAGTCATTCTTGAAATACATTCAGCTCTTTCAATTTAACAAAAGAAAGTCTAGGAATAAGATATCTGCCTTTGAAATCAATTCAAATTGTAAAAAGCTTGTTTGTTTGATAGGTTTGTGAGCTATTTAAATAGTTATTGTCAACGGTATTTCAACAACATTGGAAAACTCATTACTGTGTGATTGATTTGCCATTTATCATAACTTTTAAACTATGATTGCAATAATGAAACAGCAGCCTGTGCACCTCTCCATGCATTGTATAATCAATTCATTTATTTACATGGGTTTAACACTGTGTCAACATTATTTCCGTTATTTTACAGCTTTCTTAGATTTCAACAGTATTAGGCAGAGCATTGCAGTCTTGCCGAATGACACTCTCACAAAAATTCCCCTTGTCACTAGTGAGAATGAATGAATGGTGTTTTAAGGCACTTCGACAGCTAAGGTCATTAAGCGTGCATTATGAGGATGTGGATAAACATAAATTGAATTATTCACAGGCTAAAATGTATTTGGTTTAAAAAAAAATGAATAAGAATTTGAAGCCCCTGGTTACGATTGAACCCAAAAATCCTTTATCAAAAGATGAACACCTTTACCAACGGGCCATGCAGGAACCTTAGTATAATTACAATATCGTAGATCTTACACTAGCGTTGCTATGAGCGATCAGATAATGTATAACATTCAACACAGTACTCACTTTGCATTCATTGGGATTATTCCTTTGGAGCCTACCCCTACTGGTATATGGTTAAATAGGCACTGGGCGAGTTGTTCTTTCAATGGTGTAACATCCTTCTCTGTTAGATTCGTTCGTAATAATCGCACGCCACAGTTTATATCGAAACCCACTCCTCCAGGGGAGACAACTGAGTTTGGGTCCGCCATGTCAAAGGCGGCCATGTTTCCTGAATAAGAACAAACATACATATGGAACTTACACAGAAAAACCATACAATATCTAAAAAATTTAAATAATTGACAATTACAGTAATTCTGATAAGTGGATGATAGTTGTTAAGAGGGTAGATTTGGCCTGCAGATGCATAGGTCATAGATTTTATCATAATTATAAAGACTGGTTTTCGAATTGATATAAAATCTCACTTAGATTTTTTTTGTTCTTGTTTATTGAAAGTCTAAAACAGTTTGATCAATCAATTAAAAATGAGATAAAAAAACCCACTGGAATATATAGGTCTGTAAGATAGTAACTTCGAAGATAGAAAATAATTTAAGATAACATATGGTATGATATTGACATCAGAATACAGAATTTGTTACCAAAACAGCACCATGCAATGCACGTATCAACTATACATGTAAATGAGACTAACTGGTTAATAATCAAAGCTTCATTTATAAAATTGGGGCTAGGCAGTGATATAATTCCACGGATTGATAGTTTAGTTTAAACTTACTTATATTACATCTATCGTGAAAAAAGTTACTACAATTTAGATAAATCACTCTCGATTCTGCTTCCTGCATACATAACCAGTACTCAAACCAAGCGGGGGGTTTGTAATGATATTGTCACCTCGCTACTAACAGGGATCAAGCACGGTACCCTTGGAACTCAAGGCCAACAATCTATTACTGCACCACACTCACCCACAATGATAAAGTTACCCGGTAGCATTCAGAATTATTATGATGCCTACCTATGGCAAATCCGTAGCCACTGTGTACATCAGGAAGTCCAATGGATTTCTACAATGTAAGATAAAGGCAATCATTAAATTATTTCAACAAATGAAGTACTTATTTGCTTTTGTGGAAAGAAGATGAACCTCAATGTATGGAACAGGTGAATTGCTGTCCAAGCTATATTTCTGCATCTATGTGGAACATGTGTTTAAAGTATTTCATAAATTACCACAGCGACACATCATATGTCCATGCATCCCGGGTAATATACTAGTATGGAACTAGGAAATATCTCCTTGGCCTTAAACACTAACATTAAAAGGTTTGGCTATGAATGAGGATCTTACCTGGAGTGCCTTATCTTAAATCCAAGAACAACATCCAATACACAAGATCCTTTCATTACTACAAGACAGGGGGCCTTAGTGGCATAGTGATTAGAGTACAGAACTTCAAATCTAGTGGCCTGGGTTCAAATCCCGGTGATGGCATTTGGACTTTCCTGAAAGGCAACCCCCTGGATGATTTATTAAATGACAATGTTTTAACATTGCTTGTCGAGCCCTTATGGCAGTCAAGTTTAGAGTGTTCCTCCATTATTATGAGTCTGCCATATCAATATAACTGACTTACTGTTGATATGATGTAAACATTCATAATAAAGAAAAAAACACATTCCGAGAATAAGACATTTACCCTTAAAATCTTGGGTAATTTTCTAAAAATTGATTTTTGTATTGTCTGCTTTCAAAAACCTTAAAATTAATGTCTTAAATACAACAAGCATGAAGTTGGTTCCAGCCCTATGAGGGTGAGTCTCTTTTCATTTAAACGTTGACAGATCATCTATCAGGGTTTTCCTTGACCCTCAATTTCTGGGTATGATCCTAAAGATCACTATTTTCCATTCACTTTTCCATATATGAGGGTCCAAAGGTTCCCTAAATTAGCATAAATCAAGTCAAGGGGTCAAGGGAAACCCCTGTCACTTACCCCAACAATTCCTGGTAAAGCAGCCACATTTCCAATCTGCTTCATACCAGGAAGGAATCCCCCATACCCTTGTGATCGGCAGGACTGCTTCAGCTCATCAAACATGAGTTTCTCCAGAAATTCATTGGCAAAAAACATACCTTCCACCTAAAATGAAAAGAAGGTAAAAGTTATCTATTGAAAGGATATGAATACCTATCCATGGCTGATCTAAGCAAAAAGATACTCAACAAAATCAGGAGGCTATATTAAAGGTCAAATTTCCCGATAAACAAAATTTTCTTTAATTATGGTTTTTGAATTAGGTTATGGTTTCGTTATGACGGAGGTAATGATTTTTTTCTCTTACAGAAGCGAAAAATGTTGTTTTTGACTACTTTTATTCACCTTTATCGATTTTTGTGAATGACTTATCTCCCTTGTTGTGACGTCATTTGTGCTTCAAAGTCATATGAACTATCAGTAAGAAGAATCTAGTTCTCAGTAACGACGGTGTATTTGCACAAATTTCGGACATTTTAAGTGTTGAATTGTGTTTTGGGAAACGTAAATTGGATATTGAATATGGTATTTTGACAGATCTTCTGGTGTTATTCTGCTTTTGGTCGCAGGGATGCGAGTTTCTCCCGTTTTCCGACGAACATAAAAGCTGCAAAAAGTTTCGATAAGTAAACTGGACCGTGTTTACTTTACAAATAAGCAAGAGATATATTCCCCAAACAAGAACAGTAGGCTGTGTTACTTTCACTTCGAAGACGGCAAGTTTACGCATTGTTAGGCGTTTCCAGAGAATTGATTTTATTGATCTTTAAATGATCGGACTCAATTCAAAGTAATTTATACAGGTGAAGACGCTTCAATTTCATTCTACTTAGTGAGTAACCGTTATATTTCCCTTATTTCAAACACACCGACAACATTCACTAGTCTTGCTAGATCTTTATATAGAATTTGCACTGTGTAAATGTAGATAAATTCAAGAAAAGGATAAATCACGTTGATTACACCTTTTTTGAAAGTTAATTTCCTTGAATGACTCTCTTACTCGCCAAGCTAGTTTTGTTTGGAACAGATTAACTATGCTACATACTTAGTTAGGAATACTTAATTAGGCTGCTTTACGTTTATATTACGTAAGAATTCAAAGGGTTGCAAGAATATGTTAATTTCATCCAACATCATAAGTTATTGTATATCCATGTCTTTGGGTTTTAAACGCTTAAAGGCATCTTGTTCTTATTTGCAAAACTTGTTTTATGTTTTAACATAATCGGAGAAACGTTGCCATTGTACATAAATGAGACAAAATGAAAAATGTACGTTGATTGCTATGATAACAAACTGATTAAAACAAGCAAGTTTCTTTTATCTGCCGTTGTCTTTGAATGAAAATTCAAAATAAAGAATATTTGATATCCGCAAACTGTCTCTGAACTCATCAACGCAAATGATAATGGGTTCGATCTTACTTTAAGCGTCTGCTTTTCGAAATTATTTAAATCACACACCTCATTTTTTTGCCATTGGTAATATTGGTTTAAATGACGTATGTCACACTGAAATGCAGGTGTTCAAACATGATTATTACAAATTTATATTGATAATTTAGTAATAAGATCACTAAATATATAATTTACACATTTGAACATAATCTCTTTGTTTACAATTTAATTGATTATTGTCAGTTTACTTCACATACAAAGGGTCAATCAACAAACATCGGACATTACAAGGATTAAGGGTCGTGATGCAAATTAACACCAATCTGCCACATATGCACAGTATATTTCAAGTCTCAAGTCCTTTCTTGTTTAGGCGAAAGATAGCCTCTGGCGTTAATCTCTTAAATATCTCTGTTGTTAATTAACAGGTCTGACACGTTCTGCTATTCCAGACATGAAATAACAAGCGGCAAATCTCACACTTTCAATGCGCGGCAATTAAATTTATCTAAAAAATCCATTGTTAAGATATAACCAATTAAGACCAAACTCTCACAGGATGTTTGGATTGATAAGGTGTGTCAGGACATATTTATCTCTCAATGTGACTTACGTCTGATACTTTGTCGTTATGTCGTTATGATATCCAAAGAAGTGGACATGTTGTCTTTTCTATAAGAATAGTATAAGAATAGTTTGACACTTCAATAAGTATATGATAATCAGTATTCACCAAAACGGTATTAACTCTATGTTTTCAACAAAAACAACGTTTTAACAACAAAATCAAGTTTTGTCAAATTGATATTTAAATTCCAAAATCATAACAAATAAATTCAAATATGTTTATTTAAGGTTGTTAGTAAAATAAACTATGACGATTTTTTTGTTTTAGCTGTTATTTATTAAACCTGTCCGAAAATTAAATGCTCAATATGTCAAGGCTACTTACACGAGAGAAAACGAACATAAATGTGAAGTGAATATGAAGAACAATTCTTAAGTCAAAACAGTTGATCTAGAAAGACGACATCGGAATCAATTTCGAAATCATAGACCTCTTACTGGGGGTGGAGTTACTGGAAAGTTGCCGGATGATTTTAACAAATACTCTTGAATGTGCCAGTGTTTAGTTTTGAAATTTGGATGTGTGGTGAAAATGTGAGTTAAAGGATAACCTTCGTATCACAAGTAAGTTGATGTGTGGTGAAAATGTGAGTTAAAGGATAACCTTCGTATCACAAGTAAGTTGGGTTATAATACGGTTTGTTTGTTCGCAATTTATGATCTTCTCCCGTTTCATTTCATGTATTGATAAGACAATGCAGGGTGAATTTGACAGTTAATAGTTATACGATGTACGGTTTTAAGACAATTCGTTTATTCAGATCTATGTCTTTGTTTACTACTCAATTAAAACCTTAATGCTAATACACGATCATTGACGAAAAAGTACTCGTGTTTTTTTTTCAACAAATATTAATAAAAATAGCTGTTTTCACAAATATCGTCAAAATTTCAAGCCGATTCTTACATATGAAAACATTTACAAATCCTTTCAAATTTACGCATTACGTCACTTACTCTTTTTTTCAGAAGAATATTCTTATAATATGAAACATATTCAATAAAGAAAATGCACTGTCAATCCAAACATTGACTTATGGATTGCTATTTCGAGGAAAATCGTCCCAATTTCAAGCCGTTCCTTTCATATGAACGCATTGACATATCCTTGTAAATTCACGCGTTAAGTCACTAATTTATTTTTTTCAAATGGATAATCTTATAAAATGAATCATATTCAATAAATAAAATGCGCTGTCAATCCAAACAATGACTTTAGGATCGTTTATTTGAAGAAAAACACCACTTTTAACCAGCGATCGCTCTTCACGCCCTTTACATGGCGCATTCAGTGGATCACGAGTGACGTCACAGCAAAGGGAAGTAAGTCATACGAACTTTTATTAATCGGTGCGCTATGACGGTGATTTATGGTGTAATGCGTCATGCTAAAATGTTGAAAATATTTTCAATGTGATTCTTTTACTTCATATTTAAATTTTATGAAATAAACCCAACCTGTACATATGACCTTTAAAGTGATTTTTTTCTAAATTAAATCAATGTGCTTTTACTACCAAAACTTAAAAAGGTTTTTCCATAGAAAAATGATTAAAATGAATGAAAGTAATGAATTTTTGGAAAATTTTATTAGATTTGTTTGGGCCAAAAATTATCACTGTATATTGGTATCCTAGCAGCAAAATTGTTTCCCATATATTAAAAAAAATCATTTTGGAATTATTCATTCTCTTCAATTTTAGTATTTGAAAACAGTAGATTTCAGTAACAGTAAAAGTATTAAGGGGCATGTAGCCCCAATACACTAGACACAGACTATTGAATATACCTTCATGTTTGGAACAAAGCCCTTTTTGATTCTCCAAGCGCATGATCCAATCTTTTCTAGATAGCTCATCTCCTCTTGGTATGTCCGTACCACCATTGTGCCTAGAAAATGCAAGCATATTCATTCAAACTCTACTTCACAATCTGAAGAAATTGTTGTCATTATGCTAGATGAACTACTGGTCAATAAAATTATTTCCACACCCTTTATTTATGACACTTTATTTATGCTGTAAGCATTTATTCCTCTCCTATCAATTTGCTCAGGAAATGTAGTGCCACTGTTTATTCCAATAATGAAACTAATTAACTAACTTATGAGGGGAAATAACAGCAAGTACAAGACCTAAAAAAAACGCCAAAGCGCTTAATGAAAAAATATGAATATTGGAAGGCATACTCAACAATAAGTTTCCAATGAGAGGTGGCTTTTATTTATTCAAATTCAATTATAACAGGCATGAAAATTCAGTTTAATTTTGGTATGATAAGAAAACGACAGAACTAGGCAAGAAGTTTTAAAAATGCACAACAAAACGTCCGGGCTTACACATCCGGAAATATGTGCAGTATACAAAACGTGTCATTATTGTTTTTTTCTAAACAATACAGGCATGTCAACTACTAGAAGTTAAAAGATGTGAATAAAAACAAAAAATGTTTACCTTGTTGAATTGTTGAACACAAATAATGTTGAAAATAGTAAAGCAAATAAAGAAAATGCCTGGGAGTTTGGCCAGGTATTACACAACGGGTAGGGCTAAAAATCACACACATTTAAAACTTACGCGGATTGCAGACGGATTCTGCTGAGTTGCAATTTTCATCTGAATGTAATCGTTTTAAACATAATTCTGATTCCTCTACCTTTCTTTTTAAAGTTTTACAAGTTGAAATCCGAAACGATTTTTTGTTTGTTTTTAAAGCGGAAGATTTAGCATGAAAGGCAAATTAAGCCAGTTTATAAATAGCCTACCGCTTTTAGATATATATATTATATATTCTGATGACCAAACATTACATTGATATGACATACAGTTATTCATTGCATTCAAAATAAACACTGAACTCTTACCAAAAACAGTTTCGAAAACATCGATTAAAGTTCTGTGATATCATGTCGAATGAATCACATTTGGGTTGTAAATGCATGAATTTGAATTTAAGGCTTTAATGAGAACATATGATCCAAGACTTCGCGCACAGTTGTTTAGTCAATTATTTACGTTTTATCTATAGGAAAAGCTTTCAGTTACAGTTATAATATAAACTTAGAGCTTCCCAAACACTGCCGATTGACAAATCGTAATCAATTAAACAATTAACGTCAAAGTAACGTCAAGTAGCGCCAATAGTTTGAAAGCTCACGGGAAATCACGTGCGTGACGTCACACGCGACAAACTCAAACTGATTTGTTCACATGTATGGCAAACAAATCAAACAAAAATGGCGAAAGACAGGATAGCCAACGAAGAGCAATTTAGACAATGTCTGGCTGATATGAGAAACAATGGAACATTTTGCGATGCCGTGATATGCATACCCGAAGACAACAAGAAATTTCCTGTGCATCGTGCCATTGTATCAAGTTGTAGTGATTTCTTCAGGTCCTTGTTTACTTGGCGTCCTCAAGAGACTGTCCAACAAGAAGTCACCATACATGGTTTAAATTCGAAGACATTGGAATTGTTAATTCAATTCGCATACACATCGCATGTTTCGTTGACGCCGGACAATTTAGAAGACATTTTCGTTGCTGCAGACAGGTTTGGAGTTTTGGGTTTACTTGACAAATGTATTGAATTCATTTCGAAAGAATTATCCCCTGTGAATTGCATAGGATTTCTGCGATTTGCTCGATTCTACAACAACGTGGAACTATGTGATATTTGTTGGAAATTTGTAACACAAAGATTCAAGGAAATCGTGAATAATACTCAAGAGTTTGTACAACTTGAGCTTGCAGAACTTTTAGGAATTCTAAAAGACGACCGACTGAATGTGATACACGAAGACGATGTTTTTGAAGCCATCATGAAATGGGTTGAATTTTACCCCAGACAGAGAAAACAGCATTTCAAAAAGCTCGTAGACGTTGTTCGTTTTCCATACATAACCGGAGACTACTTTCAAAAGAAAATCATGCACAAAAAGGACCTGAAAAGAACACCATGTTGGGACCAAATCCAGCTTTCATACAGCCTTGTCAAAAAGTTCAGATCCTCGAGAGACCCTTTGGTTATATCCAAACTATCGCGTTGGCTGAGACCAAGAATCCCAAGCAAAGTCATTTTTGTCGTCGGTGGGTGGTCGCAGGATGGCGTAACGGAATCCATGGAAACCTACGATCGGCACACTGATCAATGGTTTGAAATAAAAGAATGCGACCTGCCGACTCCGCGGTCGTACCACAGCACCGTTACGATAGGCGGCAAGGTCTACGTGATGGGAGGTTTCGATGGATCCCGCTACCTCAACAGCGTCATATGTTTCGACGTGACGCGCAGGAAATGGGAGGAGCGTAATCCGATGTACATGTTGAGATGCTACGTCAGCGCCGTTGAGATTGGCGGCGAAATTTACGTGTGTGGCGGATTCGACGGAAGGCAGCGGCACAACTCAGCAGAGAAATACAGCGTTACGTTGAATCAGTGGACGATCCTAAAGCCGATGTTTCACAGGAGAAGCGATGCCGGAGCTGTCAATTACCATGGTTCGTACTTAAAAAATATTTATCGAGAAAGAAAATATTCTATGTCAATTAAAAAGGCTCAGCCCGTTAATGCCATACAGATTTAGTTTCCTTTTGTACAGAATCGTCTCTCCGAGACGCTTCAAATGACGTGTCACATTGTAATTCTATTTCTTCATCTAAGATACTATACATGCTTATCAGTTTTGACAAGCGAAAATATTTTCCTTGATTCGTTGGTTAAAACAATACACATGTCTCACAACATAACCGAACTGCTGTTGACGCGATGTTGAAACAAAATGTGTTACACCTGTATAATTATCATTTTGACAGGTAAGATGTTCGTCGCTGGAGGATTCGATGGCCACACCTGCCTGATGTCCGCCGAATGTTACAGTCCGGCCACTGACCAGTGGACGATCCTATCGCCAATGTCCAGCAGGAGGAGTGGCGTGAGTCTGGCTATGTGTGTGGACAGGATATACGCTATCGGTGGTTATGACGGCACACATCGACTTGAGACCGGTAATGATACGTCTATTTTACTGTTGAAGCGGGTTAATACCGCTTTCAATAATGTCTAAGTTTTATTGCGACAATAGTTTATTTATGTATGAACCATTGGTAATCTAACAGTATTAGGTATTAATAAAATACTTATTTCCTAAGGACGCTAATCATACGTCTACTTTACTATGGAAGCGGGTTTTTCTTCCTATCATTAAAGTACAGCACTCACTTCTGAGTATTATCATATATGTTCCCTGGATGACATACCGGTACTAGGTTAATACGTCTTTCAATAATGTTTTGATTTTAAGCATTTACGAGCAATTTCTATTTTTCCCACAATATTTTCCAGAGTCGTCTGCAACAAAATGGTTAAATGTAGTTATTGTTTGGTAGTGAGCTAATTAAGCATTTTCGAAAAACCGGGACCAGAAATCAGTTTAAAAATTTGCAGAACAGAAATATATTTGTAATCGTTTTAGAATTATATGGGTTTTTTTCTCAGTTGAACGGTATGACGTGCTCCGACGACATTGGTACGGATCACCCAGCATGAATCTTGGACGGAGCAACTTTTCGTGCGTCGTGATGGAGGAAGCCATTTACGTAATGGGCGGTTATGATGGTGAGCAAGCGGCAACGTCGTTCATAGAGCACCAAATTTAATTGGATTTTAGAAGGATTATCTCAAACATTGAGATTTGAGTCTTTTTAGAATATAATTTTTAATCCAAAAAGACTAAAATCTCAATGTTTGATATAACCCCTCGTTAATCAAATCAAAATTGATGCTCAAAGAACGGCATTCTTTTTTCTAAGGATAAAATGATATCACGCATCCACAAAGCTGCACAAACTAGATTATCGATACTCTTATCGCCCCCTTTTATAACTGTGTTGTGGATTTATAGCTCATTTTTTGTTGCAGGTTTAGTTAAACCGTTCCATTAAGCGAAATGTTGATTCTAAAAGTTGAGCCTTTTCTATTGACATAAGGCATAAACTGTAAATAATCAGTGTTGGCAATGTTGTGAATGTTTTACACATATGTATAATTTTGAAGACAGTTGTCTAGAGGTAGAGCGTAGGCTTCTCGACACGAGGGTTCGAATCCTATTTAGTAGCGGGGTCTGCCTTGAAACCTTTCATTAATCCAAAATCGGCGCGAGTACTCGTTATGTATTAAGGTAGCAGAATCGACAGTGATTACTCTAAGTTGTAAGAATTTGTTTCACAATCGATGTAAGGTAAACGTTTAGAATATTTTTGATAAAATGCATCCTTTAATCACTCCATTTACTTTTGTATTTAAGGTGAGAAAACATCCCAAAAAGTTGAATGTTACTGCGCAAACAAAGAAAAATGGTCCGACCTTGGAGATCTGAAAGTAGGGCGTAGTGCCGTAAGCGCATGCGCGGTTGGTGACCTTAACAACGCGCATGAATACACCTTCCATGGCAACAGGAATGAGGAAAATTACACAATACTCAGCTAGTAGAATTGAAATTCAATAACTACATCTGCCAATAGAACTTAGTCTTGTAATGTTATAGGAAGCATAAAACATGTTAAGAACGTTTTTAATCGAAACGCCAGTCGATCTAAGCTATGTAACTATGAAGCGCCTCTATAACCTTTGAAGGTCACATCGATTGAACGAAAGAATGACAAATATTTTAGTCATTGTTTGTTATGATAAAACAAAAATGCAACACTTAACACTTGCTAGAAAATTACAAAACAAAAAGAACATAGTCTTTTGGTAAAGCTTTTATTTTTGATAAAATTATATGTTTTGGCAATACATGTAATTCCTTCCAGAGAAGTTTGTGCAGGCCACACAAATTAAAGTTACTTGAAATTATATAGTTTCTTATGTTGTTTTATTGCACATACGTATTTACGAAATCATATTCCCAATCGTAAACAATGCATCCATTATCAGTAGTTTGTCGGTCTTTTCAGATTGGACCCATGAACAGATTAAGAACGAATAAATAATTGCTCTCATTCTCCAAAGGAGGCAAGAAAGCAATTGGCTATGAAGCGTTTTCAACAGTCTTATACTAAATGCCAAGAATATTCCCCCCCCCCCCTTAATATGCTAGAGCGTTCTGAAATAAGTATGACTTAAAAAGTCTGATAGCTTTCTAACTATATGCAAAATGTGTTTCACTTTTATATGAAGATCGTAAACGACATCGATGACTTCAGTTTAAAGATTTTTTTTATTTGCACCCAGTCTCATGTCATCAAATACATTGTTCTCAAAACAACACCAAAACATTGTTTTGATTGCTATATCATCCTGCTATGAGATTATATCAATAGTATTGTAAATACTATCAAAAACCACCTGCTCAATAAGCAAAGCATTTGGAAATTTACTTGAACTTTAAAGATGATTAAAAGATACGGCTTTTTAAGTTGGGAGCGAGGACATGGAATTTGTCTATAAATAAAGACAACAACAACAATAATGATAATGACAACGGAACCAAAAGGCTTGTCACAAGTTTGGAGATTCGCCGAGAACGTCCATTTTGATAAAAGGTCTATCAGACCGTAAACCGTGAAACATTCCTTCATCGTTGGCTTTCCTGAAACGAAAACCAAAGATTGCTTCAAGCATCATGGATCTTTTTCTAAAATGAATTATCAATTGTATTGATTTTCTGACTAAGGTTTTAACATTGCGTTAATAGTTCTAGGGCTGATTCCAGTACATGTACTAAGTTTTGACCTCATTAATTTCACATCGATTGTGACGGAAACTTGACGATTATCACATTCACTATTGATGTTCGCTTCCGGGATATATGACTAAAATTCGCGCCGGTTTATTGGTCAGTCCCGACATTTTCAACTCGCCGCTAAAAGGAAACGAACCCGGCATCCAATGTACCAGAGCCCGACGCTCTACAACTGTACTGCACCACTTCCCATACACGACGGAGACTCACATTCTTACAAGACCATGAGGGTATAATCGAACTGTGTGAATTCGTCCCTCCACAAAACATGAATAGGTCCGCTTGTTGCTATATGACTATAAGACTGTGAAACGGCGTCAATTCCATACTTAAATTGGGAGAAATTAGGATGTGTATAACCGCCAGACTACCTTTTACATACAAACCAAATTCAACTGTACCGTGATTCAAACCTGTAGGAGAATACAACGTGATTTCATAGATCAGTCCTCTTAATGATAAGGAGCCAATTACCAAAGCTCAAAAGAGGAAATTATGTAAATAACTATCTTGTTATTTACACACCGTATCAAACAAAGCATATACAAATAAATAAGAAAGATAGACTCCTTACGAATTTATCGTGTGAACGTTAAAGCACTACACTGTCAATGCTGGAAATTTTGGAGCTTGGTACTCTTTAAAGCATTGTTAGAAAAGAAGTAGGAATAAAACTCCCGACCTACCGTCGTTTGAAATACACAACTGTAAAAATCACTACAGCAGCTACAAATACTATTGAGAAACCAATTCCAACAATCGCTGGTGTACTTAACGGGTTCTGAAACAAAATCAAAATAAACTTGGAAACGATCCGACTCTTGTATGAATGTATTGTAAAATATTATTTATACAAACACCACAATACAATACAATATAGAACTTTCAATTCATTTGCAATATAATATAAAGACATTTGCATGTTACAAAATAACAAAACACATATTACAAGGGTAAAAAGTAGGCCAAGAAGATCGCTGACAATAACAAAGTATCAAGCTTGCCCTTGATGTACAAGTTTTAGTGCATTGGTAGAACGTGTCTTGAAAAGCCGTACTCTCAAAATATCTAAAATATTCATTACAAGCCATTGTTTTGATTCTTATTCTCATTTGTTTACTTTTTCCTGTTAACCTTTCGGTTTTATCTGCTCTAGGTCTTTGCAACTCAAAATGAACCAAACCATTAAAAATTGTAATGTGTTAGTGTCGGGTGTGAACTTACAGATTTGTTCGACTGCGCAGGCGCAACAAATGTCGATATCTGCCGAACGCCCTCGTATGGCAACGGAAACAGCCGAGAGAGGGTTTCGTTCGGGACTCGTGAAAGTCCGTCAATGATCGTCTTGTTGGAAATGCTTACACCGTCACATGATGCTGTTATACTAACGACGTTCGATCTGTAACGGTTAAACAATTGGGAAATTAACAAATGTCGTTTACTCTGATATGAAATGTTTGTATACAGCCATCACCAGGTATGACGATTATAGGACTGAAAGCGTCCAAACACAAAACGTTAACATGCATATTCAAACAGATCAAAGTGAACCTAAATGTTGTAGTGACTGATAAGCTAAATGTGGCTCAGTGTTTTAGATAACTTTAATTACTCTTTATGCGAATGAATATGTAACCATGGCACTTAAATAATAGTATCATAGCTTATCCTACAATACAGTCTTATACGCCAATGAGCTATGGTACATTATATATCATGGCCTAAGTTAAGCATACCATGATAGCCTACCGATTAACACTGTATGTAGCTCTGTGGCCTAGTGGTTAGAGTACATAACTTGAAATCACACGGCCTCTATACTCGTGGGTTATAATACCGGTGAGAATGATCCTGGGTTAGCTTGCATGAAAATCCGAACGTGATATAGGGTTATAATCCCGGTGAGAGTTATGAATTTTCATGAGTGGTAGCCCGAATGTCGTTGGTTTTATCTGGCTTGATCAGCCCTTTTGGAAAGTTAAGTATGGGGTCTTCCTCCATCATTAAGACTCGGACATCGCAACATAACTCGAAAACACCGGTTTACACCGAATAGTTCCGGCCCGACCGATGCATACCAATAACGAACGAAGTAATCCGACTAAAGAATTGAGTTTCAAAATGGCGGATTATGGGTTCTAGTATTCTACCTAAAATCAAGGGTATGGACTTACACAAAGGACTTGATAAGAAGCTGCACATTCTGACCGCTACATACGTAGGTCGTTAGGAAATGGTACATATAGGACACCATAGGTTGTTGATACTCCGAGGTTATGTTGGCTTTAAAGGTAAACGCAATGACGTTTCCTGTAATAGTACAGCATTGTATTTCAACTGATGCATATACGGCTCATATTTGACAAAGAATATAACAATAAATTCATCTTCGCATACAATTGTAGAAATGGTTGATTTATATATATATATATATACGCACACATGCACACCCACACATGCACACCCACACATACACATTGTTAGTAACGGTTGATTGATGACCCAGGACATTTTCTCGTTGTTAACAAGACGCAATAGGCGCCCATTAAGGGCAAAAGCCCAATTTCTTTAGGATCATGCAGTTCTCTCAAAGATTCAAAGTCGCATCAGCTTTTTGGTACCTAATTCAGCAATATCATTAATACAATTTTCCAAAATCAACAGGCCTCATCCAAATTTAAGAAAATATTGGCCCTGTAAACAATGTATAATAACATACAAATACCACATTTAACCGTACACCCGCGGAATAACAAACCAATGCGTTTTTGTTTACGCTTAAGAAACAAGTGAGCCACACAACACGCTTTCTCCATGTAATTCCGATTTCCTGCTTTGGGCTGTTAATTTGGCTCTTTTTGTGAGGCGATGTCTCCCAGCTTCCATGAGAAAAGAATGGTTCTATTGTGATAACTGCTTTGCGGTCGTTTAAAATACGAAGCGTTGTGACTTAGATATCTTTTGTTATCTATATTAACCATGGTATAACGATACCACTTAATACCTGTTGGTGTCTAATATTTTAAACTGAGGATACTAATCAAGATCATTACCTTCCAATGACCCAGGAATGGCCACTTCACACGACATTCCCTGCCAACCATTCTGACAAGCGCAGTGATAAGTTCCGGGGACGTTGGTGCAACTTCCGTTATTTGAGCACTTGGTCAAATCGAGGCACTCGTTTACGTCAAGGTTACACAGCTTACCCGTCCAGCCAGAAGAACAAGTGCAGCGGAAGGACCCGTCTGTGTTCGTACAGGTTCCCGAATTAAAACAGGGGAATTTCGTCTCGCATTCGTCTACATCCGTTTCGCACTTTAGCCCCGACCATCCAACTGGGCACTCGCACACTGGCCCATCGTCCCTTATATCACACGAGGCGTTGTTATAGCACTTGATATCATTACACGTATTGGTAAATTGATCGCAAAGGGTCCCAGAGAACCCGGTCAAACATTTACAAGCAAACGATCCAGCCTTATTGGTACAGAACCCGTTACCAGAGCACGGAATAATGACGGTCGAAGCGCATTCGTTAACGTCCTGCGAACAGTTCTGTCCTTGCCAGCCTTGCATACAAGAGCAGTTATACGAGCCAGCAGCATCGACGCAACCGTTGGAATGGCTACCACATACGCCGAGGCTGCATTCGTTTAGCTCTACGTCACAGTTCGAACCGGTCCATCCGGGGTCGCACGTACAAACCCCAACATGATCCCCGTCCGAACACGACCCATGGCTGCTACAAGACGTTTCGACGCAGAAATTGGTTATTGTTTCACACGTCTTACCCGTAAACCCAGACTGGCATAGGCACGAGAAACTCCCATTAGCGTTGACGCATATTCCGTTCTGGCAGGGAGAACTGAGACATTCGTTAATGTCTTTATCGCACGTCGTGCCGTTGTAGCCCGTTGGACATTCGCAGTAAAACGATCCGTCGAAATTGACGCATTTTGCGTTATGCTTGCATATGGACATGCTGCATTCGTTGACGTCGGCGTCACAAGTTTTGCCGGAGAAATAACGCGAGCAGTTACACTGAAAATCGTCAAACTTCTCCTCGCATACCTCGCCATGTGCACATTTTACGTTCAAGCACTTGTTTAGCAGTTGGTCGCATACCGCTCCAGTGTAACCTTCCGTGCAAACGCAATATGTCGACGTACCGTTCTGCACGCAGGTCCCATGATTCTGGCATTCATTCTGCATACACGTTGACGGTAACGTCTCGCAGAACTCGCCAGAGAATCCAGTCGGACAGGAACAGTTGAAATATCCGACTGAGTTGGCGCAAACACCATTGTTTTTACAGGGTCTTGCCAGACACTCGTCTATGTCTTCGGTGCAGTTTTTACCAGAGTACCCACGCTTGCACATGCATATGTCGACACCATCGACCATGGAGCAGTTGCCATGAATGCAACTCGTGGCCGAACAGACGGATTGGTACTCACAATTCTTGCCGTACCAGCCCTTGTTGCAGGCGCACCTGTATCCTAGTGTCGGCGTGTAAACCGGCGAACACGTACCGTTTACACAGGGCGTCGGATTGCAGTGGGGAACCGGATCGGTACAGACTAGCCCGGCCCATCCGTCGGTGCATTTGCAATCGAAAGCGCCGATTGAGTTGACGCACGTCCCGTTGTGTTGACATACGTGATACAAGGCACATTCGTCGACGTCCTCAGTACAGTTCTGTCCCGTGAAGTTTTCATCGCACGAACAGTTGTAGGTCCCGGATGCGGTGACGCTGCACGTACCTTTGTTCTGACAGGGCATTGGGTGGCATGAGTCAACTGGGATATTGCATTCGTCCCCTGACCAGCCTGTATATTGTATATATCAGATGAGGATAATGTCTGTGGCACGAACCAAGCAATAATAAATCGATAGCGCTCTCAGGCGATTTCTATGTTTTAATCGAACGATATCTTACCTAAGATAAGGGGTGATTTGAATATCCGCGGTTTTCTACCTACCGTTGCATTTAGCGTCTTTCACCACTGTTTACAATTTTTTATACTCATTCATTTACTGCATTGGACATATACATCTCTAAAAGACACAATCACATCCGATCAGTGAACTCATTGTCGTGTTCTGATCGGGTGTGATGTCTATATACATTTGCAAAACCATTTCACGATCGTTTGATAATTCCCATCTCCGAAAAGATACGCTCTGAGTTATGGCCTATGGAAAATACATGGGCAGGACAACTCAGGTAAAATGGGAAGTCTTTTGCCAACCGTTTCGAGCAATGACACGAACCAAGGATTTCAACCTCTAATAGACACAATCACATCTGCATCTCATCAGTGAATAGTCAATACCTATGCCAGCTTCTTGTTCTCTATGCTGAAAGTTTGGCGTATTTCTTTATATTAGATAGTGTGTGGTATTCCATTGCATTTAATTGTCTTGTAATAAAGGGAGTAGGTAGGTATTCAAACATACCATGCTCACAGTGGTCCAACCCGTTCTCAGCTGTACACAGCGGGCCCGAGTGTCCGTCCGTACACCAGAAAATAATCTGGAGATCAAGCCTAGGGAAAGAATAAATCGAAGAATGATAAGTAGATCATCCATAAAAGCAACAATGAGGAATTTTCTAATGGAAATTAAGTCCTTTGATGATACTCTGGATGGTAAAATGGTCGATATAAGATGGATAAAAACTCGTCAGTATGTATGTTGATGGTTTCCAATATAATTACCGCTGAATACTTATTATTATCTAACAATGGTTTATACGTGTCAGAGGATAACAAATGAGTCTTGATTGTATTTGGGTTGCGAGTTTAGTGTGGAACGGCTTTAAAGGTTTTTAATTTCCAATTTATCCGAAGTATATGGCATTCCTCAAACAACATCAAATTCGATAGCTCAGTTGGTATCGTTTCCAAAATGAAAGACAAAGGTCTTCATACGTCGAGCGAACGCCAAATACAGCAAAAGAGTTCACAAAAAGGATAATAGCCAACGGTTTTGAAAAACCCTTATATATTCAGGCGTGGGGGTCACGTGATCCATGTTTACGATCTTATGTCCGAACAAGATGACCGTGTCACAGGTATTTTCGCTCTTTCGCCTTTTTTGCCATGTATCATTGGCAAAAAGAGTGAAAAGACAAAAAATTATCTGCCAGTATAGGCGCAGCCATCTTGTTCGGACATAAGATCGTAAATTTATATCACGTGATTCCGACGCCATTAGTATTAATTGGAAAATACCAGGCACATTGGCAGGTGCACTCAACATCCGTATTGATTGATCACAATTATAAGCAGTACCATGTTAATATCTTATCAGAACCAGAAAATCGTGGGTATACGTACGTCACAACATTCGTAAACGTTATTTGAGAAACATTCGCCGACGTAACGTTTGGACCTGGATTGACAGCTATGGTAGAGTTAAAAACGTCAACGATATCAAAACCGTTTCTGTCGTAGTCGACGTCTTTTACTAGCACCTGCATGTCGTAACTTGACTGAAATAGAACATAGAAATAGTTCAGAACGAATCTGTTAAATCTCGATTAAGCAATTGTCTTGAACAAGTTGTCAAATACATACATACCTCTAGTCGGGTCAAGTTATGCAGGACGTACAGGATTTCTAAAATTGAATTCGAATATAATGAGTCAAGTCATTATTAGGTTTTGATAGGAGTAAGTCCGGCTTAGACCGATGCTGGGTACTTTTAAATGTGCAGCTCCAGAGCGATTTCAAACCTGTTACAAAGAAAAGCCTTGATGGCATGCCTTTGGGACCGTAATGAATTGTTTGCTGCGTTTGTAACAATCAGAAACTTAATGTTATTGTCTTGGGAGTCCCTTAAACGTAACTTATAACATACCCTTGAAAATATTTGAACTATATCCAATACTTTACCTTTGTAATCCTCATGCCGCCTATAAGCGGGTGAGAGACGTGTGTTTGTCCGGTACTATAGTCCAACATCGTGGGACCACACGTCGATAGCGACGTCGAGTTGTCCAACACGTGTGATATAGCCACACCCCCTATACAGATTCCACCCACTAACCTACAAAACAACAACAACAAACTTGTAAAAAGTGAGCTTTTAGATACATCAATTTACACTTGTATAGGTTGATATGTTTGTAAAGAGTGAGGTTCTTTTAGATATATCAATTTACACATATACGTTTTGGACACTGCTCACTTTTCCTCTAGTTTCAATCAAATATTGTCTTTTCTTATTCTTTATCTGAAACTGTCTTTCTATGCGTTGTACTATGTACAATGTAGATCAAATGTGTACTGTTTTGTGTTAGTTCTTTTATTAGACCGTAGGATTTACTCTTTGTCGAATAACTTGCACCATCGCCGTCGATTGTAATTGGTTTAATAGGACAAATTCAGTAGAAATATGCCCTTTAGATAAGTTATGGCCTTTCCTGATAATTGAAAAGATATTCAAGGTCAGTAGTAATTTAACAATAGCTCCATATAATCATTTTGTTCCAAGAAAATGCAAAACAAACAAAAAAGAACCAAAACCCCTATCCACTAAAAAAAAGAATAAACAAAATGGAATGATTTCAAAACCGTACTCTCCAATACATATAGAAAACTGTAGGTCGCATGTATCTGTTTGTTTGTTACAATTGGTCAAGCCTGGAACATCGCAGCACTTCCGCTGCCCTGACGTCATATTTCCGTAATACGACGTTCCTGATGGGTGTTTGACTTTCATTATCTGTATCCCAATATATACGTTGGGTACTATGTGCTAAAAATAGAAAATGAGCAATACAACTATGTTTGATTGGTACCTTTAAAAGAGTTTTGTTTAAATATCATTTCGTTTCGCATTCATTTTTAGATTGTTTGGTATCTTTTCCCCTCTCTCTCTCTCTCTCTCTCTCTCTCTCTCTCTCTCTCTCTCTCTCTCTCTCTCTCTCTCTCTCTCTCTCTCTCTCTCTCTCTCTCTCTCTCTCTCCCTCTCTCTCTCTCTCTTTTCTCTCTCTCTCTCTCTCTCTCTCTCTCTCTCTCTCTCTCTCTCTCTCTCTTTTGAGTTGTATATTTGGTAGGATGGTTGTTTGGTTAGATGGTTTGTTGGTTGGATTAAAAAGCAAGAGAAATGGATACCCGACGCTGCATGGGTTAAAGAATTCCAATAAAAAAAATACATAATATATACATCATTTCTTTAATAATAATGACATTACACTAATACACAAATCCGTTGCCGATAAAGGTATGCGAAGATTGGACATATGAACGTTCTTCAAATGAACTATAATTATTAGCAAGCAAAACGTTAATTTGAATGAAATAATGAACAGAAAAATGCAAATGATATAAATACAACTAATTTACAAGAACAGTAGCAATGTGTCTTAAAGTCTTCTTTTATAAATAGGAAAAATCACCCTTGGGTTAGGTGGTTTTATTATCAATCACCATAAAAACTGGTTAATAGTTATCCAAACACCCAAACGAGCTTTATTCTTGTAACTTTGAAACAAATGACAAAACGCAATTGGAAGAGTATAAGGTAAAATGAAAAACAATGCATTGGACTTCATAAGTAAGACAAACTTAAATAAAAAAAGGTGTGATAAAAGATAATATATCCGGGGATGTTATACACCTAAGAGTGACGTAAAAGCCACGCTACCTCCCCGTACCCTCGTGGGGTTAAAACAGGTCCCCTCGCTACTCCCGGCTTAAAATAAACAGACAGTGTGGAATCTGGTACCAACTGCAGGAAAGACTCGAACTCGATCGGCAGGACCATCACACCATGACAGTAGCCCTCAAATGTCAGCGTGTTCCTGGATAGGAATATAGGTGTTCGTTTAATTATCTCCCTTTTGCGTACTCTCCAGTGCGGAGAGTTCAAACGGTATATTCCTAAAAATTAGGGGGCTCATTTACTTCCGGTCTCTGTCACTGTCTGTTTTCACCTCGATAATATCGCATTAAAGTTTAATTATTTTGTAAGAAAAAGATGTCTATCGACGAGATGAGGATTAAAGATAAAGATACATAACTTTCACGCATATCAAATCACAGACGACAGAGAAGATGCCATGTTACTATGTGAGAAAATACGGATATCATTTCGTAACATATTCACCCGCTCTTCATAAATTAAAACAGTTTGAAGAAGTCTATTGTTCATTGTTTTTATGATCGTAAACAATACACGAAGTGTCTTTCTCAGTATTGATGAAATAGATATATCAATAATATGCATATTAACGTGTAGTATATTTTTGCGAGTTTGCATGTGGTACTTGTTGCATGAGTAAGAAATGCGTCTCGTACGACCTTCAGTTCGTGAGATACACATTTTTTACGCAACTCTAAGCTAATACCATCCCCTAGAAAGAAAATACACCACACTATGTCGTTTGTATTTCATGCACATGAATCATGAATTGCGATCAACAAATAACAAATGTCGCTCAAAATATTCTGCTTCCTTGAAACATGAGCAGTACTACAACGTATTGACAAATAAAGCAAAACGAGATCATTGACACCAAGGATTCCGCGGCCTTGTGATTTACCACTAGCTAACTATCCGCTGTGGTTCAAATCACCAAAACCGATTTGTTTGGATTTTCATAAAAGATAGCATCACGTCTTCTTGAAAAACCCGATGTGTGCAACCGACTTAACATAGCGTTTGAAAGCAGGTAAACTATTCGAACTTTTCTCATCGATCTTTAGCCTAGCATGGCATACGCGAAACGAACACGCAAAAAAAAAAAACCACAACATATTAAGGACTAACGTAAGGTAAACGTTCTTGTAATCGTCAGATAACTGATTACTTACGATGTACTGTCTATCTGGGCGTATTGCACGTTTGAGGTGTTCTTCGTACAGACCTGATCGTCCATAAATCTGTTGACACCGATGTCTAGTGTGGGGAACATGCTGTTGTTTACCGGCGTCAGGAACTGGAGCAACAGTGCCCCTGTACGATGAGAAAAATAGGTCTGTAACAACCGGAAATGTAATAGAACAGGAAATGTAATATTTATTACATTTCCTCTTTTATTCCAATAACGGTTGACATAGTAAACAGGAAATGTGATGAAATCTAAAATGTTATAAATCTTGATAAAAATATTGAAACAATGTGGCATTTATACAGACTCATCCTTCCACTTAATTGTTCACGCTGAAGATTGGAAGTTTGCTTGGCCTTTTATACGTGCGTTCTCAGAGATATATTTTTCAAAACCTGTTGGTTATCATGCTGTGACATACTCTAAAGCATTTTCGATCGAGGGTAACTGTATAAAGATAATGAATGCACTACGTAACAATGATTACATTTCCTGTTTTATTACATTTCCGGGTTTTACAGAGGACTTTGATACCATACATAGTCATCTTACGGTGCACTATGAGGATAGAGTACGGGTATGATTTCTCTGTACATATCAAACATTAGTGTTGGACAATGAATCAGGGATAGAGCTTCCGCCTTTGGACACGAGTGTCGTGAGTTCACATACCTTGAGATGTGGTGTTTATTTTCGCTATCTTTTATAATTAACATTCGGCGCGAGTAATCGCTATGTATGAGAGACGAGTCCAATGATGTGTTACTAAGCATATTATTCAGCCCAAAATTTAAAAAGAGGGAATATTCTTTTGATATTATACAAATTTTAAGCATAAACTGTTCAATAAAAAGGTACCCATATGTTTTACAAGACACTTTCACTGTATGTGCCATATACGTACCTGTGGACTGGCATACGAGGTCTCCAGTTGATATGGCACATACCGAAATAGGCGGGATAGCTTGACAAAAGGTCTGACAGTCGTTCCCATAGTAACCGTCCGCACACCACAACCGAATAGAAAGTCGCAGTCTGAAAGGAGTGTAAACATACTTTATTGTCACAAAACTTCGTTTTAACACCGCCAAGACCAATAACACTTTAATAAAACTGAGCAGAAGTTTGGTTTTGTGTCTTGAATTCTTAATATGCTTCGTCTATAGAACATATTCATACATACATAAAAATTGGACATTACACGTTTATACGTATACATGTTAACTGAAACTACGTAAACATCAATTAATATGTAAACTTTGAGAGAGAAATTAAAGATCATAGTATATCAGTGGAAGGCCGACTGATTCTGACATATGCGCCTGTGGACTGCGATTTCTCTGCCGAGTGTTAGACGTAACGCCGTTATAAAGCATGTGTTACCATATACCACCAGAACAGGAACGGTTATTGACAAATCATGCGTGTAAATATTGTGGCTTACATTGGCAAAAGCGGCTGAAATAAAAAACACTACCTGTGGTGCGGCCATCCTGTTTGAACTTAAGATTGTAAACATTGGTCGCGTGATTCCCCGGCCTCTTATAGTAAAGCTCGTTTCAGTTATTCCGTACGATCCAGACGTAGATTCGACTATGTAATGTAACATAGTTACACCTTGAACTATATGAGTTGAAAGTTTTTGGTCGATAGTTCGGTGAATGCGTACTTACTGCACGTTGTTTCCATTCCACTCATGCTTGTGTACCGAACTCTTGTCAAACGTTTGGTTAGGACCGAACTCGAGTATATAGATCAGCCTATCGATGAGATCCTGCGATTTGACCGTCCCAGCGGGGTCGTCATCTTCTATGAACACGAATACCCCCATTCCCTGTTAAGAAAGACATAAAAGTAGATCGAGATGATGTACATGTTTTGATGTATTTCTATTATAACGATTGGTTGGTTATAAATCCGTACTGCGCAAACTAAATGCACTATGCTACAAAAGCGTATTCGTAGCATAGTGCATTCAGAATGTTCAGTACGGACGAGTAACCAACTAACCATTACAAAAGAACCATTGTTCTCAAATCGAATAATTACCCACGAATAGGGATCAAACCCGGGAAGTCGGATTTTGAATTATCAACGCTAAACGCTACAACACAATGAATATCCTAGATAAACATACACACATTTATTCTTAGTGAATATAGGCTCACTTCCAGAGTAATTGTTATATCATAGTGTTATCGTTCGTACGTATTTTGTATATTGTATACGGGACTTATGTCTTGAACGGGATCTGACTGTAAATCTGAATCTAAATCATCTTATCCTGTCAATAGTGCCATTTTGGGATCGATAACTAGGTGCCATAAAACATTTGTGGGGATTTGAGTTATTCAACGCCTTATCGACGCGCTTACCTCGCAGGACATTTAACCCATTTATGCATCTGATTGTCTCTTACGATAGCAAATACGTTTTAAGCCTGTTTCCATGGATATAATACGTTACTGTATTTTCGTCTTTGGTATTGTTTGGTGCGGTATCATAGAAGCAGCAGCTATCCACACATAACCTGGAAGCCATGCGCCAATGCTCTGGTCACATGCATTTATGATGATGGTCACATAAAGGGTTACGCTAACATCTTTTCAACAAATATCATGGTACGTACTCCATCGTTTATATAGTGTAAATAATTTCAATCAGATTCTATTTGGCTTACTCACCGGACCCCAAAAGTCGGATACTGCATTTGGCAGACTGAGTTTCTGCAGCGAGTTTGTATTGTTAAACGTCCTAGTGGTAAACAAAGCTCCTTGACAGTCCAAATGAGATACCCATCTGAAAATCAATTAGAGCATGGGTTGCGAGCCATTTTCAACTGTATTTCATTAACAAGGTGGTTTAGTTCTTATACATGCGACTTGGATTTGGCAGAACAAATTTTGAAAAAGCGTCTAAGTGGTAACAGAGGCTTAGTAAAAGTACCAATGGAATTCAATTCTGGAAGTAAATTTAAGTCTGGGTTATGCACAGTTTTTAAAGATATTCCATTGGCATCAAATATGAACAGACCGCAGGCCAAAATGACAGCTTCAAATTATGTTGTGGCCGGTTCAAATTTGCAGAGATGCTTTGGACCCTCATGGACCACCATCCCTCCAAGCGGCCTATTCTTATTTCATTTTGGCCTGTTCAACCAATTCTTATTGAGAACGCTGGGGCTAATTAAAACATGCACGTTAATACCTTCCCACACATATTCTGAAATAGGTGTCGCATGTGTTCCCCGTCGAGCAATACTGTCGCTGTGGGCCATCACAGCATTTCCGACCGGAACTGTGCTCCTCGTAACATGTTCCGTTGACGTTAGCGTAACTGTCGATTGAAAGCTGCACATTAACACGGCCACTCGCTTTCTGAAACAAGAAATAGAAAATAGATGGATGGTGTCTTGAATCGAAAATGCTTTCGGCAATTCGTAGGAATATCATGCAATATCGAGCCTTCGGCCATCCGGTTAATTATTAGATGTCTAACTACATGCAGGCTCTTATTCAATAGCTCTCTGAAAGACATGCTTAATATCATATATGTCTAGATAATCGTTTACAAATGTCAGGCAATATGTTTTAAAAATCGCTACGTTTCACATTCGAGTCTTCTTTTACAGACACAAATATACAGCTTAAATGTTTATTTTAAAGTTTCCAATGATACTAATGAATGCATATCAACAAACGTTATTTGAAATACAAACACATTACATCATGTAGTAATATATGTCGACAAAAGAAACGATTACGATAAACACAAGCCTGCCGAAAGCTCTCTGATACCCACAAAGTAACCATTAAAGCATGTAGGGAATGCTGAACAAACAAAGTCACGTGACACACAATTTTGATGAAACCGTCGCACGTATATTGGGGTATTGACTCTCAGTTACTTCACCATCGTCCCATATTTTGAAGGAAAAAATAATGAAAGCACCAGTAGATGGCAACAAAGTATGAACAAACTGTTGTTAACGACCATCGTGACTAAGGATAAATTGCTAGTCACATGCAATTTACTTTTAGACACAATAGCTTTTTATAAATATTTTGATGGAGGCATGTCGAAGCGAGGCACAGTAAGGGGTATGAATTGGGACAATCGTGAACAACCTATATATTGCAGACAACCGAATGAGTCGTGCTTAGGCCACCTTCTCATTGAAAAAAGCTCTCGTCTAACGCTCAATAAGTTGACGACAAATGCATGAATAATTTTACACTGGCTATACTGGCTACAGCACCAACAATATGAAACTCTCTGATAACAAACTGTTCTATCATTTGGATCAATGATAAACATTCACATGATCTTTGTATACTTCACCTTAGATAGCGGCTCATGAACCGGGCGACTTGTTCGCTTTCAATTAAATGTCGGAGATATACACTTTGAGTCAAACAATGATGCTGCATTCATCACACATCTTTCTTGCTTCATAGTTGTTGTCAACTGATTATAATTTTAAGTTTTAGTCCGAAACCTTCACACCATAACTACAAATCGTCAGGTTAGTGTTCCAAATATGTAATTGATTGAAAGTTTGGCGTGTGCATTTGACAGTAACTGCTCAGTGGTTATGAAACATTTGTCACCGTCTCCATTGTCAATAATTCCATCGCTGATGATAACCATTTACATGTACATTGCTTTCAACAGTGTTCCACATATACCCTGTTGGTCGGTGAATCTATTCATGTAACATGAAATTTGGTTTCAAGTCCACTCCTTTAAAGGTGAGTGTTTTCTTTGGAGTTGGGAGGGTACTGCGTATTGTATGGTGTTAAATGCCGTATAAAAAAGAACAGCTTTCCTAGATCCACCAGCAATAGGCTAGGGCTCTGAAGTGACTTAAATAAGATCAATCCCACGAAACCAGAGGTGTCGTTGGAGGCTCGAACCCGTGATCTAAGTCCACCATCTTAACCACTGGGCCAAGCAGGACACCTTGCGCGAAATAGATTACAGATGTTGAGTTGAGTCCAATCAATTTATATGCATACATTGAATCAGATATATTGTTCAAAAGGAATAACCGAGTATTTATGAGTAATGACAAAATGAATTAAGGATCAACTTGAAACGAGATGTACAAATGGAAGTATTGCATCATTAAAGCGATGGTCTTGATGCCTATGTCTAATTAAAAAGGTTCACTTACCGTACAAATAGAAAACAAAATAGCGACAAGAAATAACCAGTTCGCTCTAAAAATCCATTTAGCCATATTCCTCTTATATCGAATTTTGCTCGATGAATTCTGTTAATTATTAATAAATGATACCCAACGAATTTGAAATGTCATTCGACCAACACTACATCCAATCACACAAACTAGTTGACACATTTAAACGTGTCGCATATGTGTTTACCGTCAAGCCAAACGGTCATATAGCCTTCATCAGCAATGATGTAGATACATCAGTATTGACTCACAACGATTATATGTGATGTAATCAATAAAGACCTTCATGTACTTACATGTATCATCATTTAGCTCAACCTAAATTAGATAAAAAGATCTACAGAAAAAGTGAAATCGTAAAGTTCTTGGAAAATATTTCTCGCGAAAGAGTAAAGTTCTTGGAAAACATTTCTTAGTGGGGAATGACGATTCTTTGAAAATTGCTTGTATGAGCAGCATACGTCTTATCCAATCATGATTCAAAACACCGTATATCGTAGACGGTCGTGTCTCGTGGCTGTTTAGTTAAGGGTTTGTATCTGTTTATCCATTGTAGTCATATCGTAATGACGATATCAAATCAGTCTCCACCTCCGAAAACCAGCTTTAACGAGTATATGTATCCATATGTGTCACACAGGTACATGTACCAGTAACAAAGAAAATATGAATTGTACGATATATAAAACAATACTCGTTTTCTTACTAGTAACTGTGTTTTGCCATGGCAGTCCAATAAATATATCGACGGATGACACAGGAAATTGGTTCAAAATCTGTTATCTATTAAGTAACGAAGTATCTAGAAATATATCATTTCCCTATGCCTTTTCTGATATATCATTTCCCTATGCCTTTTCTGATATATCATTTCCCTATGCCTTTTCTGATATATCATTTCCCTATGCCTTTTCTGATATATCATTTCCCTATGCCTTTTCTGAGCATATAACTAGGACAGTGGCAATTTCGCATTTTGATTTTTATATTAATAAACTATGGTTTAACGACGTTCTTACCGAGTCCTCATTTCTATTGTAGATATATATGTATTTAGGTTTTTAATTGAACTTTTTTAAATTCTGCAATCGTGTTCAATTGTAGCCTATCACACATTGAGTGTGTCGATTGGTAAACATTGTTATCTTCTCGTATTGTTTGACCGTATTGTGTAGTTTCATTGTATATAGATAACGCCAATAATTATATACATACACGCTACAGTACCCGATAACAACAGTATCGTTTGGGCTGTGTCCTCATTTGTGCGCATATACATGGGAAAAGGGAGAGCACTTTTACCACATACTTCTGACAGCGATTACCTCCCTTGCCAGTATGAAGTATTAAAACGACCTTGATCGGAGTGTGTGGTCACCGGTAGGAGCCGATGCGGACTTCCGACCACCAACCCTCCTAGTACGAGGTGGTCTCTGCATTGGTCTCTCGACTGACGAATGGAATGGCAAGCGGATATACATGTCCTTACTTTTTAGGTCTTTATCTATCGGTTCAGAATCGGCCATAGAAATAGAGCTAAAATCTTCAACTACACACAGCATTAACTCAAAGGATATCTCTAAAAGTGCTGGAATCGACTTCATGCTTATACAAAACGGTTAGATCACAGGCAAGTCGCCAAGTAAATTTGCGACTGGTCTGTGATCTAACCTGTTTGCTACTCTAAGTATATTTCCTCATTAAAATTAAGCAAATATTTAAGGTTTTGGTTTGACCATATTATGTAGTTTCATTGTGTATAAGCACAAAAATCTACTTTTAGAAAATTACCTAGCATTCTAAGGAATATACATTGCTCAGGTAAATATCAGAATCGCGCTTAAAGAATAACGAAAACTCTCGGGCGATTTTTCTCTGTTTTTTCCCCATCTTACGGACTCAAACTGGTCAATGCATTAACAAACAGCTGTCTTATTACGTGAAGCATTTAGTAAATCACCTGGAAGTGTTCCCCTGTTTTCACAACAAAAAAATCGTGAATTTCGTTCATAATGATATCATATATGCGGTTAAGCATATTGTAGGAGTTACCAAGTACTCGAACCTTTGGATGTTTAACAAGGCGCTGTGTGAAAACGGAGTCTCATGAAGCACGACTGCAATTGGTGTTCACCTGCTCTCTCTCTCCTAAGATTTAAACGTTTTCACGGTCTAAGTACGAATTACTACATGATTTTTCTGTTTAGCAGAATGGTGTTCGACCATCTTAGAAAACACGAACATCAACAGCAATCATATGATTCGACAATAGCGAAAAAAAAAGGCATTTCAAGAAAAGATCACTTTTTTGATATACATGTATTTCCTGAAAGTCTTCCTTCCATCGATAACGTCGAACTCTGTGCTTATTAAAATGCGAAGTTTATTAGTTGGTGTGGTTTCACGGGGTTTCTGCGACTAGTTAAGAAATGGCAGAGCTTGATACAAAGCACGAAATGGCTTTTTTGTGTGAAGCTTACTCATGGAACAATTTCCATGTCTACCATAAGCTTATTTTTTAGTAGAAAATGTTACTTAATTAGATCATTGCGTATTATGCGTCAGTAAACTGTTTCTATTACCAGATACAGCTGTTGTCAATGGATAACATACTAATAGATCACAGCATTGCAATCACACGTTGCGATCAAATTATGTTTGTGTGCACATTGCAGTTTTTGTGAGGAGTGATTAGTTTATTGCCTAAAGTCATTCTCTTCCCCCACGTTCTTGGAATACATAATAATTCACTGGAAACCCAAATCACATTAAACTGCTCAAGGTTTAAAATGTGCCGCGACACTTTATGCTTATAAACTGTCTAACTTTTAGAATGAAACTTCGTGCCACAACATTTCGGATGTGTACTCGCTAACCAAGTGTATAGCGGTATCCGAATGATTTTCATTAACTACACTAACTTGGTGAACTGGATTTTGTCCGAAATATTGTGTTAACATGAAACACGCACTCGAACGATGATTACTTATTCGTTTCAGTTAGTAAACCCATGCAATTTCAGCTATTGCATGTTGACTGTTTTTCTCTTAAAGCATAACGTAAAGGCAGCTGACGGGATTAAAAGAAATATGTATAGATCAATATATACAATGGTTATTAAATATATTTTGCAAATAACCTTGGACACTGATGGTTTAATCGTCCATACCTATACACTTATACAAGCTGCTGCCAAAACATTAAGTAATGTTACGGATTATATTTTGTGATGCATATCTAATGCCACTCGTGTATATAAGGGAGCATTTTGGCGCGCAAAAGTCGTTCCGTGCTTTCACTGCAGAACTGCTCATAGAAATGGAGGCGAGACCTATTCTGTTTCTTCTTTTCGTAAGTTGTTTTAAGTTTTATCGTTAAAGACACTTAAAATGTGGAGATGACCACATAATAAATAATGTTCAAATTTAGGAGTTCAGTGAAATACTATAGTACGTGCTTCATGTTTGTGAAGCATTTACTAAAGTATTGTATTGAACCTTCGATTTCTTATAAAGGCGTCTTTATGGACTTGCTGGGTGATCAACCTGTCTTTAATGTTCTGATTTATAAAAAAATAGAAACTGTTCAGTTAAAGTCAATGAGTCTTTTCGACAGATAACGTTTTATATCATAATTGTTCTGACTATAATTTTCAATTTCTTTCTTTTCATTTTCCTTTATTTCACTCAGTTCCTCTTACAGAAACACATATTTAACAAGGCAGTCTACTATAAATATAGTTTGTCGATTTGGTTTCAAGATGTCCCAACCTCAGCTTGTCTCAGACTAGGATCAAGACATCTTGGAAGCCTTCGAACTTCCACTTTCAGAAGTCATGTTATGTATGCAGGAACAATCGATGAAAACTAAAAAGCTTTCAACCAACTGGAAAGCCAACAATTTGTCTTATTAGGGTAGCACTATTTTTTATGCATATTGTGGCTAAAGATAATACTTTTAATGTAAATCCTTGCCGTTCTAAATCCTATTCAGATTGAATGTCATGAATAATGACTGTTGCCGTTTAATTAGAATATGAAGCTATAAACTGCTTTCGGATTTAGATAATGCAAACTAATCAAACATGACTCTATTTGGTGCTTTTATTCGCATGATTTCAGTTAGTTATCGGTTAATCATTAACCCGACACAAATGGAAGTGCTTTATGTGCAACTGAATTAATGAGTGGTCGGCTTATTCGGTCAATATCTCAACCGATTGAGTTGGTTTGGGTATTTCCGGTTATTCGCCAAGTTAACCAAAGAAGGAAGTTATTCGCGATTTGTTTACAGGTAAATATGAGATAAGATCTCTCTCTATATATTATGCTCTCGCTCGAAGGGTTATGATAACGTACAACACTTGAACATGGCTGACCCGGGAATTGAGAAGGCGGAAGTATGTTGAGTAAAATGCATTCCAAATGTTATTAATGTTAACGATTAAGAAGCGATTTCGGTTAACTCAGCTGAGTGTTAAGACTATTTTCATTTAACCGCTTATAGAAAACGGTGCGTAACTCTGCAAAACCAAGTTCTACTGTTACTGCTTCGATGATACTGTTGGACATTGCTTTCGAAAACGAAAGTAGAATGGGAGTTCGTATTTATGTAGGGGGAATTATTTCATTTTGCTTTACATTTTAGGCTATCCAAGCTGTCGCATCACAACACTGCGGTAAGAGTTATCTTTTCTTATTTCTGTTCTTTAGAATCATATTTCTCATTCTTTACTCTCTGAACAGAGAATATAATTCTAATGCAACTTTAAAGTTGTGTGATGCTCATCTTTCGGAAATATACGTGTATATCACTACAAGTCTATAGTTCGCTTTGATCGGAAGCTGTACAGTTAAAACTGCCATAAAGACACAAAGAAATGAAATAAAACTGTTTTGAAATAGTGAAATATGACAATCAAAAATTGACTTAGTTTCGGTTTCAAACTAACTTCATCGTGATTCGAGCAGTTCCATTCAGAACGCTAATTTGCATAATTTATGCCGGAAGCAAATTACCGGAAGTTGAAATTCCGTAATCAAAACAACTCGTCCATCAACAATCTACAGTGATTATTTTGATCAGTCGGCAAATTAAAACATACAAAGGGATTATTTTAATTCATGTCTATCTTGAAAAAAACAAAAAAACAAATGAATGGTGTTTAATTCTTAATCAGACACCTTTAACGTACATGAATGGTGATTATTCATTTGTTTGATGTTTGTTTCTTGTTGAAACTTAATTAACTTAATTGTTATATTAATATTTAGCAGTTTATATAAGATAAATGAAATTACTATATAAATTAACTTCGCGGAAACGACCCTCCGCTACTCTATAAAATGATTTCGGGGAAACGACTCCTTGATTACTATATAAATCAACTTCGGGGAAACGGCCATTCAGGGAAACGACGGTAAATCGTCATGGGTCATCTACAGTCTTGTAACATTTCTTGAAGAATCTATAGAAAGAGGTGAAAGAGGGCGAGAATGTGGGAAAAGGGGTGGCAGCGGAAACAGATCTATGTCAAGAAGTAGGCCAAGAGCTACAAGATCAAGGGTGGCTTGAGAGGTGGTAGAGAGCAAAGCAGGGGACGAAGAGGGCTATAAAGAGTAATGGATTCTGTGGAGATTGGTCAACAAGGACAATAAAGCATGAGGGTATGTCTTTATGACAAGATTTGAAATACTTTTTACTTGGTGTTATTGATTTCTTTTCATTGAGAGAGAAAAGATTTAAAAATGAAAAAGTAAAGTTAGTCTGGCAGTAACGGACTTTAGTGAATTGCGGATAACTTACTCTTCGAGCTGAGATTAGACAACCAAAATGAATCATCATAATGTTTTGAGTTTACCATTTGATGAAATGGTCTTTCAGCTGCAATACTGTGAAATTGTGAGGATATGCATTGAAAATGAGACTGTAATTGACCTAGTTTCCGATTGAGGTCATTTTCGGTTTTGTAATTCAACAACCTATCTGCAACAGGTAGATTTATCATTATGGTCTTTCCTTTTTCCGGGAAGATAATCTCACCATTTTTTCACATTATACCGATTTTATTTCTATCACCATCAGGAAACCTACGTACTAAAACTCACTATGACTACATACAAATATTCAAATACAAGTGCATGTGATTCAGTCAGTAACGGATAGCGCAATTAATTTCAAGAGGACAAAGTCAAAAAGGATCAAAGTGTCTTTGTTAATTTGATGTTTTTGTATATGTAGTGTGAACCTAGAATCTTCTTGTCATTGTCATTTGATAACTTAGAATGTGATTAAATAATCCTTTCTCCTTGGATGTGACTGATACAACCCGTTATAAAATACTTTTCATGGTTATTTAATTTTTTTTATTCAGGAAGAATTAGCTGCTATGAGGCTAGAGAAATACGAAATATCCTAGTCTGATGTTCGACATAAGAAGACTGGTCTACAAAACAGCAACCATGAGGATTTCAGCCAGACTGTGGAGGTGAATTTCCAGACTGGTGTGTATGGACATTGTAGGGAGATGGCAACAAAAGCAGAGAAAGTTTGCTGCGGATTAGAAAACTGCGTTTCACTACAACCGGTAATTGTTGCATTTGTAACATACATTTTATTAGACCTAATTTATTTTGGTTATGTTCTCAGCCTATGGGAGCTTGGATAACCTTGTTAAAACTTCTGTCCGATTTCCGTAATAATCTATACAATATATTGGACCTATCAAAAATGAAGTGTAGTATTTACCAAAAGACATATGGAAATAAGTCTTAGGTATGATGTAGGCAATATTATACTATGTTCCCTAGTCTTATTGTTGGACAGGTTTTGAACACTGCTTTGAAGCCAGGGCTAGTTACTTAGTGTAAACTTATTAATTCCATCTTGATAGTGAACAATTACCTTACTACTCAGGTTATTAATACGCAAGGTCTTCTTTGGTAGAAATAAGCAATGAACATATTCAGGTACAGTGGAAAGGAACGCCACACATGGCTGTAGCAGAGGATCAAACCAGATCCTCAGTTTATTGCTCAACAACTGGACCATTCTCTTTAAACATAAGGCTTATTTGAAAACTTATTTAACAAATTTATTACCAAACAATAGAGACATTTGACAACTTTGTTGCAGACATATCTGGAAAACAATGCGGCAAAAAGAGAAATTGCTTGTGATGAACTATTTCTCCTTTTTCCAAAATGTTTTTACTCTATCAGATGATTTCTTCCCATTTTCATCTTGAAATTTCATCTGCAAACTCCATTGCATGTCTTTACTAAACGAACAAACCATAGTTGAATTTATTTTCATTTTCAGGTACTGGATGAAGGAATATTAGTAATTGCCCGAATGTACGGACGGGACATTCCCATGTTTGACGATGAACCTGGCCATAGGAAAGACAGCCATCACAAAGCCTATACACAACACACTTTATAGACACATGGTATGCTAGATGTTGGAGACAGTTGTGTCATATCATCTTGCTGTGATGAAGATTAGGGATGAATTCCCTGACCCATTTGGACATTATACAGGACTTTTTGCAGCAACAGTTTAAGTTGGTGGTGGTTCAGACTAAATTGGAATTAGTTCTTAGACCATAAAACTTGATTGATGTTTTCATTATGTCATCCTGTGCTTTAATTCAGTAATACTTTAAAGAATATAAACAAATGAGACAATATTTCTCTTCATATTCATTTTATAACCGATGCATTGATAGAAATAAAACTTTAAAAATAGTAATTACATGGTTTGTTACTTCTTTATTTTTCCGAATTCAAAGATCACACAAAAGGAATGCCTTGTTAACCCTTTCCCAAACACCAAATTTTAGACTGTCCCAAACTGAAACAGTTTGCTGACGACATTTCAAAATGTGATGTAATTGGGAAAAAAATCTTCCGATAGGACAGAAAACATTGTGGAAAAAGGAGAAATTGCTCGTTAAGAGCAATTCCTCCTTTTTCCACAATGTTTTCTAACGTTGTCTCATACGAAGTGGTCAAATGTCGTTATTGTTTGGTAAAGGGTTAAAATTCATTACCAACCTTCAATATCTGGCTTAGATTGAGACGTAAAGTCATTTAATCAGTCGTGTTGCAATTCACTTACAAAAGAGCATAGATGGGTGCAAACAATGTTTGACTTAACTCCAAACAAGGACACCAAACAGTTAACCCTTTTTGGTGCATGATAAAGGCCTAAGCCTGTGACTCGTACGGCTTTCCTGGCCTCACCAGTACTGGACTAGGGCTCTAGAGTGACTTGCCAAAAGCTATTCCCACTTGGTGTCATACGACCAATATTTCCCTTCCGTTTTACAGACTGTCGACGATTCGGAAACTTCTTGACGGACGAAGAGCACGACTCCATCAGAGAACAGCTAAAGATAGACGAGGGCTACAAAAATGAGATCTACAGTGACTCCGAAGGCTACCTTACGTTCGGGATTGGTCACCTGATCAAAACGAGCGACGCAGAGTTCGGGGAACCGGTCGGAACAAAGGTCAGCGACCAACGCGTAAATCAAGCGTTCAATGACGACTACAGGATCGCAGCGGAAAGCGTCTTGAAGATTTTCCACGACGCGTCAACGTTCCCCGGCGAGGTGAAGGAAATCCTTGTTAACATGATGTTCAACCTCGGCGAAACCCGGTTCAAGACCTTCAAGAAGATGATTGATGCCGTGCAACGTAAAGATTGGGACAAAGCCGCTGATGAGATGGTCGATAGTAAATGGTACAAGCAGGTCAAGGGCAGGGCCAAGCGCCTTGTGACCCGGATGAGAAATGTCGCCAAAGTTGGTGGGAGAGGCTAAATCTACGACTTCTGTTAACCGTTTTACTAAACGACTTAAGGAAAATACGTGAGTAGGTCAAAATTGATAAACATGAATAGTATCTTGAATGAAAACACATTGTTGCATTGTGACACGTCATTGGAAGCGTCTCGGAGAGACGATTCCATTGATGTGTTACTTTGCAATATATCTTAGCCAAATATTGAAATCAGAGGGAATGCTGTTTTGAACTCACGCACGTTTTAAGCATAAAACATTTTAGTAAAACGGTAACCTGATGTGTTAGCCAAACGTGGATATCAGACTCGAATATAATGAGTTAACTGGCTAATTGACAGCATGTATAATAATGACAATACATAATTGAAACCGGACACTTAACGCATTTGATTTATCTTTTAAAGAAATTTATGTACATGAAAATTGCTATATATCTTGTCATGCATTGTGAAAGAAAAATTATAAACACATGGAACTGAAAAAAGAAGAACTCACAGATGTCTGCCTTCTGCGATATGAAAATCACTACAATATAACACGTTGAAGGAATATGCGTTCAAAGCATTACACACTGAGTGCTTAGACAACCAATGAGAACAAACGTTTGAATCCAAATTACACCAACTTTGTCTACCAAATGTTAACGCTTTCAAATAAATGTCAATTAGTTGGTTATGAACAGTCTTCTTTTTATTGTAAATTATCATACAAGCTTTTTTTGTTATAACGTGGAAATGTGAAAATTCTTACATGTTCGCAATTACTAATTGTAGAAACCTTCCTTTTGCTTATTATGTAATACTTTTAAGATCGGTTTTAACAAAAGAATGCAATTCATATTAAATTAATTAAGCTTTACCATATAAAAACCAACAAAAGAGGACTCATCCCAATAGGGCAATGCAGCTAGTCAATAGAGGATAGGGCTCGCTTAAAGGATTCTGTTCTGAACCGCAATTCCAAAACAGGCAACAGGCATTTACAATTCGGAATTTTTTTGGCAAACTGAAGATCAAGAAAGAATCACATTCTTTACTTAAAATGGCCGTGTTATTTGTGCTATGAAATTATCACAATAACGCGCGTAAAGACGTTACGGTTATACGCGCTTTTTTTGACGTCGACATCCGGTCTACACGTCATTTCCGTTAATGTTTAGATTTAACTTCATTATTACTCGGCGCTTCATCATGGAGTCTTTGAACACTCGCCTTATCCTATTAACATTCTTTGTACTTCTTTCCTTTATAGAATAATCTTTTTCAATATTTCATGGAGCCTCTTTTACACTCTGAATTAATACTCAAAACTCTTGGCGAAGATGCTTTACACGCACTGAAATGTTCCATCTGCTTGGATTTCTTCGATGACCCCGCCGCATTAAGTTGTGGACACACATTTTGTCGGACGTAAGTACTAACACACTTTTACGTATGATCTGTTTAGATGTTAGAGGTCTTCTCATTGTCATCATAAGTTGGTGGATGTATTATAGTGAATACGGGTACATCTTCCATGTATTCCACACACTCATAAGTATAGAACAGGCTGCTACGGGGGCCAAAATCGTGGCATCTGGAGGAGGGTTTGACCGGATTTGTGGTGTCAAAGAATTATGTTTAACCTCACACATTTTACTATGACTGGAGATTGGTGGATTTTATTTCATTTTGGGACATTTTAGATATAAGTATATCAATATAATTCTTTAAGTTCTTTGTTTAGTTTATAAAGTATATTTTAAATACTTTTAAAGTATATTATTGCCATAACATTTTATGTAAAGAAACATAACCATTCAATCAGGAAAACGAATGTTTAGTGTTTGGCAAAAGGGTTACGCCACCAGTTTGACCAACTAAGATTTGTCAATCCCAATTGGAAAGTATCTACATTGTATTTACATATTTTAATTATCTGCAATGTTGTTTAATGCCGTATCAACAATTTTTCAGTTATGTAAAGGCTTTCCTGTATCAACCGTCACTATGCTAGGGCTCTGAAGTGACTAGCCGAAGGTCACTCCCACGAAATAAGAGGTGTCGATTGGTCTCAAACCCGGGACCCCTGAGTTCTATCATGATTGAATTAGTATTGAATATGGTTGGGAAAATAATTGAAATCGACCAACAACTAAAAGAACATGGTCATACGCGACGGTATGAATGTATGGGTCGATTTCGTGATGGAATAAGGTTGTCAACAAAGAAAAAATAGTAACTTTTGTCCTGAAATTTCCGGTAGATTTGTTAACATGTTTCTATGACATAGCAATTTAAGGCGCCTAACAATTAAAAACAGAAATAATTTGAAACAGAAAGAAAACCCATATTCTGCTATCATTTCAGATGTATTCAGGACACGGCAAGCTACGCAATCCGGTTAGAACCACATGTACCTGTATGGAAGGTTGTGCTTTACTGTCCAGAGTGCAGACGCCCTTGCAACGCGAACCAGGTGGCTCGGAAGGGAGCCAAGGTTCCGAGTAACTACCCGGTCGCCTCCTTACTATCCACTCTACAAAACAGACTGATACCTCTCAAGGTAGGTATCTATGTCAATTCAATTTCCTTTATTTCGCTCAGTTCCTGTTGTAGAAAGCAAGAGTATATTTAATATGAAACATATACTGAACAAGGCACGGAAGGGTGCCAAGGTTCCAAGTAACTACCCGGTCGGCTCCTTACTATCTACTTTACAGAACAGGCTCATACCCCTCAAGGTAGAGATCAAACCATGTACTTACATGTAAACATTTATTTGCCAATGACAAGAACTTTATTTCGTCAAAAAGATCGCACGCCCATACACATTTGTATTTAATATATACATATAAGAGTAATAGTAAATGATCTTATTACTTTATTCCTGATAATTTACAAAGGAATTGTTAACTGAGTTGTGTTAATTGATCCTAAATATTTGAGAAGGGAGCTAAGAGTGCTACTTGAATGCGATTGTCTATTTTAGGTCCCTTTGAAATACAATGGTATATTTACGTAACGGGTTCACAAATTTCCGGGTGATAAGAATGCATTACAAAAAAGATACCAAAATAAATCACGTTAAACAAAAAATAAAAATCGGCAAAAATCTTAGATTAAACGAGTTTCCTCGTAAAATGGGCTTACAGACAGTAATATATTTACTAAATGCCTGTGACATCTATATATACGAATACGTCAATGCTTTGACGAATTTTCTCGTTAAATGTTCAGGTTGACGCCACCACCATTACAGCTACCGGAAGTACATGTACCTCTCAGGAAACCCAAACCGGAACACACACAGAACCGGAAGTGACGTATAACGCAGATCAAATTGAGGTGCTGGAGGCCGCCATTCTCAAACTATGTCGTCCCGATGCTGACGCTGCTGATTGCCGCAAACCAAACTCGAGTGCGTCAAGACCAGACATGTTGGAAGATGGGAACAATGTGTCTGAAAACCAGAAACAACAAAAAATCGAAATATTAGTAAACTTTAAAAATGTCGTTCCACTCAGGGCCTGGCTTAAGCCACGGTTTCCTCGAAAAACGTCAAATATAACAGGTTTAACGAATGACCCGGAAATCATTCGAAATTATAACAGTCTGTTGTAGATGTCCATTGGTTCGTTTGGGTATTCACTACGGTACAACCTCTTTGTTTAAGATATACAACATTGTCATTTAAAAAATAACTTTACAAAGCAACTTGCATCTAACAACCTCTTTGTTTAAGATATACAACATTGTCATTTTAAACTTTTATACAATACAAATAACTTTACAAAGCAACTTGCATCTAACAACCTATTTGTTTAAGATACACAACATTGTCATTTTAAACTTTTATACAATACAAATAACTTTACAAAGCAACTTCCACCTAACAACCTCTTTGTTTAAGATATACAACATTGTCATTTAAAACTTTTATACAATACAAATAACTTTACAAAGCAACTTGCATCTAACAACCTCTTTGTTTAAGATATACAACATTGTCATTTTAAACTTTTATACAATACAAATAACTTTACAAAGCAACTTACATATAACAACCTTTTTGTCTAAGATATTTAACCTTGTCACTTTATACATATATTTATACCATTCTATATAATACTTTTCGTAATTTTTGAACAGTTTACTTTGCTATCCAAACATTTTGTATAGGTTTTGTTTTTATTTTATTCTAGAAGTATTTTGCAAATTGAAATAAAGAATCGTCTACATTGAATCATATGTTGCTTTTCTATCTAGCAATATAAGATCACACACGTGTGCTATGGAGATATATACTTCCATTTCGAAACAATGATTTCAAACTTTAAAAAAAACTTCAAGAACCGTCTCATGTAATTTAACGTAATGTCTTTATTTGTATAACACAAATGAATTTATTACTAAAACATTAAGACATTATAAGTAGGACGAAGTTTACACTGAAACGTTCATTAGCCAAACTATTGTTTTGCACGTAGCCGATTATGCGTAATATAAGTTTAATACAGCATTCCCGTTAATTTCAATATTAAGTTTAAGTTCAAGTTCAAAAGTTTATCAGCGTAACTTATACAAGTTGTTGCTTACATATTAACATAAAGATAGGCAATATTGCAATGTTATGCGTCATTGGAAGCTTCTCGGAGATACGCTTCCAATGACGTGTCACATTACAATAGTGCACCTTTATTTAACATACTATCCATGCAAATATTTTCCACAATTGGTTTCGTAAACCGGCACCCTGATCTGTATCTCGCCACAACAGCAATGAGCCCGATTTTCCCACAACCGAAATTCCCGAGGAATGGAATGGACGAACGAGCCCGATAATACCCACTACAACAGCTATTATTCAAATTATTAAACTGACCATTACGTCAGATTTGACAGCAACACCTTGAGGTTATCAGCGATACGGGAGATAGAGCGCCCGGCTGACAATGGTAATCAATTGTGCGTATTAGAATGTTTACGTGTAAACAATCCCTCCTCTGGCTACCTTTCCAATCCAGCTACATTCTATTTTTCCTCTCTCGTATCAGTGAAAGCAGAGACTTACACTTTTGTACACTAACACTTACAGATCACTCATTACATCGAATTGATTAAGATAACTAAACTTTCAAAGCATTTTTTACGTGTAAATATTGGAATGAGATAACTAAAGTTTAAGATTAAGAGCAGTTTTTACGTGTAAAATATCCCTCTTCGTGCTGCCTATCAAATCCCCGCTACATTCTATCTTTCTCCTCTGGTACCAGTGATAGCAGAGACTTACACTTACATTGTAAAGAGTACATGTTAAATCGATTGGAATGAAATAACTAAACTTTCAGGGCTATTTTTTACGGGTAAATATTGGAATGAGATAACTAAAGTGTCAGAGCAGTTTTTACGTGTAAACAATCCCTCCTCTGGCTACCCCATCCCCGCTGCATTATATCTTTCTACTCTCGTTTCAGTGAAAGCAGAGAGTTACAGTAACTCTGTATAGAGAACATGTTAAATCGATTGTAATGGGATAACTAAAGTCACAGAGAACTTTTATCTTTTACGTGAAGACAATCCCTCCTCTGGCTACCCACTCCCGCTACATTATAACTTTCCTCTCTCAGTGAAAGCAGAGTTAGACTTACACTGTACAGATCACTTTTTACATCGATTGGAATAATATAACTAAACCTTGTCTTTCCTTCATCATCAATGTAAGCTATAGAGAGGTTCGGCACTGACTGCCAAGTACCTATGTACGCGGATGACATCGATATATAATACAGATAGATACACAAAGAAAGGAAAGCATATTTTAACGAATGATATATCTTTTTTCACGTCCTTTGTGAAAGTAAGACATTCTATGCAACAAAGGAAGCTTAGTTTTCAATTCTCGAGGAAGGGTAACTTTCAAAATCTTTTGGTAATTTAGAAGGCATGTGTACATTTTTGTTTTAGATACGTGGAAAGAAATGCACGCTCTTGACTATCCAATTTGTCGTATTGTTTCAAAGAATTAACGTGATTCCGACAAGATAAAGAGAGTCCTCATATATGACAGGGGATATCACATTTCCCTCAAAAGTTTCTGCAAACAGACGTCTCTTGAAACAAAATTGGCAAGGGCGTTATCTTTTCTTTTGGCATTATCTTTCCTACAGAAAATCACAAATGAAAACCAAATGCAATGCATTTCACACTTTACAACTGATGACTACACTTGCTTTCAATCTCGAATCTCGACAAGCCACAATAACACAGAACAGCCTGCATACTCCTGAATGAGCGAAAACGAAACGGGTTGCTATCATTAACTTTAAATGAGAGAAAGCGAAAAGGGTTACCATCATTAAGTTTAAGCCGATTGGATGACTTGGTACATTGTTGGGACACCAAGCTCGTACCCAACTGACCATGGCGCGACGGTACTTTCTCACGGCCAGAGTGGATACCGGGGAATTCCGGGTACTCGAGACTGAAGTAATGGCCGACTGCGTGGACCAGCCAAGGACCCGCCATTTTGACTCGCCATTCACGCTGCCTGACTGACGCCAGAGTGACAGGTCTTCGTCAAATACAGGGACCATCGCCGCATACTGATAAGGGTGGTCCATTTTTTCCCAGGCTTAACTCATCGACTTTCTCGATTTAAATTTTGAGCAAGGTCTCCATTTGCGACAATGATTGTTGTGTTGATGAACTTATCATCGTTAACGTTTGACTTCATGTCATTTTCAGTGGTTTGTTCCGAATAATAACAACTGTGTGTATATGGTTAAATTGGTTTTAAATTTCTTTTTTTTTTTCGCCAATGATTGTTTAGTTATATTAAAACTATCCCCGAATATAATCAAACAATTCTTGTTTTAATCTCTGTACTTCAGTTGTAATACCACCTGTATTGTGATGATTTGATTCATTCATTTTTAATTGTTCAATCAATTTTGCAGGCAAGTGACCCATAAAACTATCCTATCCGATGAGAGCAACAGATATATAAAATCGGGCCAAAATACAAAGCAGAATTTATCAAATCATACCGGCCGTTTCTTGCTTTGAAATCAGATACTAATGACGTCACGTCAACAATAAGTCACGTTCATGGAAATGTTCAGTTGAAAACTAAAGAATACTACCACAAAAATGCACACAATAAAAACCGAAACATAATCGTTACATGTAATGATATTTGCTCATTCGTCTATTATGCTCAAACCTTGACGCGTTCGTGCATTGTAACAAGGTTTAACAGATGTAAAAGATGGAATATAATCATGGATGAAAACCATTAGGCCGTTACCTTTTTTGTTATATCAGTTCTTAGTGTGGCCGAATAAAATATTGAATATGAAACCTGATGATGAGTTCAGATTGCATGAGCGTATGGTATAGAAATACGTGATTGTCGTTTTCTTGATTGGGCAAACGGCGAACACCATAGGATCGATCGGTTTTAAGGATGAAGAACTGTTGAAAAATGAATATGATATGTTAAAAAATAACAGAATATAGGGTTATTAATCTAATTTTGAAAAAAAATGAAACAGGTTTCACAATCGATGTGAAAAAGTTTAAACCCTTTCATGTAACAAGTGTTTACCGTTTTCTTTAAATTAACTTATAATGTACAAAAAGACAAATGAAAACTTAGGTAGTAATAGTATTCTGCATAGCGATCTTGGTAAAGCGGCTTTAGTAAGTAATCTTGGCAATGTTGCCATCAACACTGAATTATTATTGGAAAACAGATCTAGCAGTATACAAAATGTACTGGTATGTAATCGTGACCTACAATTGAGTTTAAATTAGAAAGTGTTTGAAACTACATTGAAACAGACAAACTAACAAACACACTAGTAAGATCGTTAAATAAATAATCTGTTGCGTGGTCATTGATACGACATTAGATCGCACCATTCCTATTTGCGGTTTTGGGGCAGTCATCCTTACTAACCAACGTGTCCAAATTAATCACACACTACGTCAAATGCGTGGGAACTTGATATAAGTTCTAGATTAATGTTCGTAATAATGACCTCTCATCAGTTGATCTTCACCTTCCCTAGCAGCACTTTCGCCTGGGTACTGGGAATATTCATTTGACCATCCTTATTAATTCTGCATGATTTATTTTCTTATTATCTTTTATAGGTTCTTAAACTCGACGTTAAAAACGAGAATGTCATTGACTTGGTATAAACATCTGTCGAAATATAATGATAGTTTATCCTCATTCGGATCATTTTGTATAAACGGATTATTACTCAATGTCATTTTGAAAGAATTTCGTTTTTCAACCCATTGTTGTAATTAACTGTCCATGTATCAATTCAGCCGCTATTATTCGCACATAAATTAATAGAATATGGTATTGTTTCTTCAAAGTCAACAACTAGTCCAAAATAGACAACAGCCACATAAGCAATCTTAAAGCATGAAAAATAGTGCTTTCCTGATGCAACTTGAAAGAATCACTGCAATAAAAAGCATCTGGTCAGCTTTGGCGATTTATTTTCTTGTCACAATTGTTTCTTTAAGAAACATGAAAATAAATAACTTCAATAAAAACCAAATGGTCGACATCGGCGATTTTCCCTCTTCTCTAATTTGTATCTTGATGTCGACTGTATTTGGATCAAAACTAGTACTCATGAGGTAATAAACATAACATAACATAAAATGCGTAATATCACAAAAACCAATGAATTTTTTATAATGAAATTTTATACGATTCATGCATATTCATTAGTTATGTCTATTCTACGGATTCCACGGTCGGTTGCTGGTTGTCAACTTTAAGTCAATGGCTAACCAATGTGGACAGGGCCCTGTTATCTGTAGGCGTGTCAGTGGGCCTAGCTGTTTGGTTAACAGCCCATTCGACACAAACAATCCAATTTGAGATACTTCTGTTTAACCCTTTACCAAACGCCAAATGTTTGAATGTCCCAAATTGAAAAAGTTTGCAGACGACAGTTCAAAAGGTGATGAAATTGGAAACTAATCTTCTGATAGGGTAGAAAACATTGTTGAAAAAGGAGAAAAGTAACGAGCAATTTCTCCGTTTCTCTACAATGTTTTCCAGGGTCATCTACAACAAACTGGTCAAACGTCGTTATTAATTGGTAACGGGTTAAGATACAATGGTGCCAATGGGGTTCGTCTACATGTACCCAAAAGCATGGGTTCAGTGTTGTCCAGTGGTACAGGTGGCGGTCTTAGAACTCGGGGGTCCCGGAACCGAGCCCAACCGGTACCTCTGGTTTTGTGGGAGTGTCAGTTGGAAAGACACTTCAATGTCCTAGACCTGTACTTGTAAATTAATAAAGGTCGTGCAAACAAAGTACCAACAACGACGAATGAAATGATGGTTCCATGGAATGAATCACGTGAATATTATTGTACGAAGACTAGATTTTGATATTTTCAGATAGATACCTTAGAATGGAAAACTTATTATTTAAGATTGCAATTTCAAATATTATATTTACATGGCCCAAGATTCGATATTTCATGAATATACACGGTCAGTATTTGATGAAAGTAGAAAATGCACCCATAAGAAAACTAATATTTCAATCTGTTTAGTCCTTACATATTGTAGCATGTGATATAACCTTTCAAGTAGAAACAACATGATACAACATCTTGAACATTTTATATCAAACATAACTCACATTTACTGTGTACTTGTTAATGGAAACAGTTGTGTTGGACTACCCAAAATTAAAACACATTGTTATTATATTTACATGACCCAAGATTCGGAATTTCATAAATATACACGATCAGTATTTGATGAAAGAAGAAAATGTACCCATAAGAAAACTAATATTATTTTGTATAATTATATTCTATTCATAAATATGAAAATTTCTTATAAGTGTATATCAAATTGTCACATACTTGAAACTTAGAGTCTTAAAGAGTGTTCTTAATGATGATTGTGTTTGGAAAGATTTCAATAGATTAAGGATTGGTTACTTTTAACCAAACAGCAAGCATCGTGTTGTCCTGACTGGAATATTTCAATAGCGGCTGTGGTTGACAAAACAGTAAAAATATTCCTTTACAGAAATAGAAAATGTTTTTTTTTGTTAAAACTTTAAACACAAACAAGCTATGAGTAACAATGTGTGTTAATTTTGCGTAGCCCAAGACAACTGTTGCCACTAACATGCATAGGCTGATTTCCATCTCGTATATGAAGCCGCCTTGTTATGCATATAATGGAAGTCGGTTGGATAAATCGAAATAGACAGCTCATTTTAACGATTATTGTTACTAACTTTAGACTTATGGCAAGATTTATCATTCAAAAATAACTATAAAGAATGAAAAAAAAATCAAATTAAATACTGTTCATACGTCAATCCATATATCTTTTATAAACACTTTATCTATAATTGAAAAACAACAAATAGACTGATGAGTGGTCATATAAACAACTGCCATAATTTATGAACAATTGTTTATTGCCTATCTTATCAACAGATACTAGCAATATTTTAGGAGTGGTGTTTAAATATCAAATCAAGCAACGAAATTACAATGAACACATCCTTATCTAAAATATTTCATAATTAAATCGAATTAAAATCAAACACATGGTACTTAGACACAATTGATAGCTTTTTACTGATATTATAAAAAAAATGGAACTTATAAAGTTGACATAATTAAGGAGAAGTTTCATAGATAAACTTTAAGTTTGTGTATTTTTGAAGGAAATAACATTATTCAAATTGAAAAGGACTAGAAAAGGACGGTGCTCTACTAAATCTAACAACTTGTTAATACCAAGGTTTTGTTTAAATATGAACTGTTCTTCTTTCATCTATAATTTGAAGAGTTAACTGTGTTTGCTTTATACAAATGTTGCTTTTTAGCTGTAAGGATAAGTATTTCTAAGATACATTTATCCGTAGAAAAAGTTCTATCCATTAATAAATCCGTGAAATATTGCTTTGAAAATAGGCTTTAAGTTTTGGAGGTTTTCTTATTCATAGTAAAAGTATTATACATTAATAAATCCGTGAAATATTGCTTTGAAAGTAGGCTTTACGTTTTGGAGGTTTTCTTATTCATAGTAAAAGTATTATACATTAATAAATCCGTGACATATTGTTTTGAAAATAGGCTTTAAGTTTTGGAGGTTTTCTTATTCATAGTAAAAGTATTATACATTAATAAATCCGTGAAATATTGCTTTGAATAATAGGCTTTAAGTTTTGGAGGTTTTCTTATTCATAGTAAAAGTATTATACATTCATAAATCCGTGAAATATTGCTTTGAAAAAAGGCTTTAAGTTTTAGAGGTTTTCTTATTCATAGTAAAAGTATTATACATTAATAAATCCGTGAAATATTGCTTTGAAAGTAGGCTTTAAGTTTTGGAGTCTTTCTTATTCATAGTAAAAGTATTATACATTAATCAATCCGTGAAATATTGCTTTGAAAATAGGCTTTAAGGTTTGGAGGTTTTCTTATTCATAGTAAAAGTATTATACATTAATAAATCCGTGAAATATTGCTTTGAAAGTAGGCTTTAAGTTTTCTAATGTATACTTTGGTCAAGATTTTGATATTAAAGATAATACAAATAGTTGAAAAAATATAACATATAGGTTGGTTAACCTTTTGATTTTGAATTTAACCTTACAAAACAATTGATTTTCAAAGAAAATACAAAATATATATTATATAGGTTAGTTAGCATTTTTATATTGAAGGTAATACGAAATGTTTATGATAAAGCTTGGTTATCATTTTTATATTGAAGATAATACAAATTATCATTTAAATATGTTGGTTATCATTTTGATTTTGGAGGTTTAACAAATTATAGATTATGTAGGTTGGTTAACATTTTTATATTGAAGATGATACGAAATAAAGATTATATAGATTGGATAACTTTTTGATATTGAGAATAGTACAAATTTTATATATTAAACAGGCTGGGTACATGTAACATTCTGATATTGAATGTATTACAAAATGTATATAAATTACGTTTATTAATATTTTGATATTGAAGGTAATACAAAATGATTATATATCATATATGTTGGTTAACATTTTGATATTGAAGGTGATACAAAATATATATTATATATGTTAGTTGACATTTTGATATTGAAGGTGATACAAAATATATATTATATATGTTAGTTGACATTTTGATATTGAAGGTGATACAAAATATATATTATATATGTTAGTTGACATTTTGATATTGAATGTATTACAAAATGTATTTGGTATTGGTTTGTTAAAAATTTGATATTGAAAATAATACAAAATATGCATTATATACATGTAGGTAGGTTAACATTTTGATATTGAAGATAATACGAAATATATATAATATTGATAGGTTAACATTTGGATAATGAAGGTTATACAAATTACACGTTTAATAGGTTGGTTAACATTTTTATATTGAAGGTCATACAAATTCAAATTTTTCTTTCTAGAATGCGCAGGAGTGTGTACAATGCTGCTGCTTTTGGGTGGAGAGAATAAGGGGATTTTGCATAATTTTTGATAACTTTTAATTGACCTACTGTCTTAAAAGAATACATATCCCGCGTGAGCGTGGCATATTGTAAGTTTGTTTGATATTATTTGGATTATGTTATACCTTACAATATTATAATTTCAAAAAGATATGCATTGAAAATTGCATCTCTTACTATATACTGTAAATAATTCTGTAAATAATTGTATAATTACACATGTTTTTCTTTTAGTGTTCAATGTCTCTTTTAAATCTAAAAGCATGATCATGTAATCGTTTATATGTTTGAGTTCTTTGTATAAATGTTTGCTCTTGTAAACGAATGAGGCACAAATAAAACAAGATATATACCATGAGGTCATTAAGAGCCGTCCCCCCGGCAAATTTGACCGCTTCAAATGACGTTTTGGTGTGAAATGAATAAAACTATGATAGATGGTCATAATACATTTTGTTGGGGGTTTGCATCATTTGTCTCCTCAAATCGAAAGTTGGTATCTTACTCCAAAAGTTAATGACAACCCTGCCATGAGGTACGGATTTGTGGGATCATCGACTCGACAGTATCAATTGTTATCACAGTGAAGTGGTGGGAAGTCTGTTGACATTAAAATGGTCGTTTTGACACGGCCTTATATCGCTAATTCCACATGGACTCCTTAAACATCAGGAATGTGGAAATGGTCATCGTGCTGCTTGTAATTTGTGGTTATTGTACAGTAACATTATGCTGTAAAGAATTGCGTTTTCTTTTACATTGAATTTTTTTAATGCTTTCATTTTATATATTCAATACACGGTGGAAGGACCGAATCTAAGTTGAAGAACTTGTTCATTGGTTGGCCAACCCCTAATGTTGTAAGAACTTGTGGCGAAATTCTTTTGCATTCTAATAATAAAATAATTATTAGTGTTCTGTGTGTGTTGTTTTTAATTATGTTTTGTCTAGTTAAATGTTGTACAGAAATCATTCGAAGACTTTATGCAATAAAATATAATTTGAGTAAAGATGAATAGGAATGTGTTTAAACTTAAACTAAACGGTTGATAAGTTATTTCAACTCAATCAAACGCAAAGATAGTCATCATATTCACCAACTCTTAAACCATCAGAGTATCCAAATATGCACGTTCATTGCATGAAGAAAACTGTCTGCCTTTGTTGATAGGTTCAGAAAGCTGAGAAACTATTGCTGTTGGAAGGAATAAACTTATTTGAAAAAGATCAAGCACTAATTTATTTCAACTCCAAGGTACTGTTTTACTAAACGACTTGAGGACAATATTTGCGTACGTTAAAACCTGATTAAACATGAATAGTATTTTAAATGAAAACACAATATTGCCATGTGACATGCCAATGGTGTGTTACTATGCTATAATGCTCAGCCCGATATTTACATAACCGGGAATCTTGTTTTGAACTTACGCAATTATTAGCATTTATTGTTTGATAAACGGCCCCAAAATCTTCAAGCAATCGGGATTCGAACCACTACCAGGTGGCTGTCTAGTGTCTTTACCGTTCTGAGTATTAACCTCATCCGAATAGTTTAGATAAGCAGTAATTTTAAACATAAACACTGATTTTAAACATTGGACACTAATCTTCATAAATCCCTTTAAGATGCGAAGAAAGATGGCGGGGCAGATACAACGAAAATGGCAGTTGACAAGACTATTTAACTGGAAGTTGCAAATATCTATATACTGGTTTGTTCTTTTATTGGCTATGGGAATTGTTTTTCATTTGCCAATTCATGTTTATATTGTTTTTGCTGCTAATGTTGACTATACAAAACAATTCATCTGATTTTGATTATTTTCATCTGCTTTGGATAGTATGCATAACAGTTCTGCACAATTTACACTATAGTTGAAGACCTCATTTCGCACCAGCCTGTACTTGACTTTGTAAGACTTTATTTTCTAATTCATAATGACGTTCCTGATTTCTCCGTCTTTCACCACTGATCATTTTCAAAACGACAAATATCTTGGGAAAGGTGTTGTCAAGTATAAAATAATACATGCCAGAACGAGTTGATACATTCGCTAGTCGCAGTTATGAAAAGGAAATACAACGAACTGCCAATACTGTCAATCTTCTTGCACTTTTTAGATGAATAAATATTGACATTAAAACAAGACTTAATCTTTTTGATACTATGGTTGTACCAATTATTCTGTATGGATCAAATGTTTGGGGTATTTATACATGTAAAGAAGTTGATAAAATTCATATTAGATTTTGCAAACACATTTTATCTGTAAATAAACAAACTACAAATTATGCTGTATTAGGCGAGTTAGGACGAATTCCTCTTTCTATTGTTTGTAAAGAAAGGGCTCTTTATTACTGGATAAAGATAATGATGAATCCAGACTCATTAATTCATGAAGCATACTTCAAACAAAGCAATCCTTTGAATGCCAAAAGGTGGGCTCCTTTATTTATTAAACGGTTTGGGTTGCACTGATGCACTTCAAAATTTCAATTCAGATTTTAAATATAGTTATATTTTCAAAACTCGATTAAAAGATCAATTTATACAAGAATGGAGAGCTAACTTAAATAACATGACAAAACTGTGTTATTACAAAAATTACAAACCTAACTTTGAATATGAGAAGTATTTGGATATTTTACAAAATTCACAACTTATATAGAGGAATATATACGTTTTAGAGTTGGGTGTCACATGCTAGAAATAGAACTTGGTAGATATAATAATACAAACCGTAACGATCGACTTTGTAAACAGAGTAATTTGGGTCAAGTCGAAACAGAGTATCACTTCTTTGTGATTTGCCCAAAGTACAGAGATTTTACAAACAGACTATCTTAAATTAACCTTTTTTCCTACTGTTAATAAATTCAACAACATTTTGTCATCAGAAAACAGATGTATTGTACTTAATACTGCAAAATTTATAAGAGATGCTCTCAGGATTAGAAGCAATTAACCGTAAACTATTACTTGTTCTGTATCTAGTATTGTTAAATTCTTCTGTCATTCCAACGGGTATCTTGTTTTCTTTTTATATTTAATTTTGTATTTGCTTTTCTGTGAAAAGTACATGTTATTTTACTATGATTTCTATTGTTTTGTAATATTTGCTATATTTCTTAAATTTTTATATTGTTAAGGCCAATGGCAAAGTGTTGCCGACATGCCTGCTATTTGAAATAAATAAATAAAAATGAAAAAATAGATATAAGGTGAATTTGCATTGTTTATGTTTTGATGGATGGTTTAATAGACACATATATCAACATTGAGTAAAAGAAATGATATTCATTTTGTTGCTGGATTTGTTGAGAATGCTTAGTATGAATAACTGAGTATCAAGGACGACAATGCCATTCGATGTGAGAACAATTTATCTACATGTATTACCTTAGGTTACAGGCAAATAAAATAAGTAATAAACTATACTTACAAAGACATTTCAAATAATCTTATATTATTTTATTGTACATACACACATAAAAAATGGAGTCTAACACTGAATTTAATGATACTTGAATTTTTCTTATAAACAAGGTGAAATATAAAACTTGTATGATACCATATGATAAATATTTTAGTCAGTTTTAATACGATTTTCAGCAGTTGTTTACAGCAAAATCCAGCGTCGCAAATTTTCATAAGATGAACCACTGACATATATGAAAAAGAATACTTAAGTGCTTTCTAACATATGCCAATAGAAAGTTATCCCAATATTAATACAAATCCTTTTACTTGCAAGTGTCTTTTTGATACATTCTTTATAAAAATAAATTAGCTCAATTGTTTCATAAATGAAGACTTTAAACAGATGATTCTTTTGAGATTATGGAATGATTCCCTTGTGAGTTAATTTTATACAAACAGCCTCTGCTAAAAAACAAAATAAATTTCTATTTTCTATTTGAAAGAAAATTTATATGTATTCTATAGAAACCAATTTTATGCATTTTAATTTTTACTTTAACATTTATAAAGAAATAATCCCTCCAGGGGTGGCGAACTCTAATTTTGATTGACTAATTGTAAATGATGAATCTTTTTCTGCACTTATCCGTCAATGTTTATAAGGTAAATTTCAGTAAAAAATCGCTCGTCCGTTAAGGCTTTTGGACAAGATGGGCAATACGGATAAATGATTTGTAACCCTGCAATCTTATGATTGGCCCCAAAAGACACACAGTCCTAGCCGTACTTTGCAAGTACAATACTTGCGTGTATATACATCTAGAAACTAAGTTCTTAAAACAAGAAGGTCTGACCTCACCATTCGTTACATCCCGATACCTGGCTTATATTAGAATTCAGTAGACCAGGGTACCGTTTTACTAAACAGTTTACGCTTAAGATTTGCGTAAGTCTAAAACAACAATTCCTCTTATTTCAATATTGGACGAAGCAATATTGCAAAGTCGTCTCTCCGAGACGCTTCCAATGACGTGTCACATTGCAATATTGTACTTTCATTGAATATACTATCCATGTTTATCAATTATGACTTACGCAAACATTTTCCGCAAGTTGTTTAGTAAAACGGGCCCCAGGTAATGAACTTTCGTGTTTGTTTCATTGGAATTCATCATCGCTTCACCGATTTTTCGGTTATATTCTTATGTCCAGCGCAGTATGGTGGAGGAAGATTCCTAACGTAACTACCAATAAGGCTGGTGAAGACGGGTAGAAGCATCGGCATCCCGTTAGTCAACCGGGAGAATACCCCTGATGAAAATCCAAATACATGTACATATATTGAGGGCTCAATGCAAGACTATAGCAAGTGCTTCATAAACATGAAGCACTTTCTATAGTATTGCAACAAACCCTCGATATGTCGCTACAGTCATTTGAATCGAACTCACGCTGAGAGAGGCTTTGCAATCTCAAGTTCAATGCTATAACCATTAAGTCAAGGTATCCCCAATATAAGGACTTTATTATTTTGCGATGGAACTTTGTAGGGAATATTTGCAGAACTCCGTTGCCAATTATTCCAAGACGGACTTACTTAACAATGTATAACCGAGACGTTTTGTAAAATGTTTCCTTAAAGAGTTTGGTTTCGGAATTAGCACAGTGAGGCTGATCTACGCCACCCCTGTATTAAATGCACTTCCATCTTCTGACTGAGCTTCGAAAAGATACTTATTACGAATAAATAATTGAATTTTCATGAGATAGTTTTCAGCCGACTAACAGACAATGCGACGATTCTACACATCTTGTCAACGTCCTTCTGGACAATTAAAACTTAGAGTTCTTCCTCCACCAGAAAAGCGCAAAAACGAAAAAGAATCGAATTATGCTAGTGTAATATTAAAACCCAATATAACAACTATATGTATCTAAAGACCTGTTACGAGTCTTGTTGTATAGATATTACGAAATGATCATCTGAAATGGTCAGTCGCTCCCTTTGTATTTCTATGGTGTTTAACGCCGTATCAACATTTTTTCAGTTATTTAACGGTTTTCCTGGATTCACCAATACTAGGCTAAGTCTAAGTTCGCCAACGTAACCACTGGACCATACAAGTCCACCAATCGCTCCCATATGGTATTACAAGCCGCAAACTCTGCAGATAAAATTTTCCAACCAACTCGATTTTTTCGAAATCACCTACCCTTACTAATAAAAGATCACTCACAATATCCGTAATTCCGCAGAATAACGAAACGACTGCGATTCGCCATCAATTATCTCCGACCTTAATCGAAATTTTACAAACTCGGGAATTTATTACGCAAGCCGTGTATACAAGGTAATTATATCAATTTAAACCCTCCGAACGTCTCCCCCTTAATTTTCGATATCTTGAGCCTTTTTCGGGTTGTTTTCATAAACAGGAGGCTTTAACTAAGCTCCGTTACGACAAAAGGAGCATGACATTATCAGCACAAATCATCATTCACGCCAACTGAAAACTTTAATGTCATGTATGGCATATATTTCAATGAATTGTATGAGATGTAGATGAGGCTACGCATCAGTGCCGACAGTATGCAGCATACATTCTGTTGCATATCAACAATAAAGTAAAAAAGATAAACCGTGAGTAATCAATATATTTTCTATTGAGTATCACACATAAAGTAAATAATTACGATGAAATCAAATCGATCACGCCTCTTACATGGACCTTTGTTGGTAACAACAATCACTTTGCGTCTTCCTCCATTAATTCTAAACCATGCATCGAAACATAATGGGTATACAGTTGATGCTATGGAAAACAACCAAAAACATCACAAAGCTCGACACTTCAGAGCCCTAGCCTAGTTCTTGTGGATCAAGGAAATCCGTGATATAATTGCAAGATTGTTAACGAGACGTTAAAAACCAAATAAAAAAGCCCACAATGATCGCAGTTTTAATGAACAATATACAAAATGTAAGCATCTTTCTAAATGCGCATATGCTGATTAATACTAGCATCTTTCTAGATGAGCATATGCGACTTTTACAGGCAGAATGGGAGACACGTCGATACAATTATTCTAAGACACCCAATCAGAGTGCCTTTTATCAGAGAATGAGGGATTCGCTGTATCTGACCCAGGCCAGGATAATGACTTGAGCGGTTTGTGTGGGGAGGGATTAGCCACAAATTAACTCGATATCCCAGAAGGCGAGACGTACATTATAGGGAGTTCCACTTAAAGAGCTGGAATAAGTCTGGCGTCGTGGAATTTTTGTATTATATTTACTCAACACTACATTACTCTTAATTAAGGGTACCGTTTTACTAAACATTTTATGCTTAAGATTTGCGTGAGTTCAAAACAATATTCCCTCTTATTTCAATGGTTGGCAATACAATATTGCGATGAAACATATTGGAATCGTCTCTCCAAGGTAACATCCATGTTTTTAAATAAAATCCATTTGAACAAGTTAATTATGCTATTGTTTTTACTATTCTTAACAAAATGTGTAGTTTAACACAGTCGTCTTTTTGATTAAAACAAGTATGTATATAATGAAACGAAAAGTATTGTGTTGTATCTTTCCCGGGGTTTGGTTTAGCTTCTCTTTGCTTGAGACAAATTTGCATATAGCATAACATTCTGCCACTCAATATACACAAATCTTTTCATACGTATGTAACTCAAATCAAGTAAAACATTTTGGGAAGACACTAAATAATAGTTTCTTTTACTAAAGACTACACAACTTGTACTACAGAAGTCTCGAGAACGAAAGCCATGTCAGCACTATACAAAAAAGAAATCGGTGAACGTATGTACAAGAGAACAAATGGATTTTGCTAACAAAAGCGCGAATAAACATACGGAACGTTCTTGTTATGATAGTATACATGAACGAAACAGTATTTCTGGTCTATTGGGACAAATCAAAGTCTCACTTAGATATATAACATCTTCCTACGCTTTGAACCCAAAACGTCGGTTCGATTTGCTCCTAGTTGCTTCCGTATTTCAGATAGGCGATCAACTCCTGCCTACAGAGAAATCTTTACGAGATGTCGTGTTTGTATGTATACATTCTCGTTATGACACATTTAGACGAAACGGTCCGGACGTCGGACTAATAGATCCCCCAAATAGACGGTGTTGAAAATCAACTTGCTGCCCCCCTTTGATGTACAGACGTAGCACTGAGAAACGTCCACAGTGCTGACATGTAGGATATCGTACAATGCAATCTCTACCCAGAGTGCCCTGTTCCTTTCATACACATAGAATGTGAATGAAAGGAATGGGGACTTCTGGGTTGAGATTGCGTACAATGACTAAACTGGTTTCCCGCTGTCTACCGGATCCACTACGTTCTACAAGAAAGACAACGGGCAGCCTTTAAGTTCTTGACGATTTGATTGGGCGCAATGCAACGTTCCAAAATACGACAACAGCAACAACAAGAAGCAACATACACTGTTCTTCATGGGTCATTGTTTTATTTAGAATAAACCCAGACAGCCTATTGATCAGAAATTGATTTATTTGTCAAAACTCCAATTCGGAATCATTTTGTTAATCGATTACGTAAAGGAAAGTTCTTCTCATGACAACTTTGAATCGGCAAACGTTCATCTCTAAGGACAGTGTGCTGTTTTCGTTCCTTCCGTTACAAGCCAGAATTCTGCCTGGTAGATTTGTACCATACCGGTCCCTTTATTTGTTAGATGAGAGACCGGTCCCCGGTCTTAAAAATGACTTGACGTTTGGAGTCTTTTATTGTCTATGGAAAGTGTTTGGTGTCATTTAATGGAGACCCTTTTGGACATATAGGGTTCAAAACGTTTTCGAACACGAAATACAGCTTTAACATTTGGCCACGGTAGACTCCCATGGCTGAGTAGTGAGAGTACAGACATTGAAATATCTGAGTATTTTTTTGCATAGGTTGAAATCAGGATACTGGTAGATTTGATGGTTCCTGCAAGTTAGACTTCTCAAGTTCAGTCATCAATGCCTTATACCTATGCAACTGTCGAAACCAATCGAAATTCTTATAACAATAAACAAGTGCTTGTTTTTGTTGTTGTTGGTTTAACCTCCAGGATACCGTTTTACTAAACGACTTCAGCAAAATATTTGCGCAAGTCGAAACTGATAACCAAGGATAGCACCTCAGATGAAAATACACTAGTGTCATGTGACTGCCAGATTCTAAGACCCGCTTTCGCTATAATTAAAACATGTTTAATTGCACATTTCGACATGACGATGCTTCCGGATAGTATGATACCAGAAATACATAATATATATACATACATATAGTACAATACACATTTATTTTGTTACTGGCACCTGTGTTATTAACTTGCTACGAATGATAAATGTAAGCTTTGTTAACCAATTGAAGTGCAAAATGATTGGCTTGGTATGTTTCAAGCTCCTCAATAGACTTGCTATAAAAAGATTGTTGAGAAGAAAAGTAATGTTTGCTTATTAAATAAGAACCATGATAATTGCCTTGGTATGGAATTGCACATTGAGTTAATGGGGTTGGTTTAATTTTTTTCTAATAAACTTAATTCTTAACACCCAAATGCAACTACGGTCATTCATGAGCCATGCTGTGATGTATGATATTTGTGAAGAGGGCATTACGTCCACAGGATTCAAGTACTTGATCGAACCACGGCTGTACCTTTTATGATCCCAATGAGTGAAATTTCATTACGGAAGGACGATAGTTTGACACTGATAGTTGACTAAGCCCTTACTGACAGATCAATAGATGGAGCATTCCACCATCATTGATTGGTTTAAAGGACCACTGATGTTAAAGCACACCATTTAAAGTTGTGACAGTGTTTAGAAAGGCTTAAAGCTTTCAGCACAATCAAAATCTCTTATAGTCAGATATTTCTGTGTGTTTGTTTGTTCTTCCTTTAATGTACATAACTCATTCACGGGTGTCTTGGTATAAGTTTCCTGGATGACCTACCAGTACTAGGCTTGAAAATGTGCCTTGCCAAAGAACACTCAATGGTGAAATAGATTGCAGCCTTCTCTAGTCCTCGACGCTTACCACCTCGGAACCCTCCTGTAATCAGTATACTATAGTATAGAAATGATACGTTAGAACTTATTGGGTCTGGTATCACGGTAGAACTGAAATAATGTATTTAGATAGGTCATGCTTCACGGAATAATGTATATCATTTGTCCTATGGATACATTTAGCTTATACAGTAGGACAAAAGATACAACTTAGCGGTCCTAACAGCAGGCCCAAGACTCCCGCGCATCTCAGTTACAAAAACATAGCGCAAACTTCCCAATCTTGTAAATGGGGAAGAAATCTCAGGCTATGTATCAGTCTACGGAGTTCAACTAAAATACTTTTTGACTTTTAAACATTATGATGCCGTGTACCGTTTATCAAACATTGATTTTTTAATGTCTCAGAGAGTACAGAACCAAAAACCATGCAAATCAATGACGGGTGATTTTCCTTCCGCGTTACCGTTCACAGTATATGAACTGTAGGTATGCAAAATGGACGTCCGACAAACAACTCCATAATTTGGCAATTTAGTACCATAATCGCGGACCGTCGATGCGTGTTTGGACAAACTCCGAGTGTTTATAGAAAACATCCCACCCTGAATAACTTAGCACTAGTTCTTACACATCCCAGTTCGTGATTACCGGGCTACCCAATGTCAATACGCACGGGAAGGAGTTTTGTTCGAAACACTCGGGAGCCCTGATTAAGAAGTGATAAAGCCACTTTGAGACTTTTTGGACTTGTGTCGCCGCGGGAAAACGGTCATGTAGACGGGAAACTCTGGAAAGAATAACAATGGAGTAGAATACTTATCATGCTGGTAGTACCATTATGAATAATCAAAGGGATCCATCCAATTTGCTACCAATATGGCATAACAGGATTGCTATATATGGACCATACAAGTGGAGAAATGTCATTTTTATTGGTATTCTTGCTTTTTTCACCTACTTTTGCCAATGATAGCCACGTTTTGTACCCCGCATTAGTTGACGATGATATACATGTACCATGCTTTATAAACGGCGTTACATCTAACACTCGGCAGAGAAATCGCAGTCGAAGGACGTGCATGTCCAAAACAGTCGGTCTTCGACTGCGACTTCTCTGCCGAGTGTTAAATATAACAAAACAATAAGACATATGTTATCATATACCACCACAACCGGAAAGTTGATGGTCAACTCATGCGGTGCACAATATGGCTATCATTGGCAAATGTAAGTGAACAAATCAAATATAGCTGGTATTGAACATCTTGTTCGGACATAAGATCGTAAAGATTAGTCACCTTATTCCACGCTTGCCCTAGCAAGCTCATTTTATTGAGACCTATATACGAGAATAAGTTTTGATTTTCAGAAAAAGTCAAGAAGGGTATTAATTCGATTATTTCTAGGGGATGGTATCGGCCTTGCATCTTATGTAAAGAAGTATCAGTTCAAAAAACAGATGAGGCTACTTCTCTCTATCATATTTTTTTTCTAAAGTCCATGTTTCAATTGTCTTTTCTCTTTCGATATTTTTTATGTGTATGAGAACGGAACATGAGGCAAGTGTGTTAGACAATAAAATGAAATTTAATCATCTTAAACATACAATTGAATGTATAACAATATACATGTTTACGTTGTCACTTAATGCATGGATTCAAATTATCAATTAACGCTTTTCTGTAGAAAACAACAATAGTTGAAATACCAGTACGAAAACACCCGACATCAAGGCTTATTAGTTGATTGTCTGAAATGATATTGACATGAACATATTTTGCCCACAATCTTTATATACGTTATTATCAAAATTGAAATTATATAAATGACATGACTTTATTTTGACGTCGCAGATCAGTTCAAGATAGGTTTAATTTGAATATGACCTTAACGATCACCTTTATTTGGTTAACCTATGTATGGCATAATTTTGAAGGGTGATATTTGCAAAACAAGACTAAAATCAAATTGTGGTGATCTCATTTGAGATTTTAAAACTGATGCAAATTAAGGGACGACTAAATGCATTAGCAATAAACGTTTCTTTGGGATATTGGCTGGAAATTCAGTGGTTAAGGTGGCGGACCTAGAACTTAGGGGTCCTGGGTTCGAAAACCACAGTCATCTCTGGTTTCGTGGAAGGGGCCTATGGTAAGTCACTTCAGAGCCCTTGTACTGGTGAATTCAGGAAAGCTGTAGGAGTCACGGGCTTAGGCTTTTATCCTTGCCCGTCTTGTGGAATTTCATCTTTTGACATAAGTGTGTTTAATTGTGCTAAACTCACTTTAGAAACTGACCGATGCCTAGACTTTATGGCGATTTAGAGTATTATCCAATCCCATCTCATCAATATGTTTTAAAACATTTTACCACTATCACTGCAGATCATCGTGAATTGAATCAATGGTAAACAAACATTAAGAGGTTCCTTCTTCAAGCTGTCAATTAGATTTTAGCCCACTTCAAATGATACCAAATCAAAGCACCGTATTAACGAATGCGAGATCGCTTCAAATCGAAAGTTGTCGCAAGATTTATAATTGAAATGAAGAAAATGTTTATTAAGTTGACTGACTGTTTAGACCAATATAATTCAGTAAGTGTATAAGTGGATCATTATCTTTGTTCCTGCAATATTTTAACGAGATGTGTCACATTAACCCGTATAGTGCTGGAACCGACTCCATGCTTATGCAAACAGGTTAGATCCAGGCCATCTTCAAAGTAAATTGACGGCTGGACTGCGATCTAACATATTTGCTAATATGAGCACATTCCTTCAACAAAATCAAGCAGATATTTAAGGTTTTGGAAAGCAGATTACACAAAAATCTTTTTTCAGAAAATAACCATGCATTCTAAGGGTTAAACTCAAATATGAGCGATGACAGATCGACAATTTTAGATAATTCACAGGGGGTGTTCGGTTGTCAAAAATGTACAGTTAGTTAATTAATACAGGGCCGAGGAAATGTCGCCCATTAGAAAGTATGCACTCATCAATTTAAGACACATGAACTCATGCATCATTTTTCACTTGCACTTAACCTGTATGTAGTTTAGTCCGGTTAAGTATAAACCCATTTGATATGTTATTGCGGAGAAGTAAAATTAGAATTCAACTAAGTGCCATATGACAGTTATCTTTTCATCGCTTATTGAAAAGTAATAATTGTTTATAGATATGTCAGCTCCTTACTCCATGATATTTCACTTTCCTGTGCCTGTAGCAGAAAAATGAAATGAACCAATGGGACACGCGAGAGGGGGGGGGGGGGGCAAAATCCGTATTGCCAAGATAGCCCAAATATCATGGATAGCCCAAATATCATGGATAGCCCAAATATCATGGATAGCCCAAACATCATGGATAGTCCAAATATCACGGATAGTCCAAATATCATGGGTAGCCCAAATATCATGGATAGTCCAAATATCATGGATAGCCCAAATATCATGGATAGTCCAAATATCATGGGTAGTCCAAATATCATGGATAGTCCAAATATAATGGATAGTCCAAATATCATGGGTAGTCCAAATATCATGGATAGTCCAAATATCATGGATAGTCCAAATATCATGGACAGTCCAAATATCATGGACAGTCCAAATATCATGGATAGTCCAAATATCATGGATAGTCCAAATATCATGGATAGTCCAAATATCATGGGTAGTCCAAATATCATGGATAGTCCAAATATCATGGATAGTCCAAATATCATGGACAGTCCAAATATCATGGACAGTCCAAATATCATGGATAGTCCAAATATCATGGATAGCCCAAATATCATGGATAGCCCAAATATCATGGATAGTCCAAATATCACGGATAGTCCAAATATCATGGGTAGCCCAAATATCATGGATAATCCCAATATCATGGATAGTCCAAATATCATGGATAGTCCAAATATCATGGATAGTCCAAATATCATGGGTAGTCCAAATATCATGGATAGTCCAAATATCATGGGTAGTCCAAATATCATGGATAGTCCAAATATCATGGATAGTCCAAACATCATGGATAATCCCAATATCATGGATAGTCCAAATATCATGGAGAGCCCAAACATCATGGATAATCCCAATATCATGGATAGCCCAAATATCATGGATAGCCCAAACATCATGGATAGTCCAAATATCACGGATAGTCCAAATATCATGGGTAGCCCAAATATCATGGATAGTCCAAATATCATGGATAGCCCAAATATCATGGATAGTCCAAATATCATGGGTAGTCCAAATATCATGGATAGCCCAAATATCATGGATAGTCCCAATATCATGGATAGTCCAAATATCATGGATAGTCCAAATATCATGGATAGCCCAAATATCATGGATAGTCCAAATATCATGGATAGCCCAAATATCATGGATAGTCCAAATATCATGGACAGTCCAAATATCATGGATAATCCCAATATCATGGATAGTCCAAATATCATGGATAGTCCAAATATCATGGGTAGTCCAAATATCATGGATAGTCCAAATATCATGGATAGTCCAAATATCACGGATAGTCCAAATATCATGGGATAGTCCAAATATCATGGATAGTCCAAATATCATGGATAGTCCAAATATCATGGATAGTCCAAATATCATGGATAGTCCAAATATCATGGATAGTCCAAATACCATGGATAGTCCAAATATCATGAATAGTCCAAATATCATGGGTAGTCCAAATATCATGGATAGTCCAAATATCATGGATAGTCCAAATATCATGGACAGTCCAAATATCATGGACAGTCCAAATATCATGGATAGTCCAAATATCATGGATAGCCCAAATATCATGGATAGTCCAAATATCATGGATAGTCCAAATACCATGGATAGTCCAAATATCATGGATAGTCCAAATATCATTGAAAATCCAAATATCATGGATAGTCCAAATATCATGGATAGTCCAAATATCATGGATAGCCAAAACACCATGGATAGCCCAAATATCATGGATAGTCCAAATATCACGGATAGTCCAAATATCATGGAAAATCCAAATATCATGGGTAGTCCAAATATCATGGGTAGTCCAAATATCCTTGGATCCCGTGAACGACAGGAGGAAAGTGGTTGTGACGTTCATCCTATACATCTTACTCGGCAGTACGGTAAGAATTTGTCCTATGTGCTTAGCGACAGGCACGCAAAGAACGCATCTGCGTTCACATTGTCGCTATAAAATGAAAATCTCAAAGGTCCAAAAGCAGTATCTACGAATTACATATGAGTGGGAGGTGTTTTGATCTGTGGTGCATATGGGTCTTTTATGAGCGTCGCATATAGATTTCATAATCTTTTAATAATTTTCTTATTTTCACCACCTTTAGAGTGCACAAAATGGGAAGTTTCCTTAGACCCCACAAGCCGTGTGTACACTGGCTCAATGGCTTTACTACTCCCAACATGTCATGTTACTGGTTTTCCTGGAACAAAGCCAACTTCATTACCCAGAGTACCATGGAGAGAAGCCATTTCTTATACTGGTTCTCTGAACAATAGAAACTAAATGATCAATTTTGCAATAAAATTACAGAATATGCAAAAAATAATTTCAAATTCGTAATTCATCCATGTTTTACCAGCGTATTGCACTTTTCTCTGAAATGAACATTACTTTGTTACCCTAGTAAAACTGTGAAAGTTTAGAATAAAGCTAATATTGGCTCGTTTTTTATTTAATGTTCACATACGATAACAAACCCCCTCTCTTGGCGTTGTCAGTTAAAATTGAACAACCGTGTTTCGTATGTAATGTACACTGGACGGTTATTGACACAAGTATTGTCGTCTGATAAAAGGGCCTCGATCTTGCAAGCATCTATTCTACTTGTTCCCTCGCGTTGGGAAATTTGGGTTGCCCAAATTGAAAGCGAATGCAGACGACATTTGTGAAATATGAACAATGCCGTTTTCCTTATGATATTGGTTCGAAATCATTTTGAGCAGAAAATGAATAGTCCTTTTTTCAACAGTGGTTTCTTTTATATCTAGTTACAGGCGAGTGAAACATATGAATATGTGAAAGATATTTGAAAACTCCTTCCATGTACAGTGAACCCTCGTTTATCCGGACACCGATTATCCGGATGTCTCGCAATCCGAACAAAATTGTAAGGGAACGGAATTATTGGACCAGTTTATTGCAGACGACTTTTGAAAACATTGTGGGTAAAGGAGAAATTGCTCGTGACGAGCAATTTCTCCTTTACCCACAATGTTTTCTGCCATATCAGAAGATTATCTTTGAATTTCATCACGTTTTGATATGTCTTCTGCAAACTCTTTCAATTTGGGACGGACGACAATTTGAACATGCTCTGCTTCATTAGTCCGGATTATTCGGTAAACCGGACATTTTGTTGGGAACGGACGTGTTCGGATAAACGAGGGTTCACTGTACTAAATAATACGTGGCTCGCCATCAATGGAAGGGTCTTTAAAGAACATTTGGCATCAGAAGACCTTAGATAAAGCATTCTAGATTTTTAGAGGCAACAGAAACTAGGAATTCATATTACTGCTCATTGTATGCCACTTATATCATTGCCAAAACCCCGTTGTAAATCGCCATTTCCAAACGGTGTGTATGGAGTGCACCCAGTGAGTAAAGCAAACATGTTCAGATTTGTGAACATCGCGTTAATTAGCTCGTTCCGCAAATGGCTCTGAAAGTTTCCCACATCAATTACGGGTCTTTATCTCGACCATGGGTCTGTACATTGCTGAACAGCCAATATGTTTAAGTAGATGAGTACGAGTCGCCTTCTTTATATGACGAAGCGAATTTTAAATAATCGTGCCTCAATTTTAGGAGTAAGGTTAAGATTGATAATCTGTCCGACTTTCTGACTCCGGGATAATCCGTTATAAGGAAAACCCCAGAATACACAATTATGTATGACCAAAAACAGTGCGTTTTGTTTCTTCATTTTACTGGGAGTATTCTTGCGTGTCGTCCTTTTTCTTATAGTTTTTAAATACTCAATATGAAAAGTCGATCGTGATGACGCTGGGAAATATAGGTCCATGTCTGTTGAGCTTCATTGCCATGATAGAACTCAGAGTATTAATAAGGCCTTCGACAGGTTAATATGAGTATAACAACATTATTTAGCCGCTCTTAAATGTGCAGCTATCAAGACAAATAAAAAGATCGAAATTGTCTGCACAAGCATAACCTTGTATGTCTAGACATTTGTTTCACTCCGAGGCACTTTGGACATGGACCAATTGGGATAGCATTGGCAAAGCGACTCGAAATTCACTTTCTGTTCAAAGCAGGATGGTGTTGTAGTATATTGAATATATCTGGGTTATAATCAAAGAAGCTGTTGTAAAGTCTCGAACTTGACCCGGTGTGACACCTTCTGGCTGAATGGTCGAATCTACTGCCAGAAAAGAATCATCTCTTTACTATGAGAAAGGAAAGTATTGTCCCAGCTAGCAGTCTTTAAAAACTTCAAACTTAATCCGTTGCGACACTCTTCCGGCTGATGGTTTGAATCTGCTCCCAGAAGAGAATCATATTAACGTCTCAGCTAGTACCTTACGGACCACGTGGTTGGTCATGTGATAATACCTGACCCCTTTGGACAATCACAAATGGCATCACATGACTTTTGCATTGTTAGGCAGGAATTTATGATCAAGATATAGAACAAACATGTTATGTACAAATATTTATTAAATAAGACGTATTTACATAAAATTCTCAATAATATCAGTGTTATTTACAAGGTTGGTGTCGGCTGGTAAATGTCTGTTCCAAAATCAGACCGTTTGTGAACAGAGTTCTGACTTTTAGATGGATAGAAACTCGTGACGGAAAGAGGAAATGTGTCACTTCGGTAATTTTTCCTTCTTCCACAAAAATATTCAGATTTTGACCGCCATCTGTTTGCTCAATAGTCTGTCTTTGTATCTAGTGGTCTGCTTTCAGATCCACTGGCAAGTCCATTAGTTTTAGGCTGAAAATGTTGGTAATTCTATTACGTCATCAATGAATCAGAAGTCAAGAAAACATGTAAAAAACGAACACGCCATTATAAGTTGCTATAGGGCTGGAGTTTTAGCAGTCAAAATTCACATCAAAGACAAATCTGAAAGATGGTCCATTTGATCCAATTGACGAAGGCAAAGTCTTGTTTCATAGTACATGTATACATATATCCCCAGTGTCAGAAAATCAACAACAACCACACCATATCCGGTTCAAACAGAATACATGTACCGACAAGTTATTGAGCTCTCTGACTAGCAGCCTGTCTTCGTCTGTCCTCGCCTGATAGGACGACTGGTTGTTGTAGTGGTTCTGGTGAGATCGTTCTAGCAGGCAGAAGGTTGGCGCACAGCCCGACAGCCCAAGCACACAGCGCTCTCAATGTATATTCACCAGAGGGAGCGTCTCCGTGGAAACGTTTCAGATCAGCACGCACTTGGGGTCCGCCATTATCTCAGCAATCAGACGAGCCCTGGTGTCGAGTAATTCCTGAAAGTAGATTAGAATTGACTTAACCGTTTGTCAAGCGTTGAATTGTTGACTGTCCCAAACTGAAAAAGTTTGCAGACGACATTTCAAAATGTGATGAAATTGAAAAATAATCTCCTGATAGGGCAGAAAATGTTATGAGAAAAGGAGAACGTGTACGTTAAAAGCAACTTCCCCTTTTCCCACAATAATTTCCAGATTTGTCAGAAACAAAGTGGTCAAATGATATTGTTTGGCAATGACTTCTTTTTGTTTGGATTCTTGTATTTCAAACTATGTTAGTTTTGATTTTTATTCTTTGCCAAAAGACAAATTTCATGGCCACCTAAAATGAATAAGCAGACACTTGATACTGAAATCTATATAAGTAATGTGGCTCTTCTAACTAATATGTCATTGATTGGAGGGATGAAATATCTCATATGTTAATTTTCTTTCAATCGTTAAAAAGTTCACCTTCATCATTCCATCGTACCACTAGAATTGTTCGGTAAAATGCACCTTTGGCTAAAAATCATATCTTGTGGGATTCCTTTACACTCATCAAATTTGAAATCCAATTTGAAATCATATTTTTTTCATACGTGTTAACATGTAAATTTTGTTAGAGGGGATGTAAAACATAATACAATAACTGATTTCTTCCTCTTTTCGAAAAAGATCAATTGAAATAAAAACAAAGACAACCATGCATTTCGGTTAGTATCTTCATTTCATTGTCTTGTTATGTGTAATAAATAGACACTATGGTTTTCGTATAAGCACATGCTTGTTCGTAACTTGTCACAGGAGTTCGACAAGGGGAGATTATGGATCCTCTTTTATTGCTTATAAACATACGGGGATACATATTAATGATGTTTCGTCTTTTTAAGTAACATAAACAACAACTTCATTCAGAAAAACAACACAGGTTATTTGGTATCGCAACTAGAGTGTTTGGCTAGTCAACCCTTTTCTACATATAAACACATTCGTTCAACACCAACAATGAAAATACGTGAAACAGATGAGACAAAAAGAGAAATTGCTCGAGACGAGCAATTTCTCTTTTTGCCTCATCTGCTTCAACCGATTGACACAAAAAAGTAAAAAAATTCAAACTTCATAATCGTCGTCTGCTGTTGCTTTGAATTCGGACCAGAACCAAACGACCGATCGAGGGAAAGGTCTAAAACCCGCGACGTCCGTCCAGTACAGACTTCTGTCTCGCACAAGTACCATCGTCCCTACTGGATGGATTAAGTACGGGGATTTCTGCTCGAATCCACGCCAAATAAAGGATTAACGCAAGTTTTTAACATTCCGAAGGCGGTTGGCCGATCACTTCCCCTTGTCGATTGAGTCAATATATCTAAAGCATATCTAAAGCCGGGAAATGGAGGAAAGTCATCGATGAAATCCGAAGTGTCACGAATTAGGCAGGAAAATGCTTTGGTCAACAATTCGTAATGTCTCGGATCGTGTGTCGAATTTACGACTATGGATATTCGATATCAGATCGGTATGGGATGCATGTATATATCCTAAAGGCTGACCATCAATTTGTTTGGATGTTTTCGCCACGAAAGTTCGATATTTGCAAGCAATCTATTGTTTTATATTAAAGATTCTAACCGAAATTACAAGGAAAACATAATTGTTGATACTCTATTATTGTCACCTGGTGTTGCCCTGGGTACTGGATTTATTTCGGCTTCTTTAACCAGTGAGTGGCATCAGTACCCCCAAATGGGCTTTAATCCTGGTACGTATCGACACTGATCAGGCATAAGTCAATAACTATCCGTGGACAAACATTGAAAAGGCGGGAAAATTCAACCTTCATCCTTATACTGGCAATTTCTAAACTCCTCTGCCTACGTCATGTAAATATGTCCATTTTATTTTGAGTTTTCAAAAGCCATTCAGAAAAGTTTCTTTTTAAGGGAAATGCCCAGCTAAACTACCAATAACAACAAGGTTAAGGTCGGTAAAACACGGGCAGTACGTGGACGTTTTTTTTCTTTTTGGTTACAATAATTTCTACCCTGCACCTCAAGGACAATGCATTATTAAAATACTGACTGTTGTCCTTTCTGACATTTTCTGTGAGTGAAAACCGTAAACATTTTAACAAAGAAAAATATACAGCGAAGGAACTAACTGTTATTTTTGCATGCGCCTGTGCTACGTCACATTTTACGCCAGTGGTGCATCAATCAATTTCTGTAAACTTCGAACCTTTGATACATTTAGGAACAGCAATGAATTTTCTGCAGCAAAAATGAATATTTGCAAATCCAATAGATGTCTAGAACAATTTTTCTCACCAAACACTTGATTACGCGTTAAAAACTGTTTCGCTTCGCACACTTGTTTCCGTTGATATGCGTTAACCGAAGCACGCACATACATGTATCATTGCGCGTTCTTTGCAGGTTTACGTTGGATTATCCTCTTTGTTCTGCTTACTGTAAAGCCGTCGTCTATGTTTACATTCAATTTGGGCTTTCCAACTAAGTAAAGCGTTTTTCATTTCATTTCATTAAAATGCATGAATAATCAATCATTTAATAAGATATTTTACGGTTCTTGTTTACTCGACCAGCAGTTGACGCAAGTTTAAGGGATAATGCGAATTTTATCATTTAATCCGTTTAAGTCGTTTTATGAAATCTTTCAGAATTATGAACTTCATGGAAATCACGAGTTATTTACTGGATTAGGAAAGTGAGCTTGTACTAAAACGATACCTTTTTTTTTTTACTTTATTTGTTTGACGGTGGTCATAATGGTGATGAGTGTGTGTCCTTGTTGATGATGAACATAATGCTTATTCAGATAGTTATAAAGATGATTGATCCATTTATATGACAAACAACTTTTTCAATGTTGTGTGTTAACAGAAGAGATAATTTGAAAGTAAAAATAAAATGTCGTTGAAACAATGCCGTTTTTCGTATTGCTATTTGATACACAAATTAAGGGAGCTATTGAAACTAGAATCAATTTAGGAAACGTCTAACTATCTTAGTATGTAATGTATCTATGCTTTCGGAAATACATGTTCATTTAATGTATTAATACTTCGAAGAATCAAAAACGATCTTATTTGGCCCCAATTTCTTTTCTGCAGTGTGTATCATACAGTTCAGTTGTTGTGCAGTTTTAAAGAAATCGATTAAAAACACATACACCTTTAAAGTTAATCCATAGATAAAAACGAATATTATATAGGAGAATGGATTTTGCGAAACGCGTATCGCGCTGTAAATAGATTAACACAATTTAGGGGTTATTTATCACAATAAGCCATAGCTTTGTAATCAAACGTATGATCATGTATTGCGAAAGCATTTTACAAATTATATCTTTTTTTTCGTTCTAAATGTATATATACACTAACAAAAATTTAGAAATAAACACATGATTGGTAGGCACATGGGTATAATTTCTGATTGAAGGAAAATATCAAAAGCCATTATCAGCGACATTGTTAGCACCTAAATCAATGTTTAAAGCATATGATATATCTATGCAAGAGCTTATATGAAAAGTCCACCAATGGCATTTCACCAATGAGCGCTCGGTGGAGAAGAAATGATTCCCCGAGATTAACCTGTTTATTTATGACGATAATACTAATCAGTGCTAAATGAAAATCTCATTAGTTCATGTCGGATTAGACAGGTCCGGCGTGAAAATCAAACAGAATTATCTACGTACACTACGATAAACGGGGGTTTATCCCCACCCTAAACGGGAAACGATGAGTATCGAGAGGTCCCGAATGATCATTAAAATGGCGGAGATTTCAGTTACCATGAGGGATTAACCCTTAAAGTGCTGGAACCGACTTAATGCATATGCAAACAGGTTAGATCCAGACCAGCCGCCAATTAACTTGGCGGCTGGCCTGTGATCTAACCTGTTTGCTTCTCTGAGTATCTTTCCTCGACACATTTAAGCAGTTATTTACGGTTTTGGAAAGCAGACGACACAAAAACCTATTATTAGAAAATAATTCAGCATTCTAACCGTTCAACCAAATCCATATATTTGATTTGGAGACCGGTATTAGTCAGAATATTAAGAAGAGAATACTGTGTTTTTTTCTGAATATTAAGTAGAAAGCATGGTGGAAAATGGGGATATGTTCGTCATATGCAATTTCTCTTTTTGAAACAAGGTTGCTTTTTTAATATCTTGTCCTGAGTCGGTGGTATCGAGTGTAGGGTTGAAATATTCTGTTAATCGGCGGATTAAACGCTCTTTAAAACAACTTCGAGATTTATTGTTTTCCTGTGATCTACCGTCATGATAGACTTACGATGGTATCTTTTGTTTTGTCGCCTTTTTTATTTGATTCGTCATATCTCATTAAGCTGTTAAGATAATATAATGTGTCTTTTCGGTATCATCTTCATACACTATCATCAGTTCATACAGTGTGTACAAAATTAAAATTTTATGATTCCGGGTGTTAAAATCACAAAGTATTAATAATGATCACAGTATTTTTAGATTCTAGTTCAAGCTTAGCATATGGAAAATCAGAGACATAGATAACAATATCATTCATTATCTATGTCTATAGCGAAATGTACAGGATATTCAATACAGAATATTTACGGGTGTAATTCCAAATAAGTCTGCTATTGAAAAGAAGAAAGCGTTTATAGATATTTTCTTTTTAATTGTTTTCATCGCAACGATGCGCAACATTTCGCATTTCATATCTAGTCAATATATAAGAATCACGATTGCGTTTTCGTGGCAACGTGACAACAAGCTATTGTTTCCATTACCTCTATTCAAGTATATACTTTCATTCCTCAATTTCCTCGTACATCTTTCAAAGTACAGGCATATATTTTTCATTATCAAAGAACGTTAGTATTTTCAATATCACCGGCATGTTTGTTTTTATTGTAACATTTTACATGTTGAATTATTCTCAAAACTATTGCTCTATACCTTTTCTTAAATGTAACGATCGCTTTAGATCTTATTTCGCCGATTGGACTCTTTAATTGCGTGTGTATTTAAACCTGATTCGCTCTAGAAAGATAGTTTTAATAATCAAAAAAATATGAGAATAAGAAAGCATGTTTTAGTGGGGTGTTTATTGTAAATCGTAAATATCAAATATAATGGAAGACATATAATCATGTTTGAAATGCCTTTAGGTTATAAGATATGTAATTTATAAAACATTAACCTTTTGACAGTTATTAATTATTTTGCATTTGATACACGACTGATGATGCTTGAATGATGAAAGGCCTCTACATCTTGTTTTAGTTTTTTTGTATGTAAGTTTAGTCAGTAATTCATGAGAGGCAGTCTCTTGACAGAATTACGGGAGGTTAATGGTTCTGCAAAAACCAAAAATGGTCTGCCTAATACTTTGGCGACAGTTTCTTAAACCAGTATGAGAAGTTAAGTAAAATTATATAGATTAAACATGGAAATAATGACTTTTACAGAAATGTATGCACCATTACAAATTAACCTTCTGAATGTCCTGTTTCACAAACCTTTATTTTATATATACTACTGCTTACTAGATTAAAGCTTGAAATGCACTCTGCTTGTATTGTGTTCACCGTTATACTTCGTTTTCGATTTTATTTCAGTATTATCTAGGAATAGAGTGAGATAATTGAAATTGAAATTTAAGATTGAAATAGAGTTTGTTTAAGCATTATCACGGTTGTCAATGCACATATTTTATGATTGGTATTTCTCCGCCATGACTGACTTATATCGTTGCTAAGTCACTGACTTCTTTTGCCCATGATTGTAATTGATCATTGGATTATCTTAACTTGTCATGAATATACAATAATAAATCAATGGAACCGGGAACATGTTTATGAATTGTAGCCATAAAACAAGCGATTCTAAACGCACATACAACAAAAAATATTTGGAGAAAAGTAATAGAAAGGGATAAAGATTGAAAATCCCGATGCGTATCAAACTTTGAAATTATTCCTTACTAAAATTTCTTCTAAAGAACAACTATTAGACATGTTTGATTCGTGTGTAATCATTGCATTGTGCTTCAAAAACTGAAATAAACACAAATACTTAGGAAAATGTAGATGGACAGTTCAAATAATTTATTTTGTTTAAAAGGCAAATATATTTTAAATCATTCACAGCCCTAGATATCACCAGTACAACAGAAGTAAATGAATGGGTAAAATATTATAAATATTCAGGAAAAACTGTATACCATCTCCAAAACCTTGATCGTTATTTCATTACTTTAAACATATTGTATTGCCAATTTCTACAGTGAATAACAAACATAAGATATACAAGTTATGGCTAAAGGGTCTGTCCACATGTTCTCATAACATTAGTTTTGGCCGTTCCCTTAATTGTTAATTCATAATTGTGCTATTTCTTTTATCATTCATCTTTTTATATTTTAATGATATCATATGTCCAATAATTATTCTTAAACGCTTTTCTGATAGTTAAAGTTTGATTGTTTAGAGTTTCTCTTCTTAAAACATAAAAACTTATCTTCTCCGAAAGAAACGGTTTTTGAAAAAACGTCTCAACTATTTGGTCTGACGCCTTTTTTAAAGACAGACGCATCGTAAAACCATTTGAACAAATTTAATTGACTTACCTAAATCTTATTAATTTTTACAGTGTGTCAATAAAACCCTTTAATTATAATCTACAATTTACTGTGGTTATGTTCAATATCAGATTCATTTTGATATATTGTAATTTCTTTTTTTAAACGAATACAAAAAGAAATTACCACTGTGGACTAAAGTTAAAATTGGCATTCCGTATCGTTAGAAGACTTTGCAGTGTTTGGAAAATTGTCTGATAAATAGATTTGAAGGATTTTGTTATTTCTTATGATTAGTTTAGAAAAACATTATTAACTTCTTACTTCTTAATTTGTAATCTTGCTATACGTCGTTCAGTTTATTTGATTTCATATTGTAGTATTGCTGCGTGTAAATGTTAGCGCATGTTAACTTCTTGTGTTAAATTGATTAAATCTAAAACTTGAAACTATGGTGGAGAAAGACACTACGTATTAAACATCCCATGCAAATGTGTCATGTGCTTGAGAGAAACCATGGACCTTTTTTAAGTCAACCTAGAGTTTGGCACTAATTATAAGTCAAGTTCGCTACTAATTATATAGAATTACTTAAAATGTTTTTTTTTTTTTTTTTTTTTTTTAAACTGGACATCATTTCCAATCATAAAAAAAGATTTGCTTAAAACTAAATAGATCCAACTCAATTTATTCAATAAATTTATTGAATAAATTGAGCTGGATCTATTTAGTTTTATATACGTCCCCTCTGGGACATTTTTGACATTATTCATAAAGATTTGCTTTGCCTATGTTTTCGATTAATTAGATATGATTATGATTGTCAATAAACGAATGCATAAAGACTCTCTAATCATAATTCAAGAAAGTTATTAACTCAAAGATGCATGGATAGTAGTACACCAATATTGCCAAAAGAATAACAGGTACATTAAATACCCATTCTCCTTACATTGCGTAATTGAAGACAACAAAGTCAGTTTTAAGGAGACCATTTTTTAGATATTCTCACACCGGCAAGAATTTTAAAGACGATTTGACTCATGCAGAATTTGAAATGATGACCTAAGATTAAGCAAGAGTTGAAAGCAATATATTACATTCATCAAACATAATGACTTGATTTCGAACATAAATCTTTTAATATGGATTTCAAATGACCTGAAGGGTCAAAGTTAACAATGATTGTTCATACAAAAACCGTGTCTTTAATGATCAAACTGATAAAATGACATCCATTTTCCATTAACGCGCTCTGTTTTACATACATCCAAGTTCACACCGGCACTCAAATTTACACCCAATTGTTTATATTATGTATAATATTTTTCCGTTGTACCGTATGCTTTGATTTGAAAATGACCATTCTGATTAATTGGCAATATAACATTTCTATCGTAAGGCACATATTTGTCAAAATTAGATTTTTCATAAAGTTCCTTTCTAGAATTCAGGGAACTCCATTCGATACGATAGTTTCTCAGCGAAACTCAAAATACCGAAAAGACGGAGATCGAAGATCTAGTACAACATGACTTAGAATCCAATTCTATGTAGCTATAATGTAGCAGAATATATTGAGGAAGGCGATTTGATACTGCACTTAATCAAAATTAAATCTACTTTAAGGAGACGTGACTTTACGGAGGACTGACAGAATACTGGCGGTTCTATCCAGTGAAGCAGTCAATATGGACAATAAGATATTTGGAACCTGAATCAATCAATTCATTTTGATCTAAACATCACAATTCAAATTAATAACTGATGAATCAAAATAAACAGCACTTTCAGCTGACCATTGGGATATAATTCAATTACTAAGGAAGCGATATGAAACAGCATAAAACCAACAGAGAAACAAATGGATATGTAACAAACCTTGAAGCGAAGGCGTTGAGAGGGTAGACACTTTGTGGGGTCTGGTCCGTGTATCCGGGCTGCCACTGGGGGGAAGATCCACCATACACGCCGCTATTGCACGCTGCTGCCGTCGTCTGATTACCATAGTTACCGTTACCATGGTACCATTTCATAAATGGATTGTTCATGTTCTGTCGGAGCAGGGCGTCGTCAAGCCTATAAGCCCGCCTCTCCGCCTCCGTGTACGGGGAATATATCGAGCTGAGCGCCGGCGCCGGCGTGAAATTCACGGCGGGTCCCAGCGGGCTTGGCCCACCACCAAGGTACCCGTTGGCCATATGATACATGCTCAGGTCGCAGTCCTTCTTGCGCCCCCTTCTCCTAGAGCGCCGTCTCTGTCGGAAATCTCCCCTCATAAAGTCCTGGATATTGGCCGGGTGTATGGCCCAGTAGTTCCCTTTGCCATCCTCACAGCGACCAGCTTTAATGAAACAGTCGTTCAACGAGAGATTATGTCTAACACTATTCCTCCAGCCTTGGCCTTTGTTCACATAGTACGGATAGTTCTTCTCAATCCACGAATAGATGGACCCAAGACTCAGCCGTTTCGGTGGCGATTCGAGGATCGATTTGGCTATGAGGGCAATGTACGACAGCGAGGGTTTCACGTCCGAGTTTCCCCTCGCCTTGTCCTCTTCAACCACGGGCGCCGGCTCGCCAGTTGGTGTCGACTCGTCAGATTTCCCGGAAGGACTCCCCTCGACTTTGATGTCCACAGGTGAGGAGAGACACTCGGACGAGGTGTTGGGTGAGATCGTTCCGTGGAGGGACAAGTCCGTCTTGAACTCCGAGATATCGTCCAGTTTGAGGCTCGGACTCGTGACCGGGGACTGTACTTGGTGCTCCTGGTGGACCGGAAGTTCGCTCATCTCGGTGAGCGCCGGTTCCCCGTCGTATCGCTGATTCAGGACGTGTGACTGGATCCCGACGTCAGGCTGCTTTAGCATCGCGTCACGTGACATTGCAACGCCGTAGTCCATCGAGTCCATTGGCCGCCCCGCCGCCGTCACCATCTTGTAATAGGAGGACGAAGCGCTGGACGAATTAGGACTGAATCCGTTCTGGAACACAGTCGATTCGTTATAGGAGGGAGGGTCCCGTGACCCATAGTTCATTGTCCCTGGGGTCCCGGGAAGCGTTTGTCCGTATCCGCTGTAACAGCTTTCCGGGCTGTCCGTGTAGTGCCCATGGTGGAGTTTGATGGAGCTGTTGTCGTAGTTCTGAAGAGTGCTGTAGAGTCCGTTCTGAAAGCTGCTGGTATCGAGGTACCCACCCTGCATAGTCATGCCCGGGTAGTGCATCATCGCATGCTGTTGGTAAAACTCCTTCGACGCGTGAAGATCAATGTTTATCGCGAATGGTGCTAATCGTTTCCAATTGTTTATGCCCAACTAATTCACTAAGTTTCCCCGTACTGCTGTAGTGTTGTATTGTTTTCGGCTAATGTTTACATAACAAGAATTAATTTTGTCCAAATAAATAACTTCCAGAATTATGAAAATGCGACATAACAACAGAGTTGTGATCCAGTTGCTTGTCCGTGTGTATACTCGGTTTACAGTAAACTAGCCCAAACAATTAAACCAAGTGGTTTTTAAACAAGATTTCGTTTGTATTATCAGTCTATCCCCATGTCAGTATGTCAGATTTCAACGTCTCTAGAAGTGTCATACGGGTGGGTGGAATCTGAGGATTTTTATTGGTCGCTGAGTTCGGTGGTAATCTCGAATAATCTCGCGTTAAGTAGGCGAGATATGACGATGGGAATGGGGCGTGTCTTATCTTACCCCGTGTTTGGCTAGCATCGTCTCACGTGTGACTATTGGATGTGATTAGTCTATGGGATTAAAATGATAACAATTTTAAAATGATTCAAGAAATTATTTTCATTTTAACGTTAATGCTAGTATAAGCCAATGGTAATCTCTAAGCAAATTAAAACGATTCTTCCAATGCACCTCTGAGGAGAAATTGAGTCGTTTAAGATATGTTTTTGTGGATTGCCGTTTTGGGTGAGCTTGACTACAGAAAAACAGTTTTGTCAGGAATGATTGTACTTTAACATTACAAGTTATTGGACAAAGTTCATATTGATAACTATTGTAACGCAATTCGATTAAGAAAAAATGCACTAATCATTTGTGTGTAGACTGCAAGGGTCAGTGCGATTCCTAAACAACGCCGAAAATATATAATTATGATCTATACTTAAGAAATAGTCCATTAACAACGCATTCCATAAGCAGATATCTGAGAAAAGAAGCAATATACGTATATATATATGATTACATCAATAGCATCATCTTGCTAGTGGGGTTAAGTCTGGGGTAAATGACTGAAACAAATATTCTGTGTTTGTTATGTAGGAGAAATATTGTTCAGGAATTAAGAATGAATATTTTTTGTAACGCTTAAAATATCATGCATAGTGATCTCCTTTTCTTACACACAACATAATAATAAAGAAGACATCTTTCAAAATGATGCTAATAGATAAACAAAACGACGAATGTAAAAATAATTTGATTAATCAAATTGTTTCTTTCCTTCTTGTGTAGATTATGAAAATAATAAAATATCATATGATGGAATAACAACAATGATGACTTCACTGATAAATGCAATTATAAAAGAAAATAATAGTTATCATAAATGACTATACAATAAGCATTTTTAATAGCACGAAGTTACAGGCTTGCCGTATTGAAAAGCTGGGTACGGTTTTCCTAAACAACTTTAGCCGTTACAAAACTGAAACATGTTGGTACGGCACTGACGAAGAGTACCCATATGGAACATATGTCAGTAACTTGGTATAACTATAACTTAATGAGCATACTTTAACAAGTCAAAACAGATAAACATGCGTAGCATCTTAAATGGAAGTGCAATATTGCAAAGAAAAGGGAATGAACTTACGCGTGAATTTCCAGCAACGTGTTTAGTAAAACGGTACCCAGGTATATTTGTCCATATAAACCAACAAAGATGCGCCCAAAATCGAGCGATTTAAATGGCGTAATTCTTAGCAATATTGCTTAACCCAATATTGAAATAAATGGAATATTGTTTTGAACTAACGCGTGAATTTCCAGCATAACGTGTTTAGTAAAACGGTACCCAGGTTCATTTGTCCATATAAACCAACAAAGATGCGCCAAAAAACGAACGATTCAAATGGCGTGTTTCTTAGCAATATTGCTTAGCCCAATATTTAAATAAACGGAATATTGTTTTGAAATTACGCATAAATTTTTAGCATACCGTGTTTAGTAAAAAGGTACCCTGGTACATTCGAACATATAAACCAACAAAGATGCGCCCAAAATCGAGCGATGAAATATCTTTTGACGTCCAAAACAGGCGTTGTCGACTTTAAGCCGAATAATCCCTGGGATCAACAGGAATACCACAGACGAGGTTCTAATCATAACATATAACAGTGAAAGTTCATATATTGGCAACTACTTCGTTTTTCAAATAAGCATTCGTATTTCAACAACTAGATGATCATTAAAAACGTATTAAACTGAATGCTTATTTGCCCTTCCAACAACTTTGTCCGGTCTTTATAGGAATCAAAGCTGGATTATCCATCACCGGTTATGAGTCAAATATTGCAATATAGCTGTAAAACCCAATTAAATCGTCCCATCACAACGGAATTTGCGTTCATAATTTCTGGAAAGGTTCCGAATAATTTCATTTTGTCAACAATAAAAGGGTGATGGGATTAAGATATCCATATCAATGTTAAAATATTACATCTTAACCGACCGCAGAGTTATGATCTTCAAAGGGCGTGGAATGACAACAGAGAAGATAAAGTATCCTCTTTACAAACAAAACATGTGTCAAAAAGGCAGATTAAAGACGAAATCTTTGGAAAGCGGAATACTATCTCTTTCAAACATTTTAGAAATCAGTACAGTTAATTTTTATTTAATTAAAACAATAGAAATCATCGTGGTTGTTGTTACAGCTGACCAAATACTTACTTGAATTCTTATCCACGGAAGATGAAGGACGAAATCTTTGGAAAGCGGAATACCTCTTTCAAACCTTTCCGAAATCAGAATATGTAACTCTTGTTTGATAAAAACAATAGAAATCATGGTGGAGGTTGTTACAGCTGACCAAGTACTTACAGGATTTCGTATACAATTTGAGACAAAGATATAGACAAACGAACGTAGTGAAATACCCGTTCCGTTAAGTTTGATTGTGTGGCGAACCCATATTGGGATGAAAATGATGTACCGGTATAATTCAGAGCAATTATTTTGAAAAAAAGATGGAAATCATCGGATATATGTACCATAAGTCCAATTGGATCATAAAGTATTTTGATGTCATCCATCGGATAGATGTATTATAAGTATGTTAATCTCAATATTACAAAGTAGATCGTTTGAAGTAAGAGTTAACTTGTTTTAACCTAATAAAAGCAATGTCCATGAGCAATAGGAGACTATGCTTGGAATAACGATGTAACACATACGTTTCATATTGTAAATAGAATTAAAATGGATACCCCTATGTATTAATAATGAATATACCTTTCTGCATCAATTATTTACAAAAAAATGTCCATGTGTTACATACATACATGAAACGTGTCCTCTGAAACTAACTTGCATATCTTTCAAAAATTGATACAAACAGGGTTATTTCTCAATCGTTAAGAAGACTCTGTATCCTGAAAGAAGAATGTAATTTTAAGGTATTCAGGATGTCTGTTTTTTACGGCAATATTTTACTGTAAAGATGAAACGCATGTTGAAAATCATCTGAATGTATGAGGTTAAATAGTATCACATGCATATGCTTAATAATTGCAGCTTTCTTATACTTAATCGTTGTTATCTAGTCTAGTATAAATTTTATTACATTGTATCCATGGTCTTTATGTGTTTTCAAGTAATGTTTTATAACTCAAAGCAATCCACAAGAGTCGTTGCTTTCACTTTCAAGGTAAGAATACAAAAGCTTTTTTCACCAAGATCAGTGCAGGTATATTTCATTTTTATTTTCATTTAATCTGTTACTTGACAATGCTCCATTAATACCTAACATCATGACAAAACGGGGAATTACCCATTATAAAACTCATTACTTTGGCTGAATAGTCTCTGTCGCATTTGAACCAGTCTCGAATTGCCATTTGGGGAATGAGTTGAAACAATCATCTTAACTAATTGATAAATACTAACTACATACGATATTTGACAACAAGACATCTAAAGGTGCATGTTCAGAGAGAAGTGAAAATAAGATGTCGTTGAAACAATACATTGTATATACTGTTGTTGATATATATAATTAAAAGTAGCTATTGAAAGCATAATTATTTAATGAAGTGTCAATTTATCTAAGTATGTACAGCTAATATGCAATAGATATCTCAAAAGCGATGTCCAGCATAATTTGTCTATTTACAGCATATACACTTTCGAGAATTAAAAGCGATCTAATTTTCTTCCAACGACTATTCTTCAGTTTTATTACATAACAGTACAACTGTTGTGCAATGTTCGATAATAATTTCTAACTTCCAAATGTCCACACATACTGTAAACAAACACATTAAATGTAGAATACCCATAATCCGCCATTTTGAATTTCTTTCCTTCGTCGGATTACTTCGGCCGCTCTCGGTATACATCGGTCTTGGCCGGAACTATTCGCTTTTCACCGAATATTTCTCGTCCCGACCGATGCATAACGAAAAAGAACGAAGTAATCCGTCAAAAAAATGTGTTTCAAAATGGCGGATTTGGGGTATTCTACCATAAGAAGGAAGAACATGTCCCTTTGATACTCACACTTAATGCACTAACATCAATGCTGAGTATTCAATAGGAATGTTATCAATTTCAATTCCCAATTAAGTTCAAAATTCCTTATAGTGCCCATAGTGTTTGGAATAACACTATAGGGACTAGTTTCTCTGTCGCCATTTAACTGGTCACAGTCGGCCTTTGCGGTCGCTGAGTGCTTCATATTCATAAGCAAACACTCGATTGGAGTGCCGATAAAGCTTTTGGATGGTATGGAAACTATTTTCGCGGTCCTTGTTTCTTAAATCAGCTATAAACTAGGCTCGGTAGGACATCTAGTTAGGTCAGAGTTTCTGCAGCAAATTCCATTCCGATTCGCCGAGCACAAGGAAGTTCTCATTTCGTCATAATTATTTATACATGTACAACGTTCTTTTGCATTTGTATTGAAACAACAAAAAGGGTCTGGATTTTCTAAACGTGCAATGCATATTGACCAAGATACTGATTTGCTCTAATATTCGATGCGATTAACATGTAGAACAACGAAACTTATCAACACCAACCAATTACAACTGTATATACAATGTAGATGATCCCGCCAACAGGTGCCTGTACTCAATCACCAACGTATAATCCCGTACATGTGGGAAAGGAGTCAAAGGTATGGAGAGAACGCCCTGTTTTGAAAGAACTCTCTGCTTAACCAGAGGTACATGTACATATGTCATGTACTTGCACAGATTCACTACCCGCCGCGATATGCACTTCTGGATAAAATTGGTGTAAAAGTCCAATCAAAGTCGAAGAGTTTTCACTTCAAGCGCTAAGAATAAAGACTCCTGTCTGATAAAGGAAATACTCACTCGCCCACCAAACTAGGTCCGGTCTGTCTAGGCTTCTTATGTGGGTTACCCTCCATCGGTTATGAGTCAGATATCGCAATATAGCAGGAATATTGTTGAACCGCTGTCAAACCCCAGTCCAACCGTCCCATCACATAGGAGTTTAGTTTAAACTTATTTACTTTACATCGATTGTGAAAAAAGTTACAATAACTTTGATAAATCACTCTCGATTCTGCTTCCTGGATACATGACAAGTACTTGCACCGAAAGTGGATTAATGAGAGGTCGCAAGGCAGATCCCTCTACTCACAGGATTCGAACCCACAACTCTTATATTGGGAGGCAGCCGCTCTACCTCTAGACCACTGTCCTCCATCCGAAAGTGTTCCAAATTGAGAGCAACGACCGATAACCAGCAAAGCATAGTGTAAAAAGAAAAACAAAACAAACATTTCTTCAAGATAATGGCTCGATAGCATTGTGAAAAAGATATCAACTGTTCTTGAAGAGTATTGTAAACTTAATTCATAAAGGTTTCTTAAGACTTGGTAGCGAATGTTGGTAAAATAAATATATCGGAGAAAGGGGTCATTGAAACTAGAGATGACTTGCCACAAGACGGACTCATTTCTAGTATTATATCCACCAAAGATGTATTCCGTCAACTCGAGATAACTGTTTGACGACCCATTGTGATGAACACGAAATGCCTGTCTTAACCCATTACCAACCAACTACATTTGCCTAGTGGGGAGCAGACTACTCTGGAAAACATTGTGGGAAAAGAGGAAATTGCTCGTAAAGAGCTATTTCTTCTTTTCCCACATTGTTTTCTGCCCTATCAGAAGATTATTTTTCAATTTCACCACATTCTGAAATGTCGTCTGCAATCTCTTTCAATTTTGGACAGTCAAAAATGGTTGCGTTTGGTAAAGGGTTAATACGGCGCTTTCTGTTTTGGTTACCAAGAAGTACTATCTCGGCGAGCAATCTGAACACATCGGGTTTATCCAATGAAAACACCTCTGAAATAATAGGGATGACGCCATATTGTTTCCCGCGAGAATGACGTCACTTTATTTTCGTTTTAAAAATAGATCTTAAATGTGAAATCTTAAAAGTCGTTTAATTTGATAAAGGACACAACTTTATATGTCATTACTCATCATTTCGCCATTTCTTATGAGTTACTGATAAAAATTGATTATAAAGGATGTCCAACACTTCCATACACATTGAACTACATTCGGAACACCTCGGCCATTTCTTAAAATAACCTCGGAGGTAATGGGGAGCCATTTTTGAAAGTAGGTCAGCAACGAAGGGCCAATCGTATCTACTCGGCAATCCCCGTAACAAGCCGGGGATTGCCGAAAAGAGCCGATTGACAAAATATGAGACAAAGATGTGTTGATATGATCATCTTTAATGAAAAGGGTAAAAAGCCCATTCAATTGTGATATATAACCAATTTGTGTGTACTCAAATACTTATTTAGGGCCTGTTTGCATTTTGCGTTATCCGCCGGAAATAAGGCGAATTACCCCAGGATTTCTGGTGTATTCATGTACTGCCTACGAGGTATATCTACCGACTTGTTACGGGGATTGCCGAGTAGATACGATTGATTGAACTACTTAACGTGTACGCTTAGAAAATGTGTTAATCGCCGGATGTCGATTTACCCGAAAAATTGTAACACTACACTTATATCCGAGGTGTATTTCACAGCTCACGGATATACCCGAGTAGTTCCGATTGTCTCGGCGAGTTGAACCACAGAAAAAATCGGGGCGGGTATGCATGGAACCAATGTCTTTCCTCGCAGAGATCTGTTCCTCTTTTTTCTATCAATGACTATATGTATGAGACAACAATTAACGCGAACAAATAGTGCTGACATATTTTGTTGGGTAATCGATGGTTGAAAGAGCAAATTTGAAACAATTCAATGAAAATGGGGCTACTCCGTCTTGAAGAATGCATGTGCCGTGTACTGAGTATTAAGTCCATGTTTCTTTATTAACTTGATCTTTTCTTTATCACGGGCATATCCTGTAAGCGTCATTTGAGCAAGGATAATGCTAGACGAATGCGTATTTAGTTCATGTCCTTTATTACTTAACCTTTTTTTACCTAAGTCAAATCCTTCAATCGCCATTCGAACCAAAATAAACCTTGACGGACGAGATTTAACAGAGACACATTTTGGCTACTTTTCTCCTAGGACGGTACATATTTTCACACGAATCGCCAACTAGTCATTTACCACGTATCTGTTACGGTCGCCTCTCTCTGGCTGACCGCCATCTTAACCAGGAACGCAACGCTTGGCATTCCTCTTGTCGGCCATATTGCCATGGGCCCTTCGCCTCGTATTGGCGTCGTTGGACGCTTTAACCCTTAACCAATCGCCAAATTTTTGACTGTGCCAAAATGAAACACGCTGCAGACGACATTTCAAAATGTGATGACATTGGGAAATAATCTTCTGATATGGCAGAAAACATTGTGAGAAATTGCTCGTTATGAGCATTTTCTCCCTTTCCCATAATGTTTTCCAGAGTCGTCTGCAACAAACTGGTCAAATTTCGTTATTGTTTGGTAATGGGTTGACCTGCTACCTCATAGATATGAGTATACAGAGTTCTACATCACACACAAGTAACAAGCCATTCGTCTTGTCAAATATATCGAAATATACCTTAAAACCGACATATGATCGTAACAATGCATTGAGGAAACTGCGTTTGGTAAATTTGTGTTAAAATGGTTAGTCGAAAATGCGTGCTTATGTCTATGAAACGTTACTAAGATGGTTTAGTGTAAGGAGATAAAGTGAGCCACCATGGGGGATTGGGTCGAACGACATACGTTTTTAATGAGCGGGATATCAAAGACTATACACAGCCAGATTAGCAACAACGTCGGTAGGAGGAACTATTTTCTCTCGCGTTCGAGTGTTTGCGTATGATTGCTCATCAGTATCAAAGCCGTTAATTGCCCGAGAGACTCGCGCAATAATCCAAGTACCCGTATGAGCTATTTGAACAAGCCAGCTATCTGCCTCACGCTGGAATGTCGTATTTACAGATTTTGACATGGATAATTAATTTGGGCATCTGGAATCGGCGTGAAGTCATGGTATTTTAATGACTACTTCAAAGTTAAAGCCCCCAAGTCGATCGGTTCCCAACGTGCCGTGCTGTATCATTGCGCCAATGATAAACAGACACACACACACGGGGAATGAGGAATTGGTGACGCGTTATGAAGGCCGCAGCCAGAAGGCTTCCGTGTACCTATTGTTTAGAGTACAGAACTAAAAAATAACATCGCTCCTCTCAAATGGGGGTTCAAATCCCGGTATTGGTATTTTCATAAAAGAAAGTCTCCTGCCAGTTGTAAATCAGCACACATTTATGTAAGTTTTCATTTATCAAGGAACAGATACGCTTTACACGATATGTTGTCCATATCTTTTTCATCTTTTATATGCCATCAATAAAAAAGGTAAAAGTGGCAGAGGGGGTTGTGTATTTTCTGCCCTTGAATTTGACCGTGATATTTCGAAGGTCACTATCATATGTACATTTGACGTAGGCTACTACGCGAATTTGGAATACAAAACATAATTTCTATTAAATTTTACAAAAGCTGTACTGAGAGCACTGATCAACCTTTGTACCAGATATCTCAAGACGGATTCGTTTAATAATTGGTAGTTAGATCGCTTTTATCTACTAGATAAACGCACAGATAAAGTAAATGTAATGGTATGAGTCAGATATCGACTTGTCATTGCATAGATTGGCTTTAGTAATAAACGGAGGAAATAAACGTTTGCATGCAAGAATTTTAAAACGCTATCAATGTTTCAGCCAGTTACTAGTTACTTCATTGTGGGAGGTAACCTTGACGTGAAAATGTATGGTGTTATCACTGTGTTACTTCCCTTTGATCAATGACCGATTCAATTCATAAATGCATAATTTGTTTGAGCAAAGATGAACGTATTTAAACGTTATCAAATTTAACGATATCATGTATCAAATATTGACGGATCACAAAGGCAACATAAGGTTAGATGTTAAACATGCACATTTATCGCGTGGTAAAAGGTCACGGTTGTAGAAAACAAAAAAGTATCTAAACTGCGATTGAGAAATCCTCATCACCAGCAGCATTAATCGACAATTTATCATTGTCGAATTTCAGGGTACTTCGTTCTAGGATGAAAATTACTTATTAAGTGAAAATTTGCGTAGGGTCCATGACTTATGCCAGGTTGAGTACTGCTATTGACATTAAATTCTTTTTTTATGCATACTAAACACTTTGTTTTAAATATAATCAGAAAATTACTTCACATTTGGTGTTTAAGCTATAAGTTTTACTTCAGCATTATGGTGCAAGGAAATTGCGAGTCTTTGAGCATTTTAAAATGGCTGGCGCGTTGTCAGTCTTTTTACATCAACCAAGGCCATTTCACCCTAGGTCTAGCCAAGAAATTGAAATGGTCAAGTTCAAATTCTTGACTTATTTTTGACACATTGAAGATCCAATTTTTAAAATGTCAGCACATTCCTTTTTAGGGTTCGTTTCCTCCAATTTTAAGACTGCTTGTTCACAGATGTGGTTGATGCAACTGAACTGGCATAAAGTTTCTTTTCTTCCAGAAGTCCAATTTTTGCATAGAAACCCATACTCGAATTTAAGTTTGGCATCACTTAGCACCAGCATCAACATGAAAACAAATCTTGGACAAACAACAAAGTGTTCCCATGCATGATTTAGGTGGTTAAACTTTCAAAAGTTGCCTTCCCATCAGAATATCACATTATTTGATTTTATGGATTATTTCTTTTGTCAAGCTGTTATCAAGGTACTCAACTCAACATATACATCGAGAAAGCAGTCATTTTTTTTTAATAAAAAAGACAATATAAATACAAGATTTTGTGCGGTTTTTTTTTGTATCGAATTACTCAATCCAAATTACATCAAAAATAAATATATCAACATAGCAGCAAAATGAGCTATTTTTTTTCTTAATTTCTTTTATTATATATGACATCATCAGCTGTTTGCATTTTGTACATATAACGAACGATAAGCCTCAATATACCTATAGCCAACTGCTGAGGAAAATAATACCCAAGACTCAGTAATAGCTACACAATAAATATAATAAGGCTGTATATTCTAACTTCTCTATGAAGAATAAATTGAAAAGATAGGCTAGCATAGGTTTCCAGCATTTAATAGACCATGAGTTATATACAAGACAATGTATGTTTACAAGACTGATCCAGTCTATTTCTGAGCTGGAGCGGGTTTCTTGTCGGCAACAGTGCTAGTGAAACGTTTGTTGTGCTTCTTGGCGAACCTCATGTTCTTCAAGAATTTGGGATCCACCTGTAAACAGATTATAAAAAAGGTGTCAACGATTAGTGAAATTAAGCATAGACAACAGACTAATATCAAGTAAAAAAGGCAAAACCCCACCAACCCACTGTGTATATTCTATCAGATATATTGCAATGCCTGACTGAACTTTCAATAAGAGTTTGTTCACACTGGATAGAACCATAATTTAGTTAACAAAGATAGTGAGCCTTTATGAAAATCATCTTTCCAATACCAGATTTCCACCCTTATGGATAGCCACATTCTGGTTTCAAATTAAGCATTATAACATTGAAATACCTTACACATTTTTGTTGTTGTATGGTTACTAATACAAAGTGAACTTTTTTCTCATTTATATTGCATCCTTCACCAGTAATAGATTTAGGCTCTAAAGGTCTTGCTAAAGGACACTTTCTTAAAACAAAAATAGATTGAACCATGAACCTAAGAATTTGCCACTAAAACTTCTGAGCCATGCAGGACCATTCATGTGGCACCTATTTCATTGATATAAGACAATAATAACTCTGTTTGACAATGATGAGTTGTAGAAGAAAGGCAGAAGAAAAAATGATGCAACACTATGGATTCCATACAGGAATACCAGGCAAAATTCTCATGCCCTCGCTTGAAATGGATAAAGAATCCAGATCTTAATTTAGGCCATTCAAAATTTTAGCAAAATTTAGTGTAGATTGGCTTGAAATATTTTCCATAAAACATTTTCTTAATTGAGCTCATATAAGCTTTTATTTTTTAAAAATTACTTTCCTTTTTCAAATCTGAACAAGCAATTTATGTTCACTTTAAAAACTCATTAACTGTATCACATTTGAATAATTTTGTCAGTACTGATTACATAATTGACAATAAAATGTTACAAGATTAGTACTTACACCTTTCATGGAGGGGTACTTTTGTCTTTTAGGCCTTACAATACCATTTCGGTGCTGTTTTCTGTCTGAAAAGATACAATCATATAGCATATCAGAAAGAGCAATCAAACTAGTGAAAACCATTTGGTACTTTTGAAAGTTTCTGTATGTTAGAAAGATGTAACGTGTTAACAAACAAAGAGTATATTAAACAACTCTATTCAAGCTTTGGTTTCATCCAATTGTTCTAAAAACAAACTTTAGCTTTTTATACATATTCACTTCATGTAAACATGTGCGACAAATCATACTTTTCCACCATAAGCAGGGGTGGCAAAATCAATTGTCCGAGTCGTATGTTTTTGTCAATGGACAAGTGAAAAATTCCGTCTGGCTTGTCCGTGGGCAAGTGAAAAATCCAGATTGCCGAGTCACAAAAAAATTATCTAGCGACATTATTTCTACTTTTAATCAAAGCCGATATGACTTTTCAATCAATGCGTTAGAAAGCGGATGTTTACACATGTCCGTATGGTTAGGTCCACGGACAAGTGATTTGAAAATATCACTTGTCCGTACCCAAAGCTGCTTTAAGCATGAGACTGATTTTGCTAATACTTGCAGACTCTAGTTAGAAGATAAACGTTTGTTTGTATTTTTAATTATCTGTGTATCGGGCAGAGATTTAGCTAAAAATTTTAAGCTGCCTTAATTAAGACTGAAGTTAGGTGTTGTTTCATTATCTTATGGGTTATATTAAATACTGTTAATATAAATGCCTTCTGTTTTATATTTATTTCACTCCGGACAACCTGGTTTGAAGTTAATTTCTATCCCTGACTCAATATACGGACAAATGCACTTTGGGTACAGACAAGTGATATTTCCAAATCACTTGTCCGTGGCCTGTGGACAAGTGATTTTTTTCGAGATTTTACCACCCCTGATAAGCTATTCAAACTACTGTGAAAATACAATAGTCGATGTGGGTTTACATAAAATCAACATTACTTAACAAGGGTTCAGTGCAAGACTATAGTAAGTGCTGCATGTATGTGCAGCACTTACTATAGTATTGCATTGAACCCTCGTTCAGTTATTTTGTGATGCCGGGTCTTAAAAGATCTTTAAATAACTTGCCTACCCATAAAGGCTTGTCATGCAGGATACGAACCATTATCATTCTGTCATTAAGAATCCATGTATATCAAGGTTTCTTTGAGTGCAATTAAATATCAATAAACCTACTTTGGTTATGACTTGTGTGATTCTTTGACTTGGCCATTGTCTCTTTTGGTGTCTGAAAGATAAATTGAAACATCAAACATCTTACACCGCTCTCTTGCAAGCACTAGCATATGACTTGAGTTAGATACCTTTTCACAATTGTTAAGCAAGGGGCTGGTTCCCCATCTTAAATCGGTTCATCAATTATTAAAATGAGAACCAGTGAGATTAGTCACAATAGTTAATATTACAAGGAAAAGAATAACGAAAGCTCGCAGAAAAAATGCAGGACAATTTGGCTTTAACACCGAAGAATGAGTCCTAAGAATTGCTTATTTTTCTCTTTGAGATAATATCTGTATTATTAGGACTCATTTTTCCTACTTAAATAATTTTTCCCCTGGCTTTTCCAAACTTGCAAGGTACCTGAACCATGCACAAATTATATATATTGGTTTTACATCACATCAACATTATTTCAGTTATGTAGCGATGCCCGACTATTAATGATGGAGGAAGACCCCATACTCAACTGCCCATAAGGGCTGGTCAAGGTGGGTAGAACCATCGACATTCCGTAAGTCAGTCGGGAGACTGCCTCTCATGAAAATCCATATCCCTCTCAGGATTTGAACCCACACGGAGAGGGGCCATGTGATTTCAAGTTCTGTACTCTAACCACTAGGCCACGGAGGCCATGCACAAATTGGATTGGAGAATAACATTCTGGTTTAGATAAATGGTAGGCAATCTATGATGACATACATCTCTCCTTTGAAATAAATAACCTTTTCCTAGCATATCACTCTTCATTCCAAAGGAGGTGTTGAAAGCTATAAATATCTCAGAGATCCATTTTCTACCATTAACATCAATGGCTTAACCATGAGAATATAGGGAATTGACCAGTTGCAAGACAGACTCTGCTACTCATGGCATTAATCCAATTTATAACTATTGCCTCAAAAAATAAGGGCCAAGTATATATCATTCATAGGGGTCTAGTTATCCTTGGGTCGGTACTATGTAATAAAAACAAGGGTTTCGACGCTCAAATAGAAGACCCGTCTTTCACCCAGATACTTCTACTCCAACAATCAATGAAGTATTCCTACCGAGATGCCAAACAGACAAGAGGTTTGTGATATAATGGAACCATTCTTTCATTCTATTGCGGGTTTCATAGTCCTGAGCGCCAGGAAGTAAACGCACCCTTGTTAATGGGCCCAATTATTAAGCCAACTGTGGGAAAAAAAACCTGTGTTGTGATCACAGTAAGTAAGGCACCATCACAGGAGGTTGTTTGTTTGAAGTTTGAAAGAAAACATTCTTTCAGTACCTTTAAGAATTCTGGGGTCCAGAATTCTGTGAATATTTCATTGATAGATGAAGTAGCTGACAACTTTGTTTTGGTATTGCATTTTCTACATTATATTACATAGCATGCTGACCTCCAGGATAACTACAGACCCCGCTGTAATGTAGTGATAAGGCATGTGAATAAACTTGTAGACAAAGATGGATTGCTTTCCTGACTAGAACATGATTGTTTGCCACTATCTTAAAATGATCCCTGTAAGTAGGCAGCCTTTTCAAAAAAAGTTGACACTGTAGCTAAATGTAAGGAAACTCCTTTTTCGACTTAACCATCTACTGTCAATAATGGCCATTACAGACGATTCAATCAGGTAAAATACTGTACGTAACAAATACAAGTGATATTAAAAGGAAATGCATAGTTATTCACTTGAGGCAAAATTTAACTCAAACACTGTCGCTTTTGTTATGTGAATCAAAAACAAGCCACAAACGAGCTCAAAAGAAGAACACTAGGTTCAGAAATGCAGGGTCGTCATTTTTTAAATGAATATCAAGGTGGCCCAATGTCATTATTCGAACAAAATCTGTTTGGTGATGATGGCGAAAATACTCGTTGGCAATCTCTCAGTCTCTATTCTATCAAAAGGTTTATATTATGGCAAGATTAAAACGATTGAAAATTGTCCATAAAATGGTCATATTTACATTTGTAGCGAAACCGGAAAAGGATGGAGCTGGTCACCGCTTTGGGTATCAAACTAGATATAGGATGGGGACCAGCTAATTTCACGCACGTACGTTATTATTTCCGGTGAACAAAATTATCCTGCAAAAGTAGAAAGAGATGGCTTCTGCTCTCGAAGGATACGTTAACAGTATCCTTTTTGTACATTTTTATTTTTGTGATAGTATGTGAAACGTATATTAATAAAGACGACTTAACCAAGATGTTAAAATTTTCAGGATTATTGAATGTAATCAGATTTCGCGTTTCTCTTTGATTGTCTTGGGTTTGGCTCCTACTTTAAAAGTAGTGATTTATTTCCAATGTATCGTAAAACCAGACTTTGACTGACACCTAAAACGGACACCTAAGGTTAAACTAACACAAGGTGACGATTTTTTGCTCAGGATAGATTTTCTCTGTGCATGCGCACTGGAAAGGGAAAAGGCTATATTAAGAGGTTTTTAAATTTGTTAACGGCAATTGATGCCATTATTTGGTGCCCTGGTATATAAATTCATTGTACATATCTTGTCTTATCAATTGACTTTGAATGGCCATTTTGTGCTTTAAATCCGAAAATCTGAATTCAAAAAGTCGGTTGCAAACTAATTTATTTTGCTTTTAAGTTTTATATGTTTAACTGTGTTATGAAATGAGCCAATCCTTAACTTAACTATCAGAAACTGTCTCTATCGTGACTGCCGATGGAAGAATCATTGTGGTAAGTGTTACTGAGCCTAGTCAAAATTTCTCTCCTATATAAATAGTTATTTAGCCATTTTACCCAAGAACAGCTACACATATTGTGTGTGTTACAAATGACAAGTCTTTTTCCGTTAGTACCACTGGTTTCTAGCCATTGTCGCAAAAACATACATTGCATTTGTAATCTGCAGATTTTTTTAATTTGTGTGAATGTAATTATGAACAACTGAGGAAATGGGCTAAAAAGGTTGATTTTTCTTTTTCTAATATCTTATAAAAGATTACACGCTGCTTTCTGTTAAAGATCGATATGAATGGTTTAAGTATGGACATGCAATTTAATCATCTTTGATTCTTTTTGAAATGTACATTGTTTTGACGGTACTTCAGTCACATCGATGATCTTATGGATGTGTGTACCTTTCCATGATTTTTTTATTTCTTTACCAAATCTCCAATGTTATTTTGAATTAATTAAGTGCATTTCAAGTAATCATTATCATTAATTGATCAAAAGATAAAGAAATCAAAATGAATGAATATCTGTTGGCCGATGGTTTCAAACTCTTGAATCCTTTACAGAAGGACTATCCTGGTTTTGCTTAAAACTTTTAAAGTCATCTGATAATGACTAACCTTCAGCTTGAATTAACAACCACTTTTTTTTTAGCACACCTGAGCACGTAGTGCTCAAGGTGAGCTTTTGTGATACCGAGATGTCCGTCGTCCGTGCGTCCGTGCGTGTGTCAACAATTGCTTGTGAACACTCTAGAGGCTACATTTATGATCCAATTTTTATCAAAATTGGTCAGAATGATTGTCTCAATAAAATCTTGGCCAAGTTCGAAACTGGGTCATGTGGGGTCAAAAACTAGGTCACTAGGTCAAATAATTTAAAAAGTTTGTGAACACTCTAGAGGCCACATTTTTGGTCCAATTTTGATGAAAGTTGGTCAGAATGATTGTCTCAATAAAATCTTGGCCAAGTTCGAAACTGGGTCATTTGGGGTCAAAAACTAGGTCACTAGGTCAAATAATTTAAGAAGTTTGTGAACACTCTAGAGGCCACATTTATGGTCCAATTTTGATGAAAGTTGGTCAGAATGATTGTCTCAATAAAATCTTGGCCAAGTTCGAAACTGGGTCATGTGGGGTCAATAACTAGGTCACTAGGTCAAATAATTTAAAAAGCTTGTGAACACTCTAGAGACCACAATTATGGTCCAATTTTTATCAAAATTGGTCAGAATGATTGTCTCAATAAAATCTTGGCCAAGTTCGAAACTGGGTCATGTGGGGTCAAAAACTAGGTCACTAGGTCAAATAATTTAAAAAGTTTGTGAACACTCTAGAGGCCACATTTATGTTCCAATTTTGATGAAAGTTCATCAGAATGATGGTCTTAATGAAATCTTGGCCAAGTTTGAAACTGGTTCACGTGGGGTCAAAAACTAGGTCACTAGGTCAAATAATTTAAAAAGCTTGTGAACACTCTAGAGGCCACATTTATGGTCCAATTTTGATGAAAGTTGGCCAGAATGATTGGATTATTTACCATAAGCTTGACTGTCTTAAAATTTTCCAAATTTATTTACTGTTGAAAACCAATAAACGACTTTGAGATACATTTTCCAATTGTTATTATTTTAATTTGCCCAACCAATTGTTACTGTCCCTGCTTTCACAAACCTAAATTTCCTTCATCTTAATTCTCTTTGTCTTGGTGAACATTAACTCAAGAAGACAAATACAATACACATAAAAAAATGTTAACAAGCAAGAGCATTGGCTTAGAGTATTCAATGCAATTAGCACTTAGAAGAGTTTGAAACATACCAACCACTCTGTCTTAAATATACCTCTTTTTCAAACAGAACTCAGGTGAGCGATAAAGGGCCATTATGGCCCTCTTGTTTTATTTTAGTATAAATATGTATTTTGTCATGCAAAAGGAAAGATCAAAATCTCATTTAAAAAATTCCAGGGAATGCTGAAGGGTTTCGACCAAACCATCAATTTGATTCTTGATGAAAGCTTTGAGCGAGTGTACAGTTCTTCAGACGGAGTGGAACAGGTCATTCTTGGTCTGTACATTGTACGAGGAGATAATGTGTAAGTAATACTTCTTCAATAAAAATCACTTTAAATCCACATTTGGAGATCTAGAGACTGATGTGTATCCAAGTATTGTGGGATTGTTTTTACAACCTCAAATGAAAATCCTGTTTTCTTGGAAGTCAATAGAATAGTCAAGTCAAGACCATTCTATAAGCACATACAATTTGCAAAAGAAATAACGAAGTTGGCAAATACACCTTGACCTCTTTATCTGAATAATAAACAAAGCTCAACATATCTTTTTAAACTCGTATTGTATTATTAGAAAGAGACTACTGTAAACATGTTTTCCTTTTGTCACAAATTGTAATAAATGATGTTTTTTTATGTGTAAAGTCATGTTTAGTTGAATAAAAGGTAAAAATAAAGAAATTGAAAAAATGAATTTTAGTAAAGGAAAACTTTCATGACATATTACATTTTTTATTCACTGTAGTTTGTTAAATGATGTATATTTTAGTCAAATAAACCATTTTTTTTTTATATTTACAGAGCCGTTATCGGAGAAGTGGATGATGATACAGACAGTTCCCTGGATTACCCAAAGATCAAGGCGGATCCTCTTAATGCCATTGTTTATTGAACAGAGACTTTGGAAACTTGATGCACATACACACAAGAAGGCTGGTTATAGAGACAATGATTCAGAATGACTTTTACAGAACAAGATGACACCTAATCTCAACTTGCCACTACAAGGGTTTGATGGCTCGATTTTCATTTTTCATCTTTGCTTATAAAAGCAGCTGGTGGCAACATTTAAAAAGATCATAAAAAGAAAGATTATTTTGAAGATTTGATTGATTGTGTAGAAGTCACAGTGACAAATGAATAAGATGTTTGAAACATTCAATTTCTTCATTTCTCACTGTTTTCTTATTCTACCATCTTTTCATCTGCTGTTACACATTTAAGATAATTAGGGTCCTGTGTGGCTCTGTGGTTAGACCGCAGAATAAGAACTTGGGGTCCCGGGTTCAAGCCCCACTGACACCTCTGGTTTCGTGGCAGTGACCTTTAGCTAGTCACTGGAGCCCTAGCCCTGTACTGGTGGATCCAGGAAAGCTGTTACATAACTGAAAATTGTTGATGCAGCGTTAAATACGATACAACAATTTTAAATAATTGTTGTTTTGGGAGTGATAGGAAAAGTGTTTGACTGATTATTCTCTCATATTTCATCACATATTTGTAAAGACTTTTGGGTGAGGGCCCACTGGACTGAGGGTCTATGTGGCAAGGAGAATATACGGGAATTAACCCACAAGTTGGCGCAATTGCTGCTCGATCCAGGGAGCAGCCCTCATTTTCCAATACATCCTATCTTGCGTGTTTTCATTAGAATCGTCTCAATATTAGGCAATTCTAATAAGTACCAACACTATAGTCTGCAGATGAGAAATAAAGAAGAAAGCAATGAAAATATGGCTTGTGTCTTCACTTCTGGGATTCTTGAGTCATCTGTTACAGATAGAATGGATGGAAATTATTAAGGATTGGATTAAGCTTTGTAAATCAGATGTTTCAAAGAAAACCACAGTAGGAGAATCAACGAGTTACTATCAACTGCTTACGTGTTCTCTGATATGGGAGGGATATTTAACATTTATATTTGTATATTAAATACAAGAACAATCAGCAAGCATACTGTGTGATTTAAGAATAAATGGAAACCATTGTGACATAAAGGGATATTTATTTATATTTTGCAAGAAATTACCTTTAAGTGACAGTGGTGTCTCTAATCCTATGCTGCAGAAAGACTAAACTGAAATCCCCATTAGGAAAACATTAGGGCGTCTAGTGTGCAGTATGTGTGAAAAAGATTCATAAAACAGAAATATGGCAAAAGAAAGTTATTCCACAATTAAATTTTGATAGCCATATATGTACCAGTTGCAAAAACTTGTTTACCATAGGGATACATATGTTTAAGATTGTTTCAACATTTGTCATTTCTTGTAAATATCATGTAGTTCACTTCATTTCTTGTATATATTTACCATAAACTACAGGAACATTTTAGAAATTGTTGACTTGTTTCTTGAGACCCTTTTCTGAAAAGAAAGATAGGTTGTTGTTTTGGATGTGTATGCATTTTTGACCAGAACTTCGTTCGACACACCCATTGCTGTCATTTTCTTGATATTATGATAAAGTTTTATAAACCACAAAATTATTTGAGAAATATATCAGAATATGCTGTATGTAATATAGATTATTTTGTGAATTGAATAAGTTCATAAAAACTCTTATATGAGCAAAAAATGTAATATGGTAAAAATTCATAGAAAATTCAAAACTGAATAAGAGTTGCTTCCATTTGATAAATTAAAAATTAAAATGGGAGTTGCTTCCCTTCAATTAAAAAAATGATGTACCAGCTTTTATTTGCAATGCCATATTGTCTACAACAGCATATGCTATCATAACAACAGCATGTGTTTCTCTTAAAAAAAACCATTCTGATAAAATGAGAAATAATGGAAAAGCTTTTTCTTTGGGATATTTTATATCTTTAAAACACTTGTTGAGGGTTCAAGAATGCAAGAGTTAAGTAAGCGCTTGTGTTTCATTAACATGAATGGCTTACTTATAGTCTTACATTGAACTCAAGATTGTAGGGGTGGCAAAATCAATTGTCGTATTGCCCAGCTTGTCAAAAATGCTTACTGATATTCACTATACAACTATTATAGGAACAAGTACAAAAAATATTTGGCATTTATGGACATGTCAAACAAAACTAGATTTTGCCAATCTTGGTTTGAATTGGTGAATTAAGTTATCAACAACATCAAACACATTTGTTTGTGAATCCATCTGCCAGGCCTGTTTGGGTAAATGTATTATTCCCCTAAAACATTTATATGATGGTTCTCTATGTAATTTTTTTTTATATGGGTTTTACATCACATCAACATTATTTCAGTTATGTAGCGATGTCCGACTATTAATGATGGAGGAAGACCCCATACTCAACTGCCCATAAGGGCTGGTCAAGGTGGGTAGAACCATCGACATTCCGTAAGTCAGTCGGGAGACTGTTTCTCATGAAAATCCATATCCCTCTCAGGATTTGAACCCACGCGGAGAGGGGCTCTCTATGTAAAGCAATCCCTCGTGGAACATAGTGATTGGTTCTAATTGAGAGCAGCAAGAATCAACAATTTAGATATATAAAAGTTGTCTTTGTGCTATGGGAAAGGAATCCTTGTGCCAAAAGGGGAAGTTGGAAAAATTAATCTTTCCCTTTGTCAGGCTTGTTTATAATGCCTTTAGTCGCCTTAATGAAATGGCAAAAGAAACAAACAGTGCTTGCTGCCTCGTCCATATGATAAGTGTTTGTCTTGGAACCATCCGTCACTTTCTCGATTTTAACCCTTAGAATGCTTGGTGGTTTTCTAAAAAAAAAAAAATTCTTCTGCTTTCAAAAACCTTAATTATCTATTTAATTTTGACGATGAAAGATACTCAGAGTAGCAAACGGGTTAAATCACAGACCAGCTGTCAATTAACCTGGCAGCTGGCTGGATCTAACCTGTTTGTACAAGCATGAAGTCGGTTCCAGCACTATAGGGATTTTCCGGGTTTTCAATGTCTTGCAGGAGAAGGTCGATTAAATTCCACTTTGTGGCTTATTTCTCTCCTTGTGGCAGAGCTACATTAGTTAAGTCGATAGTGTGTCCAAACATTTAGCCTTGATGTGACCAATATCCTTTCCCATGTTTAATGAAATCAATTTGGCATAAAAATCAAGCAAACGAAAGTAAATCACATTTTGATGAAGTTTATTCCATGTTCAGGTATTACAAATGAATAGCTTACACAATAGTTTAACAAATTTGTTCAATCCCCGTCATTATATGCATAGAATCGAAGCAATAACATAATTAATTCTATCGCTATACGTCGAACGAGTATCCTAACCCGGTTATTGAGCACTTTATATAATGATTGGCCTTGACAATTAACTGTATCGTAATTCATTCACATAATTACATTTTGCATGCACGTATTTAGATACAGTCAATCTGTTTGAGAGACCACTCTTAAATAGTACATAAAAGATTATTTAGTCTGATACTACCTTACTGAATGAATACAGGATGCAAATCATTCAGAAAGCTACTACTGGAGCTTCCTGAATGACTTGCGTCCTGTATCAAGCCGTTAATTGTCTTATAGAACACGATTCAGTCTCCTTCAATTGCAATTGCTGATACAAGATCGACTGTGATAATTCATAGCATTGTAGTAGATATAGCTTCTACGTGGTTTCTAAAACCTGATCGGATCATTTATATATATCATAGACTATACCGAGGTGATATTGCGACCCCCTGCAAATGGACGTCCAAATTAAGTTTTCCTAAAACGGAAGTTGCGATTTTATTTAGCGTGATTCAATCTTCCCGTGTTGTCCATCGTCTAAGCTGAACGTTTCCTAGATGGCCGTGATGGTGGAAGTGTTTGCTCTCGACGAAAAGGCATACACAGCACAAGAAAATATATGCCTCAATCACTATCATCGTTAATACATATGCATAAACATGTTCAGATTAACGAGGCACTGCGTTTCCTTTCACAACAAGAAGGCTCCATAATAAGTTCCCATTAAGCAATATATCCATTATAATGATGGTGGCATAATGAAAAATATAACATTATTGTTTCAATTTGAGACTCTTCTTTGTTTATGAAATAACCCATCACGAAATTATCTTAAAAGTGTGTTTTTTTTCCTATCCGTAATTTATTAGCCACATAAATGAAAGACATCAAACCATCTTATTAGAAAGACTTAATCATCTCATTATCGATTTATAAGTTTGTTGAAAGGACTTGATAATCTAGTTCTAACGAGTAAATATGTCGTTATAACGAGTTGGTAAGTCATTTGAACGAGACAGAGCGAAACAACAACAACACACATACCACCTCTGTGCCGAAATAACATTACAACACCAACACATTATTTAATACGATTGCATAGTTTTCTCTGTTACTTCTAATAATGATATGCCTTTAGCGTATGGAAATCAATCCTAAATGAATAACTAGGTAAACGACAGAGTCATAGTAACAATTAATCGGATCTCCGCACCTCTGCGTGGGTGGCTACTTGAAATATTTTAACACAATTTTCAACAATTGTTGTTTAATATCACATTGACAGTAAGTAAGGGAAACAACTCATGTTTGTAATACGAGTGAATATATGAAGATTATCTCCCCTATAAATGATTGTAACATTTTAGGCTCACAGATGAAAAATGCTCCATTAATTGCATGCTGACATGTCTAAACCATTGGTTTTTTATTGAATGATTTTGGAAAGTGTTATATGTAAGAGTAAATTACATTATTATCATCAAACACGACTTTCTTCAGGCGAAAGAAGATTCTTGAATACCACAGTGTTTAAGAGCGCTGTTCAAGAAATCGGAATGAGCCATCAACAGCCGAAAGCTTCCGATTTCAAACGTTTTAATGAGTTCAATACAAAGAGTCACACATTTAATGAAAGTCTTTGTGCGAATTGAACAATAATGACTTGTTACACGCAAAACAATATTATGTTTCGACCAGAACGATATTGAGACTATCCAAAAACCTGATAATAATGTTATTAAGATCTTTGGATTATCTATATCATCGCTACTTTAACTAGCTAATTGCTTAGCACAGAATAAGCATATAGGTAAAACAGACGCACGCATACGAGATATAAGTATCCATTATGACAAAAAAAGAAATTGCTTATATCAAATAACTTTTCCTGTTGTCACATGGTTTCTACCAGACATCCAAGATAAAAATTCTCATTCAAGTATTTTTCGAATGTCGTCTGCAGTTCTTTCAATTTCGGACCAGTCTCAAATTCCAATAGGGGGAAATGGGTCTACGCGCTCTAAGGTCAACCATCAAGCAACTGCATACTTTGTATGCACAATCTAAACCATTAACAATAACTTATTTACATTGCTTAACGTCATGAGTGGAGTTCCCTCTTTAATAAATATGATATTTGAAAAAGAAATATCGTTATGAATAAATTATGGTAATGAGATGCAGATGAGTTCGCGTTATCATCACGTGACGTTTCGCGTTTTCCCTGCTCCGCCGTACGGTAAGTCCCTCCCCGTCTGACTGTGGTGGGGGTCTGTTTTGATGTCGTCTGAAACGAAACAAAAACAACACGTTAAATCACAGCCAAACTTCTCACAGTGATCTTCTTTTATTGGATTAATCACTGCCACAACAAATGTCACATCCTTCTGACAATCTGCTTAGAAAAGAAAATGGCCTTTAAAGATGGAGGCGACACTAAATTGAAATCAGCCATATTTGCTTTATTTATAAACAAAACGAAATATACATATTTTATTTTAACTGGGCTAAATCAGCAAAAGAAGACATTATTACTTTGTTACAATGAAACTACTATATCTGATAAAGACGTGAAACAAAAACACACCATTTAAATTTTATTGAAATCTGGAGGAGATCTTGTGTCGGCAGTGATTGGGTGAGGAGTTTACTCCATAATAGGCATTTGGTAGACTAAACATAATGTTATCAGTATCAGATAGCAATGGAAGGGATGGCTTCCTTCCATGGCACTCGAGAAAACATAATTACGACATTACAATCCGTTTCATGTAAGAAAAGGTATTGCTTGTTTCAGGAAGCATTGCTTGATTAGGTGTAGTTAGACATGTTTGATTTCGAAATAAAAGCAAACAGTTCCGACGCAAAACCCTTGTAGTTGCCAGGTAACTGAGCATGATGAACAGAAGCTTATCGTTCGCAGATGAAATATAACCTTGCAGAGACATTCTTTTCTTGAGAACAAAAGAAATCGGAAGATCGACATCGTCGCTTATATAAGAGTCAATGAAAAGCTTCTGATTTCCCCCTTTATGTCGACCTTTGTGCCCGTCTATAGTATGCATACCTCTTCCTGGACACTGAACACGCACTGTCCGCTATTCCGGACCAGTGGCATCACTAGTTTATGGACCAACTCGGCTGCTTTCCCACCACACTGGTATTTAACGTTGTTCTCGATACACTGTGTCGTGTTCCTCATACGACTGGAAATAAGTATAATAAAGTGTAAATGAGTTATATCAAATAAAGTATCAACCATTAGAATACTGTCGTCTGCTTTCCAAAACCTTAAATATCTGCGTAATTTCGATGATGAAAGGTACCCAAAGCAACAAACAGGTTAGATCACAGGCCAGCCGCGAATTCACTTAGCGGCTGGCCTGGATCCAACCTGTTTTGATTAGCATAAATTCGTGTCCAGCACTATAAAGGTTAAAGTTTCAATGGAAAATAAAATAGAGCTATTGAAGGAATACATTGTTTATTTTTGTGAAAGTTTAAACATATTGCCAACAAATTCGAGTTATAAGACGACTTTCCTAGCATCTTGCAAAAGGACGGCCTTACAAAAACAGCAGCGCAAGTGGGGCACAAACCCGGGACACCTCAGGTTACATTTCCATTATCATTTCTTAACCGCGCGGCTACGTACATGTATGACCACATACGGAATGCGTTATCTTTCTTCTACATAGGGTATTTTTAGAAACCCAAATTGGTAGCAAGTGCATAATGTATTTTTCCAGCGTACTATTTTTAATTGCGATATTATGAATAACCAATAAAACGCGTTTTTCACGGTAAATTAACTCGTGTTTCATAAATGGCTGGGAAGTGGTCAAGAGAATGGTAAGATCAAGAAATCATTTTATGTTGCGATGCTCAACTCATTACGATATAGGAAGACCCCGAACCCAACTGCCCATAAGAGCTTGTCAAGCCGGGTAGAACCATCGGCATTCCGTTAGTCAGTCGGGAGACCTCTCATGAAAACCCATATCCCTCATCGGGATTTAAACCCACGCTATGGGGCTATGCAATTTCAAGTTCGGTACTCTAACGTCTAGGCCACGGAGATTCCATCCATGTTCAATGGACAGTGTAGAAAATATTCCCTTATCAAACATTTCCTTGAATGTCAAGGTCGCAGGTATTCCATACATATAACATGTATAACATACATCAGAATATCTTTATCTCGAACTTCTAAATGTCCAACTCTTCTATACGTCGAAGTATAAACGGAGTCCCAAATTATTTGTTCTTTAATTCTTTGTCTTTATAATCCAGACATCTAAACTTCGAACTGTCTCTATGTTGAACATTTTCATAATGTCCATCGTACGTCGAGATATAGAGATTCTACTGTACCCACATATATGTACTGTGCGATACCATTTCCTTACCTACAAAGTTCCGCCTCCGGGAGAACATAAATGGACTTTTTCGTGCTGTCCAATCGGGACCTAAAGCACCAATCGGACTTGTTACCTCTGTCCAGGAAGCAGGTCATATACTGGGCGTATACTGGACATAGAGAAAATATAAGGTTTGAATGCAATGTGTCATTACGAACATGGTCGAAAGGGGCACTTTGTATTGTTACATCGCAATGCAAATTTGGTTTGTGTAAAAAACTGTTCTATGGGTCATGCCCTGTAAACCAGAAAGCTTTACATTTGCTTTTTTAAGGTAACTTCCAGTTTGTTTATTCGCTAATGGGACTAATGGACGCAAATTTAGCCCGATGAAATACTCCAAACTATATTCTTGAAATCCAATTCCGTACGATACATACATGCAGTGGGAGTATGCAGTTTGTATACTGCATGCGACACAGACAAATATTTGTCCAGAAATAAACGCATACGTCCACAATACCACATGCATTATATACTTATCATAATGCATTTATTATCAACGTCTTGTGGTTGACAATGAAGAGAAAGAAAAGCGGGTATTCGTCTGAATGAGACACAAGGAAATCGTAATAAATTTAAAATTTGTCAATATATTCTGGCATATGCAGACGGTGAGCGATATATTTCAAAACCGTTGCAACGGTTTTGGATCTAAATACATATTTCTCCATTGTATACATGCTCTAAATACTTGAATACGGACTAATTTTACATCCAGTGACTATTCTCCAGTATGTCTCACATTACAGTACAACTTCATTATAGTTTTAAAGAAATATAATTGTAATATCGAGCCTTCCTAAAATCTGTGAACAAGCACATTTTATCCTCAAAATGCTGGAAAAGTATTATTGCCTATTCAAACAGGTCTGATCCAGGCCAGCTGCCAAGTAAATTGGCAGCTGACCTGTGATCTTATCTGTTTGCTTCTCTGAGCATCTGTCCTAATATAATTTGAGTAGATATTTATGGTTTATGAAAGCAGACGACACAAAATTCCATTTTTATGAGATCAACCAGCGTTCTAAGGGCTAAGATCATTTATTAAGTCAATAAATACATCTTAAAGTCAATTATAATACAAGACTTACGTTCATAGAGCCCATCCGTTCTGCATAGTTGAGATAGTTCGTGTTCCACACCGTTCAGTTGGCTCAATCCAATTTCAATATGGCGCCGTTCGCTTTCCGGACACTCGTTGGACAACCGCCTAAGGCACATCATTCCATTGAGGAAAGAGCTGGCAACAGAGAAAAACATGTGGTTAGATTGTCTTTATATCAATATATCAATATCCGTTAAATGGGTATGAGGGTGTACTTCGCGTCAACAATGCGAAGTTCTGCATATATATTATAAATGTTCTTGTTCACAGAAGAGGAGATTATGAAAATCAGAATAAAATGCCGTTGAAATAATACAGTGTTTGTATTGTTGTGCGATATATGATAAAATAGCTATTGAAAGCATGACTTGCCTCAGAAAGCGTCGATTTATATGTATATGTACAGTGTATATGTTGTAGATCTCAAAAGCAATGTCACGCTTGTGGTTTTAAATGCATGTTAATTAACTGTATGTATACTATAAGACTTATTCTTCTTAACGAGCAATTTCTTCTTTTCCCACAATGTTTTTCTGTCTTATCAAAAGATTATTTTTTCAATTTCATCACATTTTGAAATGTCGTCCACAGAGTGTTTCAATTTGGGACAGTCGAGATTTTGGAGTTTGGTAAAGGATTAAAGCATACTCAAAATAACTCAATAAATATATGAACGAACCTGCAGTACGACCTGAGTGTTTCGACATCGATCCCTGAGAATAGCCGCTGAGAGCTTTCGTCGAGACTTATCTTCCGGGCGCTATAATCATCAAAGCACCGTAAGGCAACTTCCTGTAGATTTTCAGTGGGGCAAGCGGCCCGGCACGCCGGCATTAAAGTACCTGAAAATATAAAAAGAAAATATACATTTAAATGATTTTATAATTCATAGCCCTACAATGTTAAAGTGCCTGAAAATATAAAATGAAATAGACATTTCGTCGTCCATAGCCCTACAAACATGTAATTTACCCAAATTACTAAACCATTGTGACGCAACCATAATTTGATTGAAACGAGCAATCAATATTTGTTTTACAATGATTGCGCTCAAAACAGAGTTATAAATCATTTCTGGCTAGACAATGACACCATTTTGATATAAGCTTGACGTAAAGTTTTAAAACAACATCTGAATACTTTTTTAAAGTATACAAGATGACGTTTACAAAGTAGCATGGCAAGTGTAAGATACCAAAACGATGAAAGAAGAAATGGCGATTTCTCCCATCTTCCACACTGTCTTTGAATTACACAGCTTACAATCGCATCCCCACATTTGCGTTACGCTTTTCAAAGCCTTTCACACAAATCTTTTATCATAAAGAGTGCCACGTGTTTACATTAACTTCCTAGTTTCTACATCAGAGAAAAAGGGAGCGAACACGAATCTCTGAGGAATCTCATCGTAAGATATTACAACCTGTCACTCAGTAAATAAAGATGTATCGGAAGTTGTAAAGGTGACGACAGACTCCACCCATTAAAACGCACGGCGTAACTGAAGCTGGCTCCACGCTCAGTCGACGCTTGATCAATTCTCAATTACTTATCAATTACAGGGAAACAGCTGTTTTCTGCTGTACCAAGAAACTTACTGCTTACGTATCTACACGCAAACTCCTCACAGTGAGCTCCCTGTATGGGGATGATCACTGCCATCACAAATGTCACGTGACCACCTACTTAGAAACGAAAATGGCATATCAAGATGGCGGCAAAACTAAACAATTGTAATCCATTAGTGCTTTATTCATAAACAAACCCAATTTTATTTTTCAACTTAACTGGTCAGAAATCAATACAACAAGATATTGTTACTAAATTAACTAAGATATCCGGTAATCTCTTAACAAAACAGCATCATTTGAATTTCATCCAAATCTGGATGAAAAATCTTGTGGTGGCAGTGGTCGATGCAACGTAGCAAGGGGAGATCACTGTGAGGAGTAATTTTGATTTGTATAAAGAAATACAGAGAATTCATCATGATTTCAGTGCAAGAGCCATTGTCAGTGGTGAAAACCTCATAGATCAGAACAAGCTATCAATCTCATTCATCCTATAGCAAGGCCGGTCGGTCCAATGGAAATTATTACTTCAACATGCATGCGCGCCTAATAATTAGCCTAGCATGACAAAAATGAGTGTGGGCCGGTGTTGCTATTTCCCGAAGGCACTCTCACACACACAATACGTTACGAATCTTTGTGTTTATGTCTTTGCGAACGTTATCCCTTATGTAGACGAAATTACATGTATCTACATCGTATGGTGATAAGCATAGACTTTTTATAAAACAGTATTTCAACATATAAACATTGATGTACGTATAGGTCTGACAAAATTTCACGGACAGTACATTCCAATCATCGAAGGATTTATGTTTCGGAAATCTGATATCATAAAACAGCTCTATCAGTTAATCCTTATAGTGCTGGAACCGGCTTCATCCTTACGCAAACAGGTTAGAATCCAGGCCTGTGATCTAACCTGTTTGCTACTTCGAGTATCTTTCCCCAACAACACTAATCAGATATTTAGGTTTTGGAAAGCATATGACGCAAAAATCTGTGTTTAGAAAGTTGCCCAGCATTCTAAGGGTTAACTAGACCCACGGGAATGCACTACGTTTATTGCCCCGGGCATTCCACTCTATCTTCCGGGAAACAATATAATATTCGATACCTCTAGGGGGTGGGGGCTATTTCCACATATCTCATAGCTGGATAACAAAGTTCTCTCGACAAAACCGTATCAAAACCGCAAAAATATACAAATTGACTTTGGCCAGACCAAGTAGGCAAAACAAAGGGAGAATCGCTTAACCCTTTAACCAAATAGTAATGGCATTTTACCGCTTTGTTGCAGACGACTTTACAAAACATTGTGGGAAAAGGTTTTCTGTTCTATCTAAAGAATATTTTCGAATTTCATTACATTTTGAAATGTCGTCTGCAAACTCTTTAAATTGGGACAGTCGAAAATGTGTTGTTTGGGAAAGGGTTAAAGATCTACGTATCACCGTGTATGATATCGGCACATGGAAGGTCAGGTCACCCGGCCATAAATCACGGCTAGACAGATATTCGGACATGCGTGGTTAAAGGCAGACGAGGGCCATCATGTCATTAATTGACCAGGGTCACGGAAAAAAACAAAAATGTCCAGCTAAGGATAAGTGTGTGCGGCTTCGGATCAGCATGATGCACGATACACATGGATGCCTTGTAACAACCGGAAATGTAATAAGCATAACATTTCATGTTTGATTACATTTCCGGTTGTTACAAAGTCTCCTTGGTACCGTTTAAATGAAGAATTCAAGGAAAATATTTGCGTAAGTCAAAACTGATAAAGATGGATAGTACCTTAAATGAAATTGCAATGGGACACATCATTGGAATTCTCTCGTAGAAACGATTGCAATGATGTGTTACTTTGCAATATTGGTTAGTCTTATATTGAAATAAAATGAAATGTTGGTTTGAACTTACGCATCTTTTTAGCATGAAATGTTTAATGAAACAGTACCATGGGTAAATATCACCCATTTCTTCGTAGGAGAATTTTTGACGGATTCGAATCAAAACAACAGCAGGCATCAAAAGAAGATGGAGAAAAAAAAATACACATATTTTACGATATTGTGTAGAAACCTCTGAGAAAAAAGGATATATTGTTATTAAGGACTAATACGTTCTTTTTTTGCTGTGAATTCTAAAGCATTCAGCTAAAATATGGTCAATATGAAGTTGTATTGAGTAACAGCTTATTCTACACTTCTTTATAAATAGAGTAGGTGTCACGCAAAGTATGTTAAGCATCGTACCTAGATCAGAATGCATTTCATTGTATAGTCTTCAATGTCCATTTCAACAACAATTTATTGTATGTAATGCCTGGTTCATTTAGGTTGAAGGATGAACCATAACTTAATTGCCAATTTAGGACGGTCAAAAATTAAATGAGTGCAACCTCTGGCATTTTTTTACTCACCCAGGAAACTGCCCGTCTCATTAAATTTCAAATCTTTCGCAACAGTGACTTCAACTCCTTTCTATATTAAAACAAAAGATGACAGGAGACATTGTTTGGTGCGTTACATGACTATTGTAGTTTTTATACTGCCGTGATACACGTCTATTGGGCAGTGATTAATTAAGAGAAGATTTATAGTTCTGTGTGCTAGCTGGACAAGCATGACCCGATGCTGACCTCCGATATTAATCGGTTGTTTATGACTAAAATGGTTCCGACCCTGTGACGGAGTGGTTTATCTTGACGACGAGACAATTGTTGGTGGTACAGTTTTTCTACCATACAAATTGCATAGCAAAGTTATTTGCCTGAGTTTGTTTATGTAATCAAATCTTGTGTTTATTTTTGAAGCCTGTGTTAACAACGTCCCACTTTTTGATAGAACGCTGCAAAAAAAATGTTGGATGACACCACTTTTTTCTATGGGAACAGACAAAGACCTAATAAACACACAGAGCAATTTTCCTGTTTCAATCGTTTTATGGCCTGGAACTTATTTCATTTTAGAGACTAAAAGAACTTAATCATTTTGTGAACAGTCGCACACAACACCAGTAATGAAAAGATCCATGCTTTTTTAAACCGTGCTCGTGAATTAGCTTCTTATCTTTTATTTGCATTCCCCGACTTAAGCAAGTAGAACCCTGTGTAAAAAAATCTGATAATTAATTACATGCCAAGAGTTAATCATCCTTGTCGCTCATTTATAAAACTTCGCCTATTTTCCCCCTGTTAGGATTTCCACTCTTCTCTGTTCGTTCATACAAACAATCGCAACCTTGCATGGAAGTGAAAAAAGCAAGACGAAATTGACGAGTCGACAGAAACTTCTTCCATTGTTTGTCGGAGGATATAACACAATAAGATGGTTCAATGCAGAGCTAAAGTTTTAAAAGTGAGTCCCTCATTTTGTGAATGACTTGCTGCAGTCTTGTAGTAAACATTCGAACAGTTCTGAACGTTTGGAAGCAATGTCCATGTGGATACGCTTTTCGAAGGCTGGGAACAATTTCATCGGTTAAACAATATTACGTATTTACTTCTAGGCGTTTGGGCGACCGGCTAATTCAAAGATCAGAATAGAATATTCATATTGGCCTGTGTGGAAACGAGTAAGAAATGGATGACTTCTGGCTGAACGCTTCCATTAGTCATTAACGAACCATAACCGGTTAGATCAAGATCTTCTTCGTTTTCTATCATAATGTGTAGTCCTCAATAAGCATTCTAGGTCATATGTCATAGGTTAACCCTCATAGTGCTGGAACCGACTTCATGCTTATGTAAACAGGTTGGATCCAGGCCAGCCGCCAATTAAATTGGCGGCTGGCCTGTGATCTAACCTGTTTGCTACTCTGAATAATTTTCTTCTGGTCAGATGCTTTTTATGCTTGGAAATGCAACGGTTTGATAATATCATCATTATCATTGCATATGTTCGTTTCCGAATAGAATAATCTGTCATTTCGCACGGATTTAACGGCATATTTGCACGAATAAATTCACGAGTTTATTCAAGTTTTATAAAATTCTCTTCGCGTCTGTATGATATTAAGGATGGAAATGTCTTTTTGTCAAAAGAGGTGACCCTTAGCCCTTCCCTGCAAATTAATTGCTTTTGAAACATAACCGCAAATACATTTGTAGAAACCGTTTCATGAAAAGCCCCACTGACTTTCTAATTGGACGTGACAAATGTATAAAGCGTTATTCAGACGTAAACATTATGTGTATCAGTGTTTATTTACGTTTGGTTGTGTTTACCTGTGTTTATTTTTGTTTCTTTGTGTGTTCGACTCATCAAATAGTAATGGCAATACAAATGTATATAACTACGCCAACTTTTCAAGATTTAGCAGCAAATGGTCACTGAAAAATTCTCAAGGCCTTATTTCAACATAAAAGAAGGCAGGATGGCGTTGAAGTTTCAAGGCAACATTTTACAAAAACGATGTCATACATCACTATGCATCTGTGAACTTATTCTAAAGTAGGCACACCACACTAAGTCAAACGGTTGGTAAATGATAGGCGGTGCCATAATTCATATCCTCGAACAATCCATCATTAAACCATTCATTAGGTCTGCCCTAGTCTTATTGCTCGTTAGGAATTGAATTACAAACGCCTTTATCGTGAGACAATGCGGGATTGCGCAACCCTTTACCAAACGTTAAATTTTCGCCTGTCCCAAATTGAAAGAGTTAGCAGACGACATTTTAAAGTGTGGTGAAATTGAAAAAATCGTCTTCTGGTAAGGTAGAAAAATTAATGTTAAGAGAAATGTCTCCCTTTTCCCACAAAGTTTTCCAAAGTCGTCTGCAACAAAGTCGTCAAATGTCGTAATTGTTTGGTAATGGCTTAAACGTTCAACTCGTTTGTTATGCGCAAGTAATGTTTCACTCGGGGAAATATTTCCCATAAACAAAGCAAACTGTTGATTAAACCTTATATTCATCAATAACATTGTTACATAAATCGAATGGGTGTAGTTATAATTTGAATAAATTTCATCTCCGCTATGAGTCACCGTTTAAATGATTTTCCATCTTCGTAATTGTTGCATCTTAACACATAGAATGCTGGGTAATTTTCTCAAGATATATTTATTGTCGTCTGCTTTCCAAAACCATTACTTTCCCCTTAATTTTGATGGGGAAAGATACCCAGAGTAGTAGACAGGTTTAATCCCAGGTAAGCCGCCAATTTAGTTGGCGGCTGACCTGTGATCTAACCTGTTTGCCTAAGCATGAAGACGGTTCCATCACTTTAAGGGTTTAAACGCCCGTTTAATCGTGTTTTACTTTCTTACATGGTTCCATCATCAAATTAACGTATACGACAAATAATGAAAAATGTCAGATTAAATGGTCATTAAGGGAAATTCCAGCGTATGGCACACTTATTATGACAAATGATGCAGGTTATTCATTAAGACATGTGATGCAGGTGAGTCGATGTGAACAATTAATGGGCGCACAAAAATCGCAGTGAAAAAGTCGCAGTTGAATGAAAGGTTCCAGATCAGTTCTTTATTTCGAATATCGTGGTCAAGATCAGTTCTACATTTCGAATATCGTGGTCAAGATTAGTTCTACATTTCGAATATCGTGGTCAAGATCAGTTCTACATTTCGAATATCGGGGTCCAGATAAGTTCTATATTTTGAATAATGACCCAGAGCAGCACAGTTTGCTGACAGTTGAGCAAAAATATCTGCACACTGCCTACCGTGTTATACATATAATAGTCCAAACCTTTGGATACATTAGTTGATATCTTATCTGATTTCGCATAGCAATCGTTCAGGTATTTCATTTTATTTCAAACCGCTTTAAAATCTGACACAGGCTGTAAGTATGTACATTTATTTGTCCCCAGTAAAAGAGATATTTCATACGTCCGGTCCAAACCTTCGGATACCTCATTTAACATGTTATCTGATTTCGCAAAGCAATCGTTCAGTTCTTTCATTGTGTTTCAAACCACTTTTACATTCGACACAGAATATATATTTATCACCGGTAAATGAAGTATATCATACTCTCAGAAATCTAGATAGCTGTCTCCGGGTATATTAATCTACAGTGTAAAAGAACGGTGCATACTCGATTTGCATCTAGAAAAGTCTGACGAAGTCACAACAATGAACCATTTTTCCACGACACATCCGTTCGATGAATCTTCCCAGCTAATTACCAGGCAGCCTTCAATAATTCCATAATTAATAGGCCCTTCTTTCCCTCTCGGAACTAAAGACTAAAGGGGGCCGATTTATAATCTTCATTAATTAATAAAGAGACGAGAAGTTCTGATGGATGAGAAATGAGTAGACGGTAGACGTATAGGAGGAACTAGCTAGATAATGAACACACTGGAAGTGTGGTGTCATGAAAGGGGGCTTTTATTTGTAAATACTAACAGCGTCTGTGGCATAGTTAGAGTATGTAACTTGACAACACATGGTTCCTCTCCGAATGGGTTCAAATGTTGACAAGGGATATAGATTTTTATGAGAGGTAGTCTCCCGACTGACTAACGGAATGCCGAGGGTTCTACCAGGTTTGGCCAGCCCTTATCAGCAGTTTAGCTTATTTAAGAGCCGGACATCGCAACATAACTGGCCTATTGTTGACGCAATGTAAAACCTATATAAATAAATACTTACAGCGCGCTTTGGTGAAGAAGTCGAGCTTTATAAGGAGAAGCAATTTGATGTTCTGAAGAAACTGTTCACGACAAAAATATTTACATTTTTTATTTACTTTGTCTCCAAAAAATTGCAACTCAATTGCTGTCTGTTGGTACTTTTAACTAGACTATTTCTAATGTCATCAAACTGAACGAGGGTTAATTGTTTAAATACAGATAGGTTTCAACAATTGCGCATGATGTGTAGTGCAAGCTTTTATCTTACTAAACAATATCGCCACATAACCCTTTTGATCATAGGCTTCAATCCATTCTTTTTAGATTATATCAAAGGTATGGTGCGTGTTTCCATTCAAATCGACGTATGCAAGCGTGGAGAATCTTTTTGTTTCCATTTTTAAACCGTTCTTTGGTAATAAAGCATTGGAATGTGAATTATGTATCTGTATATAATGCATGATAAGCTCTAGTTATCTTTAATTTAAAGTCTACTTTTCTTCAACCTCTTCAAGACCGTTTGGATATCCTTCAAACTTCAATTTGTTAAGTTAAAAACTGAAATACTGTAAAATACTATACCCAGACGAATTCGGGCCGGTGATACCGCTCTGTATGCATTTCCCTCAACTTCTCATATCTCAACGCCGAACTGTTAGATTTATAGCAGCTCTTATCCGGCTTGACGTAACGTATGCATCAAAATCGAATTATCTTAAACACGCTCTATCATTAGGCAGTGTTTGGTCTACGGATATTTATCTATCTCAGTTTGAAAAGAACTGCATGCTGTCATTGGAATTTGAATAAATACGGCTCTGGCTTGACTTATGCCTTTCTATTTTGATACTTCTTTTGGTATTAAGGCATCCCATCTTCTACCACTATATTGAGTGTGTATCCCCCCACCCCACCCCTCTAAAGGCCATATTTTGTGAGTATTCGCGCTGAGAAGCTGAGAAATATTATACAACTGCGATATTAGTGCCGATGTAGAGTTTCAACATCCTGTCTTAAAAAGGTCTCCGGACCAAAACACAAACTTAAAGTGTCAAAACGGCTTAAAACCATTGACACGTAATTAAACAGGTACAAGAATTGTTCATGAAATCTTGATAGTAAGATTTATATAGCCTTGCATAACTCGGATGATCCAAGCTGAGACTGGGGTACGTAGAATGAAATTTCTACTTCTGGATCATTCGGACTTAGTCTTGCACTGAATTATCCGCTTGAAACACAAAGGTTAACAAAGGGACCCTCTTCACTTACTGTTACATAGCCCATGCATGTATGAATTACTGGGGAGGGATCCAATTCTAGACAACCTAACATGCATCGCATGTTGCAAACAATATTGTAGAACTGTTCCCATGATATATAGTCGTAAAGGAGTTTTCCAATCAGCTCAGTGTCTGGCTCAAATCAAAGGCAGTGTCCCGAAGGATCTTCAGGACGCTTTTTTTTAAAGAAAAATCTGATCTATACTCACTAAACATGCAAAAATGTTGCTGGAAAGTAATGCTGAGATATACGATTTTGTATTTTCTTTGTGTGTGTGCTTTTTTTTTTCAATCTAGTGGGCCTCCTTTGAGAGCTTGGATTGATTCAATTATTATATACGTGTACTAAAAATTAACGTTTGTATTTACACCTTGGTATAGATTTTGATACACATGAAAACTCCTTAAAGGTATTTGCAACATTGGAAGCGACCTTACGATCCGTAAACAATGTTGTCTAAATCTAAACGCCGAAAATTGAAAGCAGACATTGCAAAAGATTTCGACTTTACTGGTGTTACTAAATATTTGTGTTTTTTTAAAGAAAGGATTTGACAGATTGGAAAATGTATTGTGTCGAACAGGAATTTGGATTATAAGATACACACACCTAAGGTATACCCTTGGAATAGCTATAGTACTAGTAAGTTTCTGACACAGGTCCCGTATGGGTCCACTTCGTCATTGCCGTACCAACATGTTTCAGTTTTGTAACAGCGATTCCGGATACAACAGTATTAGGCTAGGGCTCCGTAGTGACTTGCCAAACGCCACAACAACGGAACCAGAGGTCTCTGTTGGGCTCGAACACGTAACTCCCGAGTTCTGAGTCCACCACCTTAACCACCTAGCTACGTAGGACCCTTATAGGTTGTAGACGACTAAAACATTCAATTCAATTTAACTGTAAAGATTAGACCAGTGTGGTACTGCCTAAAATCACCATCTTCATTTCCAATGTCAATTCTATGTCAGACGGGATTCCGTGACCATAAAACACTCTGCAGGCGCCAATCTAGAGTGCCTTTCCCATTTACGTACATTACATTTCGTCTGCAGAGGACTGCAATCACTAAAAGGCATTTTGGCAGTAAACACGCTCGTTACGGTTGTGTAACATTGGCCACTGCACGAAGACATGACAAGGTCGTACTAAAAGTTGGCAAACTACCGTTGCATTCTGAAATCAAACATGTATTATATAGAAAACGGAAACCATTTTATTGAAATGTCACGGACTGTCCCTGGCATTTTATAGGGATGGCATATTTTGCTATCGCTTGGTAGTTAAAAAAAAATGAATACGACAAGACGAAATCAATCCGACAACTGTCCACATTGTATGAGTAAATGATAAGGGAAAAGTTAACCTTTCCCTTCTTCAGAGATTTTGGGACAGATCCAAATTGAAAGCATTGACAGATAACAATTATGGTTTATGAGCAATAACATTTCCCTATGTTATTGGGTAGAAAGCGTTCACTAAAGGGGCCGTCTTCTTTAGTAGATGTGTTGCTTGTATATGAGGGAAAATGACATGATGAAATGATTCGGCCAGACCACATCGTTTTCAAAAGTTACCCAAAGACGTCCAGTTCGTCCATAGATGATTGTTTATGTTATAGGCTATAACTTATGTCTTAAATAATCATAACATATCATAAGATAATTAAATTCAGCATTAAACATAAAAAAACATATATAGACTATAGTACGAATGCATAGTCCGTTTGCATTGCCTCTTAAACTGAGTATTGGTACATGTACTGGAGGAGAGAATGGTTCCTGGTTCTACAGAAGGATTTTTCTGAACATATAACGGGGCATTTTTTTCCCTTTCGAATCCGTTTGTTTTTGGAAGATTAAAAATCTCCCATTTGGTAAAAAATAGAAGAATGCCTAAGGAAATATCGCAATAATTTGCTCGTACAAACATACAATCTAGATTACTTTGGTAGATTTATTCTTTTCAAGAAATTCATCGGTGCTTAAATCCCATTTTTATGTCTATTTTCTTGTAATTTAGTAGATTCACGCAGCTGAAACCGCCATTAAAAGAGCTGATAACTCGTTTAAAATCTAAATGTAATGCATTATATTCGATAACCTGGTTATTTTATAAGAAACCACCTGAACACACATATTGATCTACCACGCATACAAGCGACATTTAAAAATGAAGACCTATATATTTTAAACCCTTAGATTACGATATTACTTTCTCAAAATACATTTTGTGTCATCTGTTTTCCAAAACCTTAATTACCTGCTTAATTACAAAAGGTACCCAGAGTAGCAAACAGGTTAGATCACAGGTCAGCCGGCGGCTGGCCTGGGTTCAACCTGTTTGCATAAGCTTGAAATCGGTTCCTTAACTCTTAGGGTTTAACGACTTTAACTTTTTCTGGAAAGGTTTAAACACATTACACAAACTGTTCGTTTTCTTAGGCGTTATTTCGGTGATGCAGAATAGCCGACAATCCTTTCGTTACTTTATTTTCGATTAACGTATTGGGTTATCCATATTAATTCAGAAAGTAAGAAATGCATCATGCTGCACGATGCGGAAAGCTATATCGACTTTGGCAGAATTGTTCCTACTCAAATCAAAACTTGCTGATAACAAACTTATCGATAACAAACACATTTAAGTCGTCATACATTGTATCATTTTACAATTTTGCCGGTTTAAAAATCTTAATGAATGTAATGGATTAAAAACTGTGTAAGAACATGATTGAAAATAAGACTACCACCACCACCATCGCCAACAACAACAACAACAACAACAACTAAGTCTGTGAAGAAACCACGTGACTCAGCAGGTGAGCGGTGCGTGAGTCTCGTCTTGTACCGTGGTTTAACGAGACTTCGGTCGTAAATGATAAATACAGCCTTATAAATTTGTGCATGATTACATCTTTATTCGACAATTTGAAGAATCCAAGACTTTGATTTACCGCGCTGATAAGCAGCGGGAAATACAGAAAACATCATTTCGGATTAAAAGAAAGAACACGTTATGTATAAATGGTCCCCTTGCAATTCTCGCTTCAAGTAAGAGTTCGAATTTTCAAAATCCCTTTGATATCTCAAACAATAACGAAAATTAATTTACCTTCTCAGTAAGGGGGCTTAAATGTTTGTAAATAGAGGTATGTTGAATAAAGCATCATGTCTTCTCGAGTGATACGATCATGTTAATCTTAGAATAAAGACGTGCACATACAGAATTACATTTATCCGTCTCCAACATGGGGAAATGCGTTTGCTCCAAAATATCTAGGCTATTGGTTAGAGTAGAGTAAAAAAGGGATATAGTCTAGTAGAGTGGAGTGTAGAAGGGTAGAATAGAGTTAAGACGAATAGATTAGAGTAGAGTGCAGTAGAGTATATTGTACACTGTAAACAAATCATTATCTTATATGAGATGAAATAACTCAACAGGAAATCTTCATGTATTTCCTACTTTCTTAGCAATGAACGACTAAGAATATGTTATAGTTGGCCTACCTTACTATTGTTTTTGTAATTTAAATGATATATGCTTGTACTTGTGGGCATGAAACCTTTTTACCATAATAAATCATCAGTCTATATATATCTATCTATGTATTTGATTAAGCTCTTTAACACCATGAGCTCTTTTGCTGATCCATGTTTATTTTTGGCATGTACAATATTGTATTAGCTATATAACATGTAATGTTTATTATGCAATGAAATATCGTTATAGTTATAGTTATTAGAGTGCATTATGATAACAGAATACATTGCTAAATACGAACAATATATTCCTTTAACTAAGTGGTTTATAAAGACGCCTGCAGGGGATGGAGTATATACTATAGGTCGATGGTCGTCCTAGATCAGCAAGAACAACAAGTATATGACCATTACAAAGGGACAGTTATGATGGTATCATATTTCAAAGATCGATAACTTCTGTTTGATGGTTCCCGTTTCCGTATTTTGAAATGCCATGTCCCGGGGGACCAGCAATGCTGCGGTATCGGTTACATTGACCTTTATAAAGTCATCATGAAATGCATCAAACCGGGAACCAATGTTACAATGTACCACAACTTATTTATGTGGAAGAGAATGAGACCCAAGTAGAATCGATGATGAAGTTGGTAATTTCTGTTTGGTAGCAAACTTTTGCTTTAAACAAGTATTAACATTCACTTATTATGTACACACATCAATCTGGACATATCGGGCTTATCCAATAAAAACACTATCTTATATATTTCTCAGATCACGGAGATACCCAAGTACATGTAGTTATGATTAATTTCCTCAGGTTACGGAAGTACCCGAGTACTTACGATTGATCCCGGATATCGGACACGTGGCCCATTGGCAGGTATCAATAACACTATTTAAGTTGAAAATTCTTCCGTATGATATATTGTAGATCGTGTTTCGGCTGTCACGGACGTATAAAGATAGAGTCGTAAACTTCCATTTAAATGGTGTAATTATTATAATGAATATGCCCTTGAATGTGTCTGTATATTTGGTCATAATTCCGCAGATAAAACGTCGAGTCTAGGTCACTTAGATGGCTGAGTCGCACAAATCAATCGTCTTTAAGATATATGGATCATGGCTTATTCTAGCAATCCGTTTGATCTATAATTGAGTGTGCTCATCGAATCTACCCATGGTGTAGATTGATCAAAAGGTTTGTGAGGACTTAAATCGGTCTGGCTCAAAACATTTGACATCCGCAAAAGGCATGTACACACCAGTTATACTTTATTTGTTTAGAAATCACGTAATCGTGTAGACCAAATACGCTGTTTCGTTATATAATGCCAATTTCAGTTATAAATGAAATGAAACTTATACGATACGGCCTGATTAAAAATTTCCGTAATTGAATTCCCTGGATGAAATATAACTAATGGTCCGACCTCGTTCTCCTAAGCTATAGGTCTACATATACTACATTCATGTATGTCTCTGAGCAGATATAGACAGTCTTTCTCGAGATATGGCTCATTTATGAAATGAAAAATGTCATTTGCCTGTCGAATATCACACGAATTATAACAGTACATGGTCTGTTAGGCCTCAACTTTGGATTAAGTGATCAATTCAATTAGAAACAATCAGCAGACATTCTCAATACTTCAGCGAGCAATAGTTCAAAACTGCTAGATCAAGGTGGGTAGAACCATCGGTGTTACGTAAGTTATACCTGTAGCAGAAAAGCCCCCCTCTCGTATAAACTGCTATTCACTGCATGCTGGTACAAAAGAGAGATAACGGCAAATAAATCGGGATTGTTCCTCTGTTGATGTACTTGATAAGATTTGGAAAGCTTAATTCGTTTTGATTTATCTGGATTTATCTTGATTTATCGAACAGAGGTTCATTATAAAGAACTGGTATTGACAGCGAAATGTGCAGGTTATGACTGATCGAAGATTCAATACAAAACTAGTGTAAGGCATTTACTTTTGTGTAGGGCTTAATGTGATATTGTCTGACATCAAGCTCCTGTCTGCTAAAATGATTGACTATAGCGAGTCCAATCGAACGCGTATCAACAATATAGGGTCTAGAGAAGAGAAAGATAAATGACTTAAGGCAATACGCATTTCATTTCAAACTCTGTTTCAAGTCAGAACGTTTGGATTCATTTCAGAATGGGTTATGTCATCTTTCGCTCCCTATGACTAATGAAATAATGATTGTTACATCACTGCAAGTATTATGTAAGTTGGATGGAAGGGTAAATCATTTTCTATTAGATCATCCTTTGATTTGTTCCCATTTGTTTCTCACCACTGTCGAATTATGTCTTTCGCTCCGTAGCACTAATAATAATAACAACTGTAACAATTTGCTTAATGTGAGTGCCATAAAAATGAAACGTGTTACTCTTCGACTGTTTTTTGAAGACTCGTCTTCAGTCGCGGTTCTACTTGATTTCTCGCCACTGCTCAATTGAGTTCATTTCGGAAAGCAGTAAGCAACTATGTAATAGAATTATGAAGCTTTTGTGAGGATATTCCAGGCTCAAAAGTAGGTGAACCGACTGTCCCATTATGACAAAAGTATTGTCAATAGCGGAGTGAAAAGTCCCAAAGCACTTCGGATCTTGGTATCGCTTTACTAAACAACTTAAGGAAAAAAATTGCGTAAGTCGAAACTGATAATCATAAATATTGTCTTAAATGAAAACACAATATTGTCATGTGAGAGACAATTCCAATGATGCGTTACGTTGCAATATTGCTTAGCCATAGATTGGCAATATTGCATAGCCATATATTGAAATAAAAATGACTGTTGTCTTTAACTTGCGCAAAGCTTTAGCATAAGATGTTTACTAAAACGGTACCCTGGTCCTATGTATAGACACACCAACTGTAACGGAAACCGTTTAATTGTACAGATTTTTTTATCCATGTATCTCTACTTGTCTACCTATCTCTCTTTCCTGCAATGACGAGTCACCTGTCCATACAACATGTTACGTTCATTTTTCAGCTGCAAGACTTACGGCTCCGGGCGGGTTTTTTGCGTATGATGTACCTTTCACTTTTCCACAAAGCCTTCACAGATGAGAGGGTTTTATTATTAATCACGTGATGCAGGAGATAATTATCGTTCTAAAGTGTCGACTTTAATTAATTACTGAATATGATAAATATCGTAACTCCCGCATACCTCGCCCGGGGGGAGTGCGTTTACCCTTTTTTCCTGTAATGTCAACTCCTTAATACGGATATTTGTGTAACTACTTCTAGTTGAAATTAAGATGCATGTGTAATAATGTCAACTATACTATTCACGCTTTTTATCCAGCAACGTTAACTCCTTGATACGGAATTTTGCGAGTGCTTCTGGTTGAAAGTAAAATAAAGATATAATAATGTCAATTGTACTATTAAACAATGTTTTCAAGTTAAAGTGACTTATAGGCCCAAATAGGCTGGGCGTTGTAAAAAGTGTTATATATTATATGTCATTTATCTGTACATAACGCAATGTCGCTATAATGAAATTCAATTAATAACTTACTTACTTACTAACTAATCGAAAGGCGACAAAAACAGCATTGAAACCGAAATATGATGTTAGAAACCGATGTGATTAAAGAACACACTTTCCTAAGAAGCAATGCATTCTTTTTATAACAAAGCTTTCTAAAGACATTCGCAGAAAATGCGTCAATGTGACGTTTTATTGGATAAGGAGTTAAGTATAAGGAACTAATCATCAACTAGTTGAATTGATATAACATGGAAGATTTATGACGTTATAATGAGGTTCTATGGTTTTAGACGTAAGATGAAACATAGTGGCAAAATAAGGATTTGCTTAAAATGAGCAAGTTTACAAACTGTCTTGTATGATGATATTCTAAACATATCCTAGGTCTTCTGTGAAATGCAAAATGTTTCTGAATTTTACCAATCATTGCGCCCACAAGTGTACCTAAATAAGTTACAGTTCTTGATAGTTCCTGTCTACAGAAAGAATATGCATACATGTTGGGTGAGTATAAAACAAAGTCAGACAACTTTAATTTGTAGCTCTCCCTTTTAACAAGGGTATCCTGACCGAAATAGATGAATCGTACTGACACATATGTCTATCCGAGACATTTTGGGTAATTGGAACAACACTATGGCTAAAGATTGTAATTCTGGTTTTGGACTAGGGAACAACGCTACATAACCGAAAAACTGTTGAAAGCTGCGCTAAACTAGTGGCATAAGATGACATCGCCTGGTTGCTGATTGAACAAGGGAGGACCTTCATTGTTTTACTTTATGTGTGCCATAAAATATTTTTTGTATGCACGGTTGCACTTCATTATGTATGCAGATATTCCCAGTTACAATTAACTGTGATTTAAATTTGAATTAAACTATGGATAGAAAAAGATCTAAACTCATGACCTAAACTTAAGTCATACGCTATTCGCTCCTTACTCAATCTTCATGTATTCTGATTGGCAAATATATGACTGGAACGAATATAACCCAAATAGAGTCTAGAATTAACATTTCAAGCAAAATACAATACATGTAAGTAAACATCATTTTCTGTATCCCTTTTCCGCTTCGATATTGTTGCAGACGTCGTGTCGATCGTAACTGCTCGGTTATTTCCGTGACCCGAGAAATATGTTTTCATTGGATAAACCCGCTGAGTTCAGATTGATGTCGTGTAAGATAGACGGAGTTCAGATGACCATTAATGTCGATACGTGTTCAGTTTGAATATGTCTGCTGTCTGGCCAGTAAATCGCAGACGACATTAAAGCTAATGGATCCCTAATTAGCAGACGAAGAAAACCCAAGGTAGCAGACGGTCTGTGATGATAAATGGACTAGAGATGAAAATGGAGGGAATCATCGTCCGTGCTTTAACACTTTACCAAACGCCAAATTTTCGACTGTCCCACATTGAAAGAGTTTGCAGACGACATTTCAAAATGCGATGCAATTGTAAAAATAGTTTTCTGATAGGACAGAAAACATTGTGGGAAAATGAGAGATTGTTCGCGCATTAAAAGGACAAATTCACCAAACAATACCGGTTAATTTTCAAATAGCTCTTTACAATAAATCTGCAATAGTATGGACCAAAATTGTTCTCATTTAAAAGGTTACACTGGAAGCAAGAGCTGATTCGTCAGACAGCCATGCACAATATCTGACCTTTCCAAAAGGTCATGATTTCAGAATGTAAATAAACGATCCATGTCTATAACGTCAAGTGGCCATTCCCGCACGCCCGGTATCCCTTTTTTATAGAAAACATTATGAAAAATAAATGACCACCATTAGGAAGTGTTAATGATCAGATGAAAGACAAACTTTGAAGTCGGACGCGCGAATCTCTGATGAGTTTTAGATATAGACCGCTTGTATGCACTTAATAAAATATGTCTTTCAACGTGGAAAATGGGTTCGAGATCATATCGGTTAGTCCTTTAACCCTTTACCAAACGCCAAATTTTCGACTCTCTCAAATTGAAAGAGTTTGCACACAACATTTCAAAATTTGATAAAATTGGAAAAACAAATCTTCTGTTAAAGTGGAAATCATTGTGGAAACAGGAGAAATTGCTTGTTACAAGCAATTTCTCCTTTTCCCAAGCCATTTCTCCTTTTCCCACAATGTTTTCCCGAATTGCAACACACTGGTCAAGTGTTAGTATTGTTCGGTAAGGGATTATTCTATAGTACTTAACACATATGCATATACCGAGAAAGTTTATAGAATACAGAAAACACTGTGACAAAATGGTAGATTGTTCTTGATGGTTGATTCATCAACTTTTCTTAAAACCTTCATCAAAATATCTCATCTCAGACGAAATGCACGTTCGAATAGATATTCGTCGTCTGCTATTGCTTTCAATTTGATTTAGCCACAAATCAACATAATGGGGGATGTGGTTAACTATTTACCAAAAGGCCGCACAATACCGCCTCAAAATGGTAATGACTTTCGGACGACAATTGAAATAAAATAAATTTCAATTATATGTAACTATCTGTGTGCTCCATCCGATTTTTGCATAAGCACAAAATATGCATCTGGGCCTTAAAGGTGCTTGTTTGTTTATGAGATGATTTGCAAGTCAAAACAATATAGAGTGTAGTATTTAATGGAAAGCAAATACTTACTGAACGCTAAATAGATTCAGAATCTATCAATATAAGTAAGTATGCAACAACGGTATGTGATTGATTTCATACCCGTCGCAACGTTTTTGGATCTGAATACATATTTATACGTTTCATACATCCTCTAAATACTTAAATAGAAACTGATTTGACTTTAAGATGGCTTTTCTCAAGAACACATCATACAGCAGTAAAGCTGATATGCAATTTAAAAGCAATACAACTTTGATTTCAATTTGTCCCATTCCTCAAAGCGGCGAAAAAGCACCTTTAACCAACTCGATGAAACAGTTTCTAGAAAAACAAGAGACACGTTTTATCGGTACAGCTTCAAACGAACGATAAATATCATTTATTTGATTGGAATACGTTTGAAAGGATTTTGCATACTGACTCGGGAGACAGAAACATGAGTCTAGTTCTGGAGTTCATTTTTTTCTCCCTTTAATCAAATGAGCCTTTTTTATAGTTCATGCCGAAAGCACTTCAAAGTTCTGTCTGTAAAGGAAGTTGGTTACAAGCACTTAGATATCTCAGAACCCACTTAGCGCTTTACCAAATCATTCTTAATTAAAAACATTTGCATTCGTCAATAACGTGTGTCAAACAAATAGAAAATCATACTTTGCAAGGAAAAATCATTCTTCTGAAATATTATGTTATCATGGAATCGTCATGGAATCAATTTTGGTCCTTTTCGTACAATGCATTAATCAAATACACAGTTTGTATAATGCACGAGTACAGCCTATGTTTCTCTAAGGGTTAAAACACGAAAGATGAAAGCGAGGTTCCAAACTGCCTAGAACTGAAGTCTTCGTTGCATGCCTGATAAATTAGATTCATACTGCGAAACATGGTTCATAGTTAATGTCTACATGTTTAGGAAGTGGGGACCGCGTTCTCAATAAACGGGCAATCATTTTATAGATTTGAGGGGTGGACGTGTTTTATAAAGGTTAGAATAGAACAGAACAGAACAGATAAGCATTAAAGGTGCTTGTTCACAGAAGGGAAACTAGTTTGAACGTCAAAATAAAATGTATTTTGAAACAAACAGTTTTTTTTATCATTCTTTGACCATCCTGCACAGTCAATGATTATTCATTCGAGTTTATCTGTTGAAACAGGAAACGAACCAACGCTCTAGTATTTCCTCACAAACACGAATGGCTTTACAACAGTTTACCAAATTACACTGGAATAAAGACCGGCCGAGCCAGAATTCGAACCTGGGACCGTTCAACTGTTTATCGGTCTTGTGATCGACCAATCAAAGGCAGGTCAACTCATGTACCCTATATACAGGATTTCCTTTTCTCACAATAATCTCTACTGGGCAAGATATACCGCCAGTCGCAGCTACCCCATAAATGCTTAATCATACATGTTAAACACATTTTTTTTCTTCTTTCTTTTTTTTTTTAAATCGGTTCGTTAATGGGTAAATCGTGTAATTGAATTTCAACGGTTTTTTCCTCTCGCTGAAAATCCACTCAAATAACAGATCCCAGGATGCCTAGTCACACTGTCTACATAGGGTCCGCGTAGACCAGAAACGGGGTCTAAATCTGGTCTAAACCCCTTCGGACTTCGGAGAGTTTTGTGAGAACTAGAGTGTGGTTGTTTGACAAGAATCTTAATAAAAAGTGCAACGATGAGCGCTTTATTTTATTTTCACGCATGTTTTCCTTTCCTATTCCACTTAATGAAGAAATCAAGGGTTATTCAGTTTCGACAGCAAGAATTTAAACGAAAAATGCAATGATGAAAGTAAAGCGTGAAGAATTTCTCTATGTTACTTTAAAGGTGCGTGTTCACAGATGTGAGGAAATTTGAAAGTTTGAAACGAATGTCTTTTAAAAACAAAATGAAAACATCCTTGAAACAATACGATTTTTGTGTTATTGTTTGAAATACAATTAAAACAGCCATTAAAAGCAGAATGAATTCAGGAAGCGTCATTCTATTTAAATATTTACAGCTTATACGTTGTAGTTCTGACAAGCGATACCATGGTTTTGGATTAAAATACATGTTAGTTCACTGTATACACACTTTAAAAAAATCAAAACGGTAAAATTTTGCTTAATTAAAACGGTCTAATTTTGCTTCCAATGACATTCTTCAGTGCATTCCATATGACTGCATACTATGTTGTGCAATTTTAAAGAAATTCATTTTTAACTTCCAGAATTTCTTACATCTGTGAACAAGTACCTTTAAACAATGCACATAAACCTTTTCATATAAGAGCTGAGGAGTCGCATAACCTTACTATTATTATGATTTATGTGTACTTTTATATCAAAAATGGCAATCATATAGCGGGCCCAGACGTTTTACTATGGCTTCAGAAGCCAGATTTATGACACCAGTCCCGTTCTTCTGCTGAATCTGGGGAAAAAAAGTCGCAACTCTTCCGACGCGGAAAATAGAGCTATCTTTATGTTTTATTTTAGCATTTAAAGCATTTGCAGCTAATTGCTGCAATCTCTTAATGATAAATCGTTTATCATTTAAGACTAGCATTATCCACTTTCGAGCCCAGCATTGATATGCGAGGTTGTTGTAGATATCTTATCCATTCCCGCCTATGGTAATTACTGACTTATCCAAAGTAAATAGATGGCTACACCAAAGTACATGTAGATACGCATGGTATGGTAATATTAACATATCTATAACAATGAGCAATTAGTCTGTAAAATTATTTTTTTAACAAAATGACCGTCGTTTTAAAGCTTCACAAATGAAATTGACAAGATTGATTATCTTTTTATTGCTATTTGACTTTACAATACTAAAACATTTTTGAACATATTTGGGCAAATATAAAGTGACTGTTTAAACCTTAATACCAATCCAACGGAATAGCAACAGCAGAAGACATTTATAATGTACGAAAAATATCGGAGACTTTACAATAGGAGGAATAACTAATGAATACTAGATATAAAAAATCGCATGTTATGAGCAGCTTTTTCTTTTGTCACAATTGGATATTCTCTAAACGTCTATGACAGGTCTGTTGAAATTTGAATAAAAGAGAGAGAAAAAACAGTAAGACGGACATAAAATCGCTAGTATTCATTACCCAAAGGGTAATACGCGTAAATTTGACCGCAAGTTTGACCGCTATGAGATGAGATGTCGGGTTCGATAAACTGACCAATGAACATAGAACCGATCAAACCTAGCATGATTAATTTCGGTCGCTAATGATGGGAAAGCTGACCCATCAAGACACGTTTCCATTCATTCCTGTCATTGTACCCATTCACACCACCGCCAATACATACAAGTCGAACTAGGAACCAGTTATAAAGCGGTCTTAATCCTTTACCAAACGTCAAATTGTCGACTGTTCCAGTTTGAAAGCGTTTGCAGACGACATTTCAAAATGTGATGAAATTAGAAAGTAATCCTCTGATAGGGCCGATCAAATTGTGGGAAAATGATAAATTGTTCGTATCAAAGATGATTTCAAATGCATTGGTTCAAAAACCAGGAGGAAAACGTGGCAGAAAAGCAATCATAAACTTACTTCGCATAATATTCCTAGTTTTGATTCAATGTTTTTGTTTTCAAATTGTCGTTTTTTGGTGGATGCGTTTTACTAATATCATTATTATTTTTATCATTTATCCTATTTTTTTTATTTATTTTTTTGCGTCGGTGGATTTTTTTTGTAGCCTTTGTATTAAGGAAGCCTTTTAGTCTCTTCAAAAATTAGATTCATCATTCATCAATCATTAAGAATAAGGGAAGATACCATTACCACTGCATGTACAATCAACACGCAGCCTTTTCAGCTGCCAGCGATTTTCGAGTCTGTATTTGATTATGGGAAAGGCATGTAAAATTATGGCGGGCAACATGACCGATCGGTGCTAATAAATTTACAATATTTACCTTCGCTTATGCAAATATTTTCAGAGGGCTCATCCACCCTAGTCGTACTTGACGTTTGACCAAATAGCCATTTTTAATAGTCAGAAGAACAACTCAGTGCAAACAGAAAGAAACAACCTTTATTCTGCGATGAGAAAAAAGCTAACCAATTCTGTAAGTACATGTCAAAGAAAATATTTGCTACGATTACAACTCCATATGATAATATTAATATCTTATGTTTTTGGTTCTTTTTTTTTTCAAGCTTGATTTTAAAACCACCAATTTATCAATAGTATGATTTAAAAGAGAAATAAAAGTTTTTAGCAGCCCATCTCTTTACAGGGGATTTTGTGTATTGACTTATTTAGAAGTACCAACATATGACAATTTCAAATCATTAGAAAGATTAGATTTTCATTAAAGAAAAAGTATTGGTAAAACTCCTAATATAAGCGAAGAAGGAACGACATGCAGACTTTTATATCTGTTTTGTCTTAATTGGGTAAGGAAAGTAAGTAAAATACCGACATGTAAATGTGTTAAAATTTACAACGGAAAAGTGATACATTCTGGGACTAGGCCTATAACTGTTTCTTTAAAATCTCCTCAAACAAGGATAATGTCCGAATCAATGTGGTATAGTTTTATCTTTTAACTCTTCACTTATGTCATAACTTTATTTGGATCATAACGAAGGATTCATACTTGTGGTTCCATGATATTGTATCTCTCTGCTAGATCTACTGGATATACAACTATAATTCCAAACGTTCTGTTACATTGAGTGCAGATGATGTCGTAAATGAGTATTTTTCGATAAGCGTCGAATTCTATTATGATTAAACCACTAAATATCCAAGTTATTAAGATTATAATCGAATTTCATAAAAACAAACCTGCATGCTGCAATATAAATAACGGAAACAGCCACAAATTATGCTATGATTTAAACCGGTTTGTGTTACGTTACATTGCCCCATTTAATGTCCTTTCCATAATAAAACTACAGTGTTTGCCCATTATCGATGGCCCGCTACCGGTATATCTTAGGGAGCCATCGCTTTATGATGTAACAGATGTTTTCCTTGAGTGAGACAAGTTATATTATACACCACTTTATTATGAGAAGATAGGTTAGAAAACGGGAACATGTTATTATTTCAAAGGTAAGGATTTAACCACTTTAACAGTTTCGAAAACATTTTGGATAGAGAAAATGTTTGGTAAGGTTATTGGTGTAACAAACATTACAAGCTTCGAATCTGCAAGATAACACTGCAAGTCTTCTACAAACTATCCACATGCAGTTGTAACATGCAGGTCACAACTATTCCCCAACATTAGAATCTGAGAGTGTCCCAAATTGAAAGTAATAAAATAACAATTATGAAGTATGAAAAGCCACATATCTCTGCTAATATTGGTTTGAAAACAATCTAACGAAAGGATGAGTTGCTCTCCACTCTAACTTTATGAAGGATACTGCCCTCTCCTCCTCTCAACCGCTTCGAAAATGGTGGATTATGATTCCCGGTGAAACTAAATGCTTATTGAAAGGTCGGATCTATAAGACAAGTGTTTTGGAAAATGATATGCGGAACTATTTGCGTAGTAAGCCAAAACCGATGGACATGGATATCATCTCAAACATCTGTACAATATTGTAACGTGACACGTCATTTTAGGCTTCTGTGATAGATGATTACAAAGACATGTCCCTTTGCAAAGTTGCTTTTCTTGATAGTGAAGTAAGAGTAAAAATGTTGGTTTGAACTAAAGGTAGAATAGCAATAGTCCGCCATTTGAAACTAATTCATTCGTCGGATAACTTCGGAGTCGATCTCGGTACACATCGGTCTTGGTCGGAACTATTCGGTGTAATGCGAATAGGTCTGACCACCGACGATGTTTATCGAGAACGACCGAAGTTCTCCGACGAAAGAAAAAGTTTCAGAATGGAAGATAACGGTTATTCTACCTTAACTTTAAACATGTAACATATCGACTATTCTATTCGGACTGGACAGCATGTCGTCTTTAGAGGTGTCAGCGCTGTACATTAGCCCGTTATCAGTAGAAAAACCCACTTTTACTTGTAAAAAGAGATCTTGAGAGGGGGAATTCCTGCGGAGCGGGACGTATCTATTCTTTAAATGTATTTGTTGATATATGCGCCCATTATTTCTGCGAGTGAATGACATCTAAATTGGCGTTTTATAGAGACCTCCGTAGCAACCGGGCAATGTTGCCCGACCAGACATCGCCCTGGCTTTAACCCTTTACCAAACGTTAAATTTTAGAATGTCCCAAATTGAAAGAGTTTGCAGACGATTTTTCGAAATTGTGATGAAATTGAAAAATAATCTTCTGATGGGAAAGAAAACATTGTGGGAAAAGGAGAAATTGCTCGTTAAGAGCAATTTCTCCTTTTACCACAGTGTCTTCCAGAGTCGTCTCCAACAAACTGGTCATATGCCATTTTTGTTTGATAATGGGTTAACGACTTAGACAATGTAATCAGGAGTCGGGACTTTCCTTTGCAAACGTTTAATCTATTCCGCCATATCGGAGTGTAGGATTTGTCCAGACTAAAAACCAAAAGAAGTCGATAATTACACCAGCAAAATGGTGTATTTGTTGTCTAAAATTTCTCCATTTGTCAAAGTAGTCTCGTTAAACACCTCTTTAAGTACCTTATACAAGTACATGTATAAACATAAAGGGTAGGTTCGTCATGGAATTCTCATAATCCATGAACAGCATGCACTGACGATACGTGGTTAATGTTTTACCACCCCATACCCGCTGTATATTTAGAAAACACTTTGCCAAATGAATGAATTGCTCATTTTAAGCAGTCGACCCTTTTGTCTCATTGGTTTCGACAGTGGAACATGACATTATATGTAGCAATGGTTAACTATTTACACCATTATACCTCATTTCACTGTATCTAATACAGAAGACGTTGGAAACCACCCTGATAAAGGGATACATGGCTAATGCTGACCAATTCATTTTTTTATCATATACATGTACATGTTCATGCCTCCATTTTCTTAAGATTTACATAGATATATATACATATAAAACAAATATATTTTCAAAACTATACATAAGTCAAACACATACAAAGTGAAAGAAATAAGTTAAAGAGCAAATAAGGTGAAATGAAGAGAAAGCAATGCTATTAAGAGAGAAAAGATGAACAGTTACTGTTACTACATGTACGAGTACATGGTTCAGAGTGCATCATTTAGTTAAGCATATACACCTTTAAGAGTTTGTCCACATATCATCATTAATAAAGGGTACAGTTCTAGTTCTAAGTAGCACATTAGTCTATTGTCCATTTTTCCGAGCATGTAGGTAATCAGTTCGAGTCTTGGAAGCTGATAAGTAAGTCGCCAAAATTGTTCATTAATGAGTAGAGGGTAATGTATAAACTATTATAAAGTATATCTCTCTCAACATTTAGGCAGACACATAACGGTTGAACTGGTTCACAAGAGGGAATATGCTATGTTAACAAAGCAAATGATGCTGGGTTGCGATAGAATAATTACCCCCTCCATAAAGTCATTTCAGACATTGAGTCTGAATTGAAGTCTAGACTTCGATCAGTATTGGCAAAAAAAGCCTGGCATGAATTGGGATCAGTTTCTAGCCCTTTATAACTGAAGCAGTGTTGAAAACGACATGAAAGTTCCAACATCAGAGCAGCCAAATGACCATGTGAATTTTTCGTGCTTAACATGGATGAAAACGGGTTAAATACACCAGACTTGATCTAAACGAGATAATTCGCTGCACTTAACTAATTATCCACAAATATTCGGCTTGTTGCATCCAATCAACCAATTACTGCCTTATACCATCACAGCCTTCAAATGGAATGTTCTCAATTCCTTTCGATTTCTTCATTTATCAGAGCGTTTTACAGGTTCGTAGTATTGTCAGGCCTGGTAGACATAAAAAGAATGATATTTTATTATTGTAGTGTTAGTACGTTTGTTTATGATTGTAATGTTATTATTGTAGTGTTATTATTGTAGTGTTAGTACGTTTGTTTATGATTGTTATGGTTATACGGAGAAACTTTGTAAGTTTATGTCTGAACAAAGAATACGCACTCGTATCTATTACTTTCGACATTTGTAAGTTTATGTCTGAACCAAGAATACGCACTCGTATCTATTACTTTCGACATTTGTAATTGCCAAAATCTTTAACAGTGAATTACAAACACAAAATAATCAAGTAAAGACAAAAGGGTCTGGCCACAAGTTCTCACAACTTTAGGTTTTGCCATTCTCTTAATCTATTCAATACGGAAACTGCACAGGTTATTGTCACAATTTAGATACAAATGAACAATTCATGATATCAAGTTCAAAGTAGAGACAAATGTATACATAGTTGGCAATAGTTGGTAATAGTTGGTAATTGATAAATCTGTCCATTGGGCAATGTATAAAACAAAAAAGAGAGTTAAGTTATTCCTTTGAAGGCAGCCAACATAAACAATAGATCAAAGAGAGAACGAAATTTATTGACACTTCTTTGTCTTTTCTGAGCTTAACTTATTAATGTGAAGAGACCTATAATAAATCACGTCGCCTAGGGGTCTAATTTGAAAAGATGAAAGTAGTTTTAAAATCCACGATAGCTTTTAAGTTAAATTCTTAAATAAGAATTTCAACGCTTTAACAATAACTTATAACGATTAATAAAGTTTTAAAATCCACAGAAGCTTTCACATCAAATTCTAAAATACAAATTTCAAAGCAATAAGAGACCCCATTAATTAATAATTACAAAATATTTTTTACAGACTTTATTTTCCTTTATAGATATTTTGCCACACGATCTAACCAAATAGGTTTTATTTTAGAATTGTATTATTATAGTTAGTGTCTTCAATTAAAGTGTCCCACACACTCTGTTAAATAATTTGGTAGTATGCTTTCAGAAGTCATAGAGAGCCATCGTGTCAATTATGCACTTGGACGGCTTTTTGCGTTTCCGAATTGATCCAAGAAACACGAATTCACCATGGTATAAAGGGTTGAGGGCTGATGACACCTATAAAATCACAATGCCTATCCGTCACCACTTATGTTGAAATTTATGTCAATCTCGTGCATCAAAACATCACAGGTCGTGGCGAAGTTTGTTTAAAAAGAGAGAAAAAAGTAGCGTGTCAAAATGGTGCCATGAATTCTGAAAATAGGGCATGACGAAGGACAGAGGAAAAGGTTCCCTCTGTCGTCCTTGTAAACTGTCGTATGTGTAACCTGTTCGTTTATATAATTTCGGTTTGCTTTTTTAACATCGCATTAACAAATGTACGTTTATTTTGCGACCTGTAAGTTTGTGGGAGACCCCATCATTAATTGCTTTTTTTGGACTGCATCAAATCTTGTGGAACCATCGGCATCCTATATATCAACAAGGAAACTAGTTTTGTAGAAATCAAAGTACACCAATATCTGGATACGAACCTTTTACGAAGTTTTAGGCTCGGTATTCTAGCCAGTCGTCCACAGATACCCAGGTGAGAGGATGTACAGTACACGTATGGCGTTTAACGCCGCATGAACAATAGTTCAGTTATACAACGGATACAGTACACAGTGACTTATTCTCGGCATGAACAGTAATCGTTTATCGAAGTGAGGTGTGTACATATTTAGCCAAATGGTTATCATAACACGAATCATTACACCCGGTCTCATGTACTTATAAGTTATATGATTAAAAATATCATAAATACCTATAAATATGGTATATACGTATCGGAGTTTTTTTTTCATTAGAAATTGAAAATGGTTTAGAGGGCGTTGATTATGTAAATTGTACTTTTGGTCATAGTTCTCTAGCAATGTATTCTGTATTTGAGACGTCAAGACCCGGGTCCCATTTTGTAAGAACACATCGCACACAGCCACAGGAAATGATAAATTTGGTTTGATACGCCTCCATGAATAGCCTGGATATTGGCTGGTAAAAAATTAAAGAATGTTGCCGTGATCTGTGTGACAAGCACGTCGTATACGTTATACTCGACATAGACTGAACGACGTCGACGTAAACTGACTGACGTTGTAACGACCTTAGATGGGATCTGTGATTTGTCCCAGGTAGATTCACCATTGCGGTGTGTATGACTTAAAACAGTGTTAACGTTATGCAATGATGGTCTTGGTACTGATGCGTATCAATAAAGTTAAACACGAAGTTCATTAAAAAACCTGACTGCTTTCCCATATGGGCAGTTCCATGGTTGATAGAACGCGTATTATGACTAATACCTACTTCCATATGCAATTCCCTTATATGTAAATATGCGAAAAGTCAGGATTCTTAAGAACAGTAAAGAACTATGTCTAAAAGCGTCCTTTAAGAAATCAATGAGAACCGGGGGGAAATTACATGATTTAATATTTATTTTGTTCTTCTCATTTGTTTTACTCATTTTTTATAGCATTTATTATTCATTTGGGGGATATTTTTAAGACTTTGATTCGAAATAAGTTCAAACGATAAATGCGATTTCAATATAGATAACAACAGTTTTATTTAAAGTGTTGCAGCTGAGCTGTACACTCTTTTTAGATTCATCTTAAATTATCGCTTTTGAAGTCACATCATCAGTTTAAATAAAATCAGATAACGAAATGAAAAGAAATACGTCACTATTTCAATACTCCCTCAAGCGTGTTGATGAAGTTACGTTGAAGACAAGCTTAAATATACCGAAATGTCCGATCTGAGTCTACAATTTTCAGCATGGAAGGAAAAGAAGCGATTAAAAATCTCATCTGATTAACCGAATATTTAGGACAATTAATGTGTCGATATTCACAAAGATGTGTGGTGTACATTTTCACCATGCGCGATGACATAATAAAGGGAGAAAAAATCTCTTTGAGAATAAAAGGTAATACATGTACGTCGAAAGTTTATATAGCTTTTCGAATTTTCCACAAAATAAAATGCGTTCTCTCTTCTGAATGATGACGTATTATGTAGTATGCTGTTCGAAGTAAGAATGTAAAGATTGCTGTTTTTATTTTTTTATGTCGGAGGTTTACCCTTTACCAAATGCGATATTTTCGACAATTCAAAATTGAAAGAATTTGCAGTCGATGTTTCAAAATGTGATGAATATAAAAAGAAAATGTATTTTCTCTTCCCTATCTTTTTGTACTTTCCTTTTTTTTTCTTTCTTTTCTTTCTCGGTTCAAGAGATAACTTTTTTTCTCTGTACATATGTCAATGACTATGTTTGTGTCAATAATACTATTTCTATAATGGTCTGTTCTGTTAACTTTCTTCATTCAATTGGATACGTGAAGGGCACGAACTAAGTAGAACACAAATCGCGTAATAATCTGTCAATCTGCCACAAGAGACTAATTCGTGAGTTCATTAAGGTTGATTAGCACGTAACAGACGTGGTGATATTTATCGGGATAGTCTTGAATAACGCAATACTACATTGTACGAACACTTCACTTACTCGGATACTCGTATCTCTCTACCAAACGCAAATTGTTCGACTGATCCGAACGGTAATGAACTTCAAAAGCATAGTGCTCTACTGTCCAACTTGTTTAAGCAACCATCCCGTGAAGCAGCCAACCTGCCTTAAACAACCACTAAAGAAGGTCACATTATTGGATTATTTGATTTATAGTGTACACCAACTTGTGTTAAGCAGCCAGCCTGTCTCAACCCATTACCAAACGTTAACGACTGTTGACCAGTTTGTTGCAGACGACTCTGGAAAACATTATAAGAAAAGGAGAAATTGCTCGTAATGAGCAATTTCTCATTTCTCACAATGTTTTGTTCCCTGTCAGAAACTAATTTTTCAATTTAATGACGTTTTGAAATGTCGTCGGAAACACTTTCAATTTGGATAGTCGAAAGTTTGGCGTGTGGTAAAGGGTTGTTAATCAATCATCCTTTGAAGCAGCCAACCTGCATTAAACAACCACTACAGAAAGTCCCACTATTGTTATCATCATTTTTATAATAATTATAGTGTACATAAATTTGTGTTAAAACAGCCAATTTTACTCAGCTCCATAGGCTTGCGTATACACACAAGTTTGAAAGTAGCGTCAAAGAAGCAAGTTATTTCCAAATGTCCTACATCGATCTCTAATTTTGCATGCTACGAAAATCACAATTTTCCTGATATCAAATGCTTCTACGATCAACTGTGATTAGTGTACGAGTGCAGACAATTAGTCGACAGTTTCAATGGACGTACATATCGTGTCCCTTGTGGCCCAGAAAAACGACTGTTTGTCCTTCAATTACCCAGCCATTAAGATAGTCCGAATGGTCCAGACGTAGATATTGCATTCATATAACACTGTTACAGCTTGGATCATCCGAGTTAACAATTAGACGGAAGAGGATACTTGATTGTGGTCTCTTACAGGAAATTACGCCATATTGATTCATCCTGGAAGGCCTATGAGATGATCACATCAAAGCTTGCGACACAATTCCTTCTAATTCAAGCTATAAAGATAAGTCACATCATTGTCCATATAACTGGTAAGAAGACGTGGTTTAGATTAATTCAGACGTGTAGTATTTTTTCCGCTCACCTCGAGTAAATAACATGTACTTTCCTTAAGATTGCTTTTGTATTTACCCATTTTCATCCAATCACAGTACGTAAGAACAATTAAGGCATAAGCAGAAATTGCTCATAATAATCGTTATCGTAGAAACGTTTTACCTTTGTTCTTTTAGAATGGTTTCAAATCAACCCATAAGCTTACATATACGAACTCAAACGATTGTTAGAGTAATAGCAAATGGGACGTTTAGCAAAAAAAGTGTTTTAGAGCAAACACCACCCGACCCCCACCCCCCAAAAAACAATAAAAAAAGAATCCGGGTTAAGGGTGTGAAATGCACAAGATTGACAGGCGTAACGTTATTGAGATCGATTACAGACGATGATATCATTAATTAATCAAAACAATAGGCTTGCATGCTACCGTTCATATACGTTACGCAGCATGTGAAAACTACACCTCAACAGGGTTAGTTGTAAGGAACAGCACAGAACAGAACAAAACTTTATACACCCCGAGTACAATTATATGTATACGATCATGGTTCACTGCAATGAATTGGAAAAATATAAGCAAAGAATTATTTGGTCTTTGCGATAAGTCAATATAGAAAGGAATCGAGAGGGGCCATGCATTATGGGAAATATGTTTTATGTTGCGACACATTCACCTTCTCACATATACTTCCCTGTTTAACGGTATAGCTTCGAATTTCCGAAATTGAAAGGGTTTGCAGACGACTTTGAATTCACAAAAGCATTGACAGAAAAAACGCAACCGAATGACCTTAAACATCAGGGCTGGTGAACTCTGATTTTGGTTTACTTGTCCGCTTCTGACGTTTTTTCCTACCCTTGTCCGTATAATGAGGATATACGAAATTTCTGTAAAATGCTCTTGTCTGTTAAATCTTTTGGACAAGTTGGATAATACGGACAATTAATTTTGCCAACCCTGCACATTTATGCGACCGAGAGAAAAGAAACTGTGAGTATATTTGTCTTTTCCATAGAGACATTTCAAATATTATCTACGACAAAGCGCGGAGTGCAGGGATCGTTTGGGGGCGATTATCTTCCAATCGAAATCACTCATTTTTTTTAGCCCATAAATAAACAATGACGACATACAACCACTTTGTTGCAGACGACTCTGAAAAACATATTGGGAAAGGAGAAATTGCTCGTCACGAGCATTTCCTCCTTATCCCCCTTGTCCCACAATGTTTTCTGCGCTATCGGAAGACTATGTTCCAATTTCATTACAATTCGAACTGTCGTCTGCAAACTCTTTCAATTTGGGTCGGTCGAATATTTGGCGTTTGGTAAAGGGTTAGCCCGCAATTGAACATGAAATAGTGGCCCCTAAGTACATGCAAGCATGTAATTACGTTTTGAAGTCCGGGCTGTCGAGCATGAATTTACAGTTTTACGACACCCTGCAATAAACTACCCTAAATACGCCCTTTTTACATAACCATCGGGGAATTACGGAATAATTTACTACCACTAAACTGTGTCTTTTAACCTGAAGTACTTGTTTACCGAAGAATAAACATTAGATAAGACTGTTTCGGTTCTCACAAGTTCCGAACTTTGGAAAACTTGCTGATAGCAGCGACCGATGAAAATATATGATACTTCACCCCCCTTAACGAGATTGGATTGGGGAATTTTGTGGATTTACGTCCTTTTAATATTTTTTGGTTTATTTCACAGTGAAATTAGTGCTTAGTCCACACGGTAAACATAAATGGTAATTTTTCCGAATTTGTAATAACAGACGGGGAAAATGAGAAATGGCTCGTAACGAAAACAAGAAATTAATTATACGCATAGAGAGCATTTTCTTGCTTTCCTTCATTGTTGTTCAATCACTGAACCCTACCATTCATTATGAACAGGATCGCCTTAAGTCACAACGATTTCAATGGTTATCAATGAAAATTCACAAAATTGACATGTGCTAATATTTCGTATGATACAGGTGGGTCTAAAAAGGAAAGGTATTCAAAGCATGTCATTTGTACAAAACCCACAATGACGAGTCATAACAATTTCAATGATTATCAATCAACGTTCTTGACATGTGCAATTGTTTCGTATGATACAGGTGGGTATTATCACGAAAGGTTTCGATGACATGTCATTTGTACAAAATCCAACATCCCGAGTCACAACGATTTCATTGGTTATCAAAAAGGATTCACTGAAATTTCATGTGCTTTTGTTTCGTATGATACAGGTGAGTGTATTCAACAACGGTATTTATAGCATATCATTTGTATCAAACCCAAAATGACGAGTTACTTTTGAAGACAAAATATGTATTTAGTGGACATGTCTTTTACAAACAGAATGCTCAATTTCGATGCTCAAATGGGTACCATTTTGACAACGGCTTTTTAGAGCCTTTTTCTACTTTTATCGTAACGATTCATACCCGAAGGCATATATCACTGGAAAGTGCCGGGTATCTTATGGCAGTTGCTAAACATGTGTACATACATACATTGTATGTATTTCAAATCAAGTGACTTCTTTCAATTCCGTGTTTCGGCGGCCATAAAACTAGATAATTATTTCACGTTGAGTTCCATAAAACGTTGTAAGCCCCATTTATGAACATTTCGTAAAGTTCAAGTTAGGGTTCACATTCTCTTAAGTATGTTCGATTTCGTATATATCGAGTTTACAACTTTCCTTTAATCTTTTTTTTTTGCCGTGGATATACTTTGACTTTATACTAGAGCGAATACAAAACGACAAAGATAAGAACAAGATAAGTAAGTATATTGTATATACCTTATCGGGTAGAAAACATTCACGACAAATGGATTAATTGCTCCAAACGAGCGAATTAGAGAGAGAGAGAGGGGTGTGAGAGAGAGAGAGAGGTGAGAGAGAGAGAGAGAGAGAGAGAGAGAGAGAGAGAGAGAGAGAGAGAGAGAGAGAGAGAGAAAGTACGAATTGGAAGGGAGGGAGAAATAGAGACGGAGAGAAAGAAAGAAAGGGGAGAGAGAGAAAGAAAGAGAGAGACATAGATAAAGACAGCTACAGAGAAACAGAGAGACAGAGAGACACAACGTATTATGGAGTTAGGGGTAATATGCATTCCTTCTCTCTATCCAGTTAAACGTTGCTTTTAAAACTACAAGTGTAGTTTTATTGAAGTGTGATTGATAGCCACTCTAAACTACAAGTGTCATAATCGATCCGAGATCTGCCTAAATATCGCTAAATATAATGGATTTCGGAACCATTTTCCGAGAAATGAAAACACTCTCATCATGTGATAATCAATGGAGAAGTGGATAACTTAATATGCGAGAGTGGGGCGGAGTTTTATGCCGCTTTCAACAAAAGTTAAATTATCTAACGACGGATAGTGCTCCTATCCATGCACCTGAGTTTTTCTTCGCCTTCAGTACAATTATCATTAAAATACTAAATCATTTAATACATGATAGTAATTGATCCGTAGTGAGAAATGAATTAAACACATTACTTTATTTTTAAGAAGTGTTGACTGAGCAGATATGAGAGATGAATAATTTAAGTCACTTTGTTTGCAGGAAGAGAATTGACATTTAAGATCTATATTTGAAAACGAAAGTACAAAGAAGGAAGTCTCACAAGAAACAATATGGTGGAAGCCTTAGTACTTCAGAGGTGTTTTCATTAGATAGACTCGATGAGTTCAGATTGCAAGAAATGGTGTGAGTGGAATAAAAGCATCGTTTTATGAAAGAGTGTTGACATAGAAAAGGCTTGCTGGAAGGTAGGCTCATTGGTCCGCCTATCGAAGTATGTTCAGTGACGAAGATTCAAGCGTCCATATTTTGTATTTCTACATAGATACGTTATCAGATCGGCATACGAACATAGATCTAGTTTTAAACGAGTTATGGCCGCCAAGCGGAAAATAGGATACGGCAAGATGACTGACGATATTTATCGTTTGTTACATGTTGTCTTTCGAACACAAATTCAGCGAAACACCAGAAACACCCTGTGAAGCACACTTTCTCGTTTTGTCATAATGTTTTCCAGGAATTATCCTAAGCTTATGCACTAGACGAAGCATATATTCAAAAATGACTAGCCACGGCTGCTTAGAGTAAGAGTGTTTGATTCCTGTAGAAAGTTCGGGATTCGAAACTGCGATTGGCCTCTGACCGAAATACTCAAAAGGCAATGGTAGCAATTGTTTTCCCCATAATAACAACATAGGTTAAATACATTGTATTCGACTGGAATGATGGATTTAGGTACTGAAAAGAGAATATAACTGATCATTGTTTAGATCTGGAAATAATCTGGATTTTCGATATGAACCGAGTAGATGGTAAGACTTGGAAGGTTTACGACTGTTAAAAGGAAAACTCGAATGAAGCAAGATAAATGACTGTTTTAAAGGGTATAAACATTCCTAGCTAGTTGATAACTGATAAAGTATATATGATAACTACGCTTTACACCCGGGGTAAACACTTCTACCTTTTAACGCCATAGAAATCCTTCAACCCCCCCCCCCATTTCTTCTACTTAACCAGTTCTAAAATGTTTGCTATTTTTGGACGGGTCTAAATTGGAAAAAGAAGCAGACGACAATTAAAAAGTGTGGAAGTTATTGTTGTAGAGTTTTGGGGGTTGTTTATTTATTTTTTTATCACAGTGATTTCCTATGTCTTCGGCTGTAGGTTTGACAAAAATGAGTATAATTTATGAATGAAGGGGTTAATCTGTTGATAGTCATCTACTTAGAATACGAATGTTTCAGATTATTGCTGTGGATATTTAACTTTGAACTCGAGTGAGTAGTGTAGAATAAGATCAGATGTGATGAAGTGTGACCTTTTACCCTTATAGTGCTGGAACCGTCTTCATTCTTATGCAAATAGGTTAGATTACAGGCCAGCCGCCAAGTAAATTGGCGGCAGGCCTGTGATCTAACATGTTTGCTACCATGAGTATCTTCCCCCAACAAAGTTAACCAGATATTTAAGGTGTTGGAAAGCAGACGACATAAAGATCTATTTTAAGAAAACTACCCAGCAGTGTAAGGGATAGTAAAGTAAGGAACGAAGTAACTAAGATATATATTGTTCATCAGTTATTGGTTTGTTTCTTTTCAGAATGATATTTTGTTTTCGATTTTCTCTAGCAGATGAGTTACCGGAGAATCAAGGTATCTATTAGGGATGAGTTATACATATATCATGAACAGATATGCTATTGACAATACCACTTGATAAAACTCGAGAAAATAACAGTTACAATCGTAAAGAGAAGTAATCGTAAACAGCTGAAACGATTCGTCCACGCTTTTCCTGTATGTATTGAAGGCGAATATCATTTTATTCTAGAATGTCAAAGCCATCAACTATCCTAAAGAGTTTGAGTTATCTTTTCCCGCTTTTCCTGTATTCATTGAATGTGAATATCATTTTGTGCTCGAATGTCAAAGCCGTTAACTACACTGAAGACTTAAATGTTTGTAAAAGAAAATGCTTAAACACTTCTAAGCAAAGAAAGCACATTTAAATCTAGGAGTGGAAGACGTCGTTGTAAATAAGCTATGACGATTTATAATAAAAGAATATCTAGTATTCAATTCTGTAAATATGGACTAGTCGTTGGATAGACTTAAGGTACAGTATTGCAAGGCGTTTTGGCAACAAAGCATTACCAACATTCTGAACTAAGCTGGAATGTTTTTTATCTATGTACACCGTTCATTACATCTTAAGTACATCTTAATAATAATAATAATAATAATAATAATAATAAATAATAATAATAATAATAATAATAATAACAATAAAGACTTTATTTAACGAGAAAACCTATTTGACAATTTTTAAACTGACAATCTTCCATAAGATCCTCAACAATGAACAAGTGAACAATAAAACTAAAAGACTAAGGACAATTAAGGTATTTTGGCCCATATGTCCTCTCACAGTGAGGTATCAATATGTCTGAGAAAGTGTATACGGAGCAGTAAATTAAAACAAGATTGCGTGTTTGATTCTAATATGACTTCTATACTAGAATGAGAAAGTACACGCATATTTTCAAGGTCTAAGTTGTTAATATCTGCATGGTCTGAGTAGATAAGTGTTTGTTTGGAATACATTCTATAATCCGCTGGGGGGATGGAAAGGATGGCATCATTTGCCCCCTGCCTGTCCTCTCGAAATGTTCCGATTAGATACACTTTAAAAGTCATTTCGTGCCATAGCTTGGATTTATGAACGGGGTTTTTCACTAACAGCATCTCATGAACCCAACCAACTCATCAATATCCAACGTATACCAACATTTTCAACTTTTGAAATTATACATGTTTATTTACACTAGCTCCCCCTTCGTGACTGGTTCAAACTGAAAGCACCTTCCGGTTACAAAGCAACTTCCGGTCACATAGCAACTTCCGGCTGCATAGCAACTCTCGGATGCAAAGAATTTCTTATCAAAAGAGCATTAAAGAAATAACTATTTCATAACTTTTGTATCTGAGGAACTCGGATGGTCCGAGCTGAAACTATGTGTAGAATGAAATATCTACAACTGAATCAGTATGCCTAGTATCTTAGAAGAACCCATATTGACAAAAAGAGAAATTGCTCGTGACGAGCAATTTCTCATTTTGTCAAAATGGTTTCCTTTAAAGTTATGCTTATATGTGTTAAAACGAGAAAATATAAGAGAATGCCTTACGAATCCACCTTTACAAGCCGAAGACCTTACTATCACAAAGTAAACGTATCAGTAGCCATTCCATTGTGTACACAGCGTATCGGAGAGCGCACTTGACAATCCGTCCGTTTAGCGTTGCGTCCATAAACCGATTCGATACATGTAAAAACACACCTAAATGTGCATTGAAACACCGTTTCACACAGCCATTAAAGGAAAATAATTGCATTAATCAAATTTGATATACATGGAAAAAAGGACAATGTATTGCAAAGTGACATGTCATTTGAAGCATCTCGGAGAGACGGTTCCAATGACGTATTACTGTGCAATATTGCTCATCACAACAATGAAATATAAGTGATTATTGTTTTGAACTAACGCAATCATTAAGCGTAAGACATTAAGTAAAATGCCACCCAGACCCGGCACCGAAAGCGTAGCACGTGTCACGGGGATTTCGGATGACTCGGCGGCCATAATAAATAGCCCTCTAATTGAATATTATCGAACGGAGCGAATAAACACCCTGTTGATAATTCGTGAATAACATACGGATAACGACGTAGAAAGGCCGCCCAGTCTATCAACACGGGTAGACAGGCACCCAAGTCGAATGTATGTTTTCTAAAATATTGTAAAATACCTACGACAGGGTACCAATCAAGCATCATTGGTACACGGTTACCCCGTCGTGTGTCTAGCAACATGGTTTTAAGTTTGGGGGTACCTTTCTTGATACCGAACATGGCCTTGTAAAACTGTCAATTAATTCTAAAAACCAAAGAAAGAAAATGCGACGTAGGATGTTATGATTTCAAACACCGTTTGGGGCCCAACATGACCCAAGATTTAAGATGGCCGAATTGCAATCAGCAGTCCCGAGTAGAGCCCTACCAGCACCGCTAATTTTGTTGGACTGCCCTTTGGCAACAAAACATCAGTCTCAGAGTCCGTGTAAGTGCTGGTGAAATCCAATAAATCCATCGACATTACCTTTAACCTTTTACAAAAGAAACCTGTGTATCAGGATTTCGTCTGCGCGGATTTCTTAATAAAACGGTGAAGAACTGTAACGACGTTTACTCCGACATACATTTTTCATTTGAAATAAAAATTCGGATGTCAATAAAAATCAAACTATCGCGAATAAGAGTTCGTGAGAGTGTTAAGTCGAAAGATATGTAATAAATGCTGATCATAAATATTTAAATCGGCGATTATTGCTTTCAGCAGTGAAGCGGAGAGAGAACGACAAAATTAGCCTTCTAATTACTAAAAGCGAGTCACTGAAAATAACTTTACTAGTATTTTATGGAACACTTGTACACATGCATGCATGTTAGAATATGCGTGTAACTATACATGTCTGCATTCTTAAAACAATTTCAATCAATAGACGATATCGGGGACAACAGTACATGGATAGGGCCAGCCTCGGGACACCAGGGTCATGGGTTCGAATCCTGTTAACAGCGAGGTTAGGTTTACTTTGCGACATTCGGCGCAAGTGATGGTAATGTAGCAAGGAAGCAGAATGTAGCAGAATGTAGCAAGATGTAGCAGAATGTAGCAGAATGTAGCAAGATGTAGCAGAATGTAGCAAGATGTAGCAGAATGTAGCAGGATGTAGCAGAATGTAGCAGAATGTAGCAGAATGGGGTGATTAGTTTAGGTTGCTGGAGCTTGTTTCACCATCGATGGCCACAAAAACATAAGTTAAGAATTACAGACGTTAACGAGGAAACCTTTTTCACAATTTAAACTGACACTCTTCCATAAGGCTCTCAACAATACACAAGTGAAAAAAAAATGAAAGTTAAAACAACATCTGCACTCTTTTTTGATACATATTGAAGAACAACCAGTGGAAACAAAACCGTTCTTTTCAGGGCCTGTTTTCAGTGAATTAATGTGTATTCAAATCCAAAAGCGTTGTAACGGTTTTGAAATCTAAATCATATACACGATACATACTTAGATATATTGACACTCCCTGAATCAATCATACTTCTAATGACTACTTATGATTGTAATTTATACACCAATACAATAACTGTATTGTTTCAAAGATATATCTTTAAACATAAAACATATACCATATCTGTTATTGAAAGAGCATAAAGACCGACTTTCTTCTATCACTAGTACTGGTGACTTCGCGGGATAGTCCGGCGGTAACGTACAGAAATGCTGACTTCATGAAGCCTCAAAATTAATTCCTTCCTTTTATATACTCAGTAAAGATACCTGCATTTATCGGATTCCTTCCCAAATTAAACACAACGGGACACTAATTGAAAACCATAACAAATGGAATTATCGTATATCTGGACAGTATTAGAGGAAACATGGCATCCAATTATTCTATTTTCAGTGCTGTTTTGGATTGTTTTAACCCCATTTGTTGTGCATATGCCAATCGTCGATTTGATTCTATTAGTTGATCACAAATACGAACTTGCATACGGCAGTGCTGTGGTAAATTGGACGTATTCGTATGTTAAGCGACACAATGTATTTACATGTACATGTATTTTGTAATTGTAATTAGTGCGTGTTAGCATGTTCATGTATTTGTGTACTGATCGAGTAAAGATGTAAGATATATTCCGTTCTTCACACATGCGGATGATTTCAGAGACAAGAATAATAATTGTTGTACAATTCGAAGATGATCCCCTTATGCTACGAAATGCATGGACACATTCGTCGGTATTTCTAGTAGTATGCAGACAAGTCATCAAATGCGATCGGAATAAACTGTGCGAACAGTGTGGTATAATCTGTTAACCCTTTCCTAAACGACAAATTTTCGACTGTCCCAAATTGAAAGGGTTTTAAGGCAACATTTAAAAATGTAATGAAATTGAAAAATATTCTTCAGATAGAGCGGAAAACCTTGTGGGAAAAGGAGACATTGCTCTGAGCGAGCAATTTCTCCTTTTCCCAAATTGATTTTCAGAGTCGTCTGCAACAACGTGGTTAAAAGTCGTTATTGTTTGGTAATGGGGTTAAAGGTTTATACATTACAATTAGATATATTGATACTTCTATAATAGGCGTTCATAGTGCATAGCCAAACATGATTTGTATGCCAAAAAACGACTTGACATTCAGAACGCTGGACATGCAGTAGATATATAACGAATCATTGGATAAGTTAAAATCACCAACACATTAAAACAAGACTTGATTGTATGTTAGAAGGCATGACACCTTCATTTCACTTTTGAAGATAAACCATGATAATGTACAAAAAGGAATGTTTTCATGTTGTCATTTCTTCTTTTGCTTAGTGAATGCCCTTAAAGTTAAACATTAGTTAAAGCATCGCTTGAAAGTTTTTATCTTTAAAAATCAGTTTTTAAAGAGGAGACAGCAATAGTACAAAGGTGAGAATGACTGTCGTTTTTTTTCTTCTGGTACAGCCTTTGAACAAATTTAAAGTCCACAAGCGCGCCAAAGGACAGCGTGCGGAGGGAAGGTATAGAAACAATAAAAACGTTAATTGATATCAAAATAAATCATCTCGACTTACCTATGTAAAGAATAACGAGCAGCCGACAGCATGTACACATTGTCGCCTGCCTGACATTGTTCCAAGTTAAACCACTGAATAAAACGTATCCTTTAACCATCGCGAATGTAATACGGGTAGCGTTTTTATTATTCCCCTCCAGTGATATATCCTTATGCAAAACGGCAACAAATCCCACTCATTCCAAGCACCGCATGTTTATTTACTCGGCTAAATGAGGCAAGCGATCCCACGCATCTGTTTGTGTTTCTGCCTCAATACCGATGTCTTCTGCTTGGATATCCCGCGCGCGTCCTCGTTTATCTTCTGCAGTGCATGCGCTCGCTGGTTGGCGTTTCACGCGGACATGCTATCCAATCAGACTACACCGCTTAACTGACTAGTAATTAAACCGAAAGAGCGAGCTAGACTTTAATATATAAGCTACGCATTGATTGAAACGCCTAATGAGCCTTTCACTCGAAGTAAAACTGTTTCGCAATACGATACGTATAATATAAAACCAATGTCCTTACTAACCAACGTTTGTAGTAATAATAATAACAAGCTATCGCTACTTCGCTAATAAAAACGTACCTCTCGGTTAAATTACTTAAACCATAATAAACTAATAAAAATCTGACTGAGTGATTTTAAAATGTCAACCTTTTTAGTAGCGGACGTATTTCGACGTCGAGTCACAAATCAAATGTCAAAACTAGGCCCTCGAGGATTTCGACAGCGAAGTGATTTTTCGGCCAGGCTATGTAAAACATGGGACTAGGTCATAGTGATATCTCTATTACCGTCCCTTCATAATGGCTTTAACCGGTTACCCCACCGTGCACACTAATGGGCCCGTCCAATTCAGAAGCAGGAAAAAAGATGAAGAAAAAAGGAAATATCATTCCATGGGGAATTGTGTTTAATTATCAAAATTGAAGAGACACATCGGACGATTTTGTTTAGATTTGTAATTAGGATGCTCGAAAGATCAAATAAACATGATGTTTATTAGGTCTTTGGATGCGATCTATGTTATTGGATAAAAACACCTTTGAAAAAAGTAAAACTGCTTACGAGCAAATTTCGCGTTTTTAAAGAAGTTTATTAAGTCTTACATGTTGCGCAGGAACTGGCTGAAGTAATATAAATTGGTAAATCGCGCTTTATACAATTAAGTTCTAGATCATCCAGTTTCCATCAATAGTGAGTTAAGTTTTTGCACCTTACTTTAATTACTCTCGATTATGCTTCCTGGATATATGACCAGCACTTGCGCCTAAATGGAATCAGCCCTTATATTCCAACGATAATTGTTTTGAAAACTTGATAAGTTTTTTTTTCAAAACTGTTTGCTGCCTTCCCAAAAGTAAAGGAGCTTGATCAGTGAGATCAGACGTAAAGCAGACGGATCAAGTTTGATAATTAGAGTCATTCTCTTTGATTTTCAGGATACTGATGATATCTAACCCTCGATCTGAGAGAGGTAAGGGTAGGCCTTTTCGCCGATATTTCATTATTTAACTCTCCCAAACAACAAATTTTGGACTGTCCCAAATTGAAAGAGTTTGCAGACGACATTTCAAAATGTGATGAAATTGGAAAATATTCTTCAGATAGAGCAGAAAACCCTGTGGGAAAAGGAAAAATTGCTCGTCACGAGCAATTTCTCCTTTTCCAACAATGTTTTCTGAAGGCATCTGCAACAAAGAAGTCAAATGTCGTTATTGTTTGGGAAAGGGTTAATAATACATCAACTGTTAAAAATAAAGGAATTGTTTATGACAAAGTACTCTTAACGGTCTTATATGAAACGGTGTCGCTCATTACTGTGACAAATGAAGGCAACAAACAGAAATCGGGGTGTATTGCAACAACCTTCATTTTGCATTAGCTTAACCATTGTGACATTAGGAGACATTGCTCATCTGGCACTACGTCTAATAATTTGGCTCTGGATTTGCAGCAAAGAATTACGCGTCTCGCTTTCTCAATAGGCAGCTGATAATAAAATCCTATCATGTTAAACCCACAAAACGTTCACCATTTTAAAAACATTTCGATATTTACAACGGTAACCTTTCTATTGCTATGATTATTGACTGTTCTTTGCCTCGAGCTTTGATCTTTTATCGTGTTGAACAATGACGAGAAAATGATCGCGACAACCTAAAAAACATTTGTTTGTATTGAGGCAAAGTATCAAATACATTCGTTTTCTTTAACCATTCCAAACCTTTACATCAGAGACGAACGAACGTTCACGATGTATTTGTGTTGTGTCCTAATTCTTATTTTTTACAAACCTATGCTGAATTGCTTCAAATACGTTCAAGATAGTGTATAACAAGGAAGGCTTGGTTTCATAACAAGGTTTTGATAAACATCCACCTACTTATTATCTAATTGCTCATTAGAAGTCTTTGTTGTAAAAGGGAATAATTAGATCGATTTTGGTAGCAATCTGGTAATTGTGCGACAATAGGAAATTTTGCTCATTATTTTGTCGAAAATACAGTGTAGAAATTCGTTGATTTTTCATCATAGTTTGACTTTTTTCTCTTTGAAAATCTGCAGTTAAAGACTCTTAAAAATATAGAGGCTTTGATATTGTTAATGACAAGAATATGCATACGAGTTGTTCGGATTAAATGCAGGGAATGTGTGTCGACTGTCGATTTCTCGTAAAACGTATTCAGTAATAAAACGCCAAACAGACTACACTAGATGTTTACTTTATCATACAACAGACGAAACGTTCCCACATAAATAACTCCTATATTCATAGACACAAACACACACACAGGGTCGAAATGTCACGAACATATAAAAACAATGCTGATTAATCATGTGAAAATAGATCGGAACAAAAAAAAACACCATTTCGCATTAATTTTCTAAAACACTTTATCAAAACTAAAGTTTGATGAACTAACATTAGATTTTAGCATTATCATACTGTTTACCGTTTGGTACAGGATAAAGACATAAGCCTGAGATTCCTTCGGCTTTCCTGGATGCACCAGTACTGGGCTAGGGCTCTGAAGTGGCTTGTCAAAGGCCACTCCCGCGCAACCATAGGTGTCGATGGGGCTCAAACCCTAAACACATGCGTTCTAAGTACACCACCTTAACCAATTGGCCATGGATATTAGCCCTTAATATATATTCTTTTTCAAAGAAGATCCCAGTCGATAAGTCAAAAATTACTTAAACTTAAGTATAGTGATCGTACTCAGCGGAGTAAGAAATAGATGAGTCGCGTTTATGTCGTCGCTTTTTTAATATTTATCACGTTACTTGAGACATCGTTTGTGTTGATTTACTCTTAGAATCATGGCTTAAACTTAAGTTTAGATCTAGATTACCAATTAACTTCGACGATTATAGATATACTCACAATTGAGCAAGGATTTAACTTTACTCATTACCAAACAATAGCGATATTTTACCTGTTTTGTTGTAGACGAATCCGGAAAACATGTGGGAAAAGGGGAAATTGCTCGGCAAGAGCAATTTCTCCTTTTCCCGCAAGGTTTTCTGCTCTATCAGAAGATTTTTTTTTCAATTTCATCACATTTTTAAATGTCGTCTGCAAACTGTTCCAATTTGGGACTGTCGAAAATTTGGTAAATGGTTAAACTGAAGTTTAGATCATTTCTAGATCACCAATTAGCTTCGACGGCAACACTTATAGTTGCAGTTAAGCAAGTATTTTGAGTTTAAGCAAGATATCATTCTTAACCCTTTACCAAACGCCATAATTTCGACTGTCCCAAATTGAAAGGGTTTGTAGACGACCTTTCAAAATGTGAAACTGCGAAAGTAGCTTCTGATAGCGCAGGAAACATTGTGGGAAAATGAGAAATTGCTATTTAGGAGTTTTCGAGAGTCGTCTGAAACAAAGTGGATGAATGCTGTTATTGATTTGTAATGGGTTAAGCGCGCTTCAAGAACACGGGCTCTACTCTTATCATAATCTGCGGACTTTTAAACATGATTTACGTAACCATATTTAAAGTAAACGTTGCGGGAAAACCACTACACCACATTCTGAACTCATCGGGTTTATCAAATGAAAAACGAGTACTTCTCAGGTCACGGAAATACCCGAGTAGTTACGATCGACTTCACTACAGTCGTATCGGGGCAAAGTCTAGCGAATACTGTCTATATAAACAGAGTTAATCCGAATGTTTGAGAAATACCAGAGATCATCTTAAAATCAACTAAAATGTAAACAGACGAAAATGCAAAAGTAAACAAATAGACAAACATCGTTGGGGCTAATGGTCGTCTGACCTCATCGTTTGAAAGCCTGTTTATGCCCTTTAGCGTTGATGTGTATTAGGCGACGTCTGCAAACCCGAAAGGCAGCCGAGACGGGAATGGTCAAAATAAGCAGGCGTGGTGAAAGCAGATACTGATTTACTTTTTCTGCACTTGTCCCTACAATTCTGCACTGGTCCATACAATGGTTATATAACGAATGGAAGTCCATATTCACTTGTCCGTTAAGGCTTTTGGACAAACTGGGTAAAACGGATATATGATTTTGACATCGTTGATAAGGGGAGTTTTTTTCTTAGCCAGCGGTTTTGTTTTGGGGCTACTCACTTACACATTAGAATATTCTCACTAAAAGGATATTCATGAATGTTTATATGTAAGTATTTATCGAACGGGTCTGAGAGAAAATTCCCTGAAATGTATTTTATACACTCACTGCCCTATAGCCTCGGCCTGAAACTGTTCAAATAGAACGAATGCTTCTGTGGAAACTTACCTTTAAAACTATTGCTGATTCTACGTCAGATGTGCAATACCAAAACAAAAACTCATATCGACAATTTCTCCATTTATCACAATGTTGATGTAATCCTTGTATTGGTTTGGTTTTACAGGAAACAGTGGCTATGGAAATATTTCCCTGTGATACATCTTGAACATTGTTGAATCGATGTTAAATTAAAGCAAATAAGTTTTTTCAAGATAAAGAACGCATAGACATAAATCAAAACGGGATTGTTAACCCCATACTTCAATTTGCTGAGACACATTTAAAGCATGACAATCTCCGACTGGTACTTCCTAATTTTAACAGGTCATTTATCCATGATTAATGACTTGGAAATCTATACCAAACTGCACATCCCTTTGTCAATGTTTCAACGTTCAACGATCGCTCAAGGTTTGCAGTGGGGTAATGGTTAAAGTCTAAATTTTGGGATATTGTTCAATTTTTGCTCACAAGTATGATTGTAAGTCTTTTAATGGTTCTTTTTCAAAAAGCTCCAACAAACGTCTTTTTACGCGTATGACAAATGGCATGATTTAAAATGAAGATATGTTGAAATCGTTACGGAAAAAAGTAATATCATCACACGCAATTTCCCTTTGAAGCGACAAGGTGATTTAGATTTAGTCACAGACTCATACTGTTCTCACTTCATTCGCTGATCCGAATCTCGATAATCTGTCAAGCCCCTTTAACCCATTACCAATCAATAACAACATTTAACCATTTTGTTGCAGACGATTCTAGAAAACAGTATGGGAAAAGGAGAAATTGCTCGTAACGAGCAATTAATCCTTTTCCCACAATGTTTTCTGCCCGCTCAGAAGATTATTTTTAAATTTCATCACATTTTTAAATGTCGCCTGCAAACTCTATCAATTTGGGACAGTCAAAACTGTGGCGTTTGGTAAAGGGTTAACCGATTTTGGACTGGAAAAGCGCACCACCCATTTCCACAAGGGGTCGAGCGAGTTTGCCCCCACGCACCATATGCAAATGTTTTGAAACTATCCAGAGTCAAAACCTACTTGAGAATGATAAATACGGTAATTACTTGGCCGGGTTGTTTTTAGAATTAAGATAGATGATGAAGTGGCCTCGAAATAATGCATTCGTTTGTACGGGATGGACTTGAAAGGGATATATTATACCTTTATGTTGTATACAGGTTTTCGAATAGAGATCGACCTGGTACAGGCATGGTAAATCTCCCTTTCAATGAATATTGGCATAGAACAAAAACAGTTATAGTTATTTCTCTATATTTCATACCAGCTTTCGAATTTACATTGACCCGTTCAGCCATGGCAAGTCCCTCTCTCCCTCTTACACAATATTGGAATTGATAAAAGACAAACAGTTATAATAGTTTTTATTTGAGTGTTGGTTGGTTTCAATATTTCACTCTCTACCATTATATCTTTATCAGCGTCTAGTAATTCACTTTACTGTAGGCTTCTTTATGTCTTGAATTTATTCATGTGATGACTGTCTGTCTATCTTATTCCATTCGGTTAGTGTCCAAAATATGATTTAAGCCATTTCTTTGAAGTGCAACAGTTTTATAATACAAGTGGGATGCGCGGTTTGCCGATAGCAATTCAAAAGGCGGAAATTGGACCGAATATGACTGTTTCATAATATCTTATAACTGGTTCACATCAAAGAAGCATCACATGACATTTAAGCAAGAGAAATATACCAGTTATATATTGCATTGTCTAGAAGCCATTTTGACAAAACAGCAGTTATCCCTTTTATAACAGTGGTTTCAAAGGTCTTCTGTAGTTGGTACGGCATTACGAAGTATAATGAAGTATGGGAAAAAGTGGTGAACCTTTCAGATACAAGTCAAACATACGATTTTCATCTAGCCATTTAACCGTCGCATATCTCCAGTTCTACGCCTACTGAGATATTGTAGAGGAACTATCGTCGACAAAAATTAATCGAGTAAACCATGTTATCTTACAATATTGACAAGTTTGATTCTAACAAGTGGAACGTCAACAGACAATTTGAATTAAATGGGATTATCAGTTATCTTCAAACAAACGGGACCGGTTACACATTGACCAATCAGAACAAGGCTTACTCGATTACGTTATATTACTCATCGATTGGTCTTTAAAACATTTTCTAAAGGATTTATGTAAAATAAGTGCCTTTATTTGACGAAGCTTGTGGACAAGAAACCATCAAACGAAACAATAAACATATCTGAACCCAGTTCCCAATTCGAAGACTGTTCAGTCATGCATTTGATTCAACGATAGAATGTGATGAAACAATAAAGAGCTGCACTAGAATTAGAGCGGTTAGTCTGTGAAAACATTTGCAAAATTGCAAATACCTATATGGCATTTGCCACCTATACATAATGTCATTCAATTTTAGTTCTGTTGCCGACGTTGAGTTGAGGGCTCAATGCAAGACTATACAAACACGAAGCACTTATTGTAGTCTTGCACTGTACCCTCGAATCGGTTTCGCCGAAATACTTTTCCTTAATCATTCTTTCATATATCTCCATATTTCGGAATTGTTCCCATGATGCACAATTCTTTAATCAGACCCCCAACACACACACATACAAACCCGAACAGGATTAACAGGTAGGCCGGTCTTGATTCGCAATGGCAATGCTGATGTGAGACGAATCGTTTCTCCTCTTCCAAACAACATTTCGTATCATATCAAAGAAATTTCTTCCAGCTTTATTCCAACGGTTGTATTCAGGCCCTGACAAACAGCAAGCTTCCTCAGCTAACTAGAGCACTGCACCAACTTAACACCGTCTGCAGAGTTGCGATCCAGTGGATGCCTGTGCATTGTAAAATACGTTTTAATGAAAAGGTAGACATGTTGGCCAAACAAGAAGCACAGTTTGAACAAACCTACATCAGTGTTAGGTACTTTGAGAAAGGAGCCATTATCAAAGCTCTGACGAGGCCCACATTAGAGAAGGATGCTTATCATTAGGTTGATAGACCAAAACAGATTACTACTGTTAGACTGAGATCATGGTGACAACAGACTGGATTCTCAAATGTACAGAAAGTACAAGCTGGTACAATCAACACTCTGTCCATGTAGTGAAGAGGAGCCGACTACAGAGCATGTCCTCCAACGATACAAGAGATGCAACCAGGAGAGAACTGTGTACAACGTGGCCATAAGCTGTCCCACTGAACCGCGAGCTACACGAAGACGAAGAGGACCTGAGGAAGACCAGAAAGTTCATCGGGGAGAATTGCTTAACTGTGGAGAGCAAACGAGAAGAAGTCTGCACAACTCTTAATTTTGAACTGCAAGAATGTATTTTTACATATTAATGTTTAGACCTAATGTATCAAATTACCTTTCTAGGTACAGATAACAAAATTAATGAACAAAAAGCCCGGAGGAAAAATAATGACATAAACTATACGTATTTATATGTAGCGAAACCCATAAAGATATATTTATTATAAAAGCTAGAGAAAACTTTTTTTTCTCAAATAAATGGTTTCGTATTGTGCCCAGAGACATACAAAACGAACTAATTTATTGTGAATACCCGAATATTCTCTAAAGAATAAATATTTTTGTATATTACATGTAATACGACACTCTTAAACAGGGAAGGTTGTTTTTTAACATTTCCCTCATTTACACTCTTATCAACACACATGTTGCAGACAAATATAGAAAGCAAGGTGACAAAAGGAGGAATAGCTCTCAACGAGCAATTGTTTCTTTTGTCACAATGGTTTCTACTCAACATCACATAGAGAGTTTCTTCTATTTCATGTTTTAATAGTTGCCTGCAATTACTTTGAATTTCGACCAATAACACTTTCCAAACCGGGAGAATGGGGTAATGCTATTATACAAGTCTATACCCCCATAGGGGTCTGTCATAAACCCTTCACCATAGAGAAAAAATAACGAATCATAAAACGTCTTAATTTGCGAATTAATTTTCTTTTATATTCTGATTTTTATGTTGATTCTATGAATGGGTAATTCGTCTGATTTTGTGATTAAATTTGACGGTTGGTGAAAGGTCTTTTAGAATCATCTTTTCAATTCCGTTTACATTTTGATTATTATCAATGGTTGACGTAGAAAAAATGGCTGTTTACGACCGTAAAGGTTGTAAAGCAAATTCAACAAATGTCATGAAGAAATTAGCTCTACACCAAGCATAAGAAAATGTAACATGGTCTTATTCAATATCAAACAGCTTAATCAAGCAATAAGTTATCTAAGAGGGGTTCTGCGTGGCCCATTAGCTAAGGGGAGGTCCATAAAAGCCGGGGATCCCGGGTTCGAGCCCCGTCAATACCTCGGTACAATGGCATATCCCTTCAGAGACATAGCCTAGTACTGGTGAATCCAGGAAAGCCGGCACATAAATGCAAGTTATTGACACGGCGTTAAACTCCATATACAAATAAACAGAATAAACTAAGAGATACAAGTATCAGCATGGACCAGTATACACAAAGCTCATTTGGTATCGAAACAGACATGAAACCCTCGGACGTGCGTTCAAGACCTGAGCTCAGCCAAAGCATGTCCGCCATGTTATTTGAGCAGTTTGTTTCGCGTTGAAAAATATGACAGTCATTGGAAAAAATAATATGCTTCTTCTTCTTTCGATAAGAATCTAAAACCACATATGGTTATCCTGTTTCCGACAATTACTGCTGCACTGGCATGAAAATACTATGTACATAACTAGAAGCACTGAGCCTTGCGACATAACTTAAATACTGTATAAAGAGTTGTTAAAAATCCAAGACCAATCGAAAACACAAGTCTCAATGCTTGTTTTCAAATGACTTGTCCGAAAGTCATTGTGCCCACAAAAGCGAGTTACATGACAAGCTTTATGATAAATTGGTTTTGGTAACAATACCTTTAATTGGTCTGAAGATATCGGATTTCACTTGAGACGCTTTTATGTTGGAATAGAACAGGGTATGACAAGGACTTATCTGCCTATATATTGTTGAGACGCCTTGTACTGTTTACCCGAAAGGAAATCCTACTGATTATAATGACTTTCATATGGAGAAGTCGGCCAGTGACTTGGAAAGATGTTGACAGAATCGATGACGATATTCTACAGACATAGATATATACACTGACTGTCGTATCAATATTGAACTAAGGTTGAAATCGTCGTAGAAATGTTCAATTATTTTGAGCACAGTCAAACTTATGTTAATTTGTAGATGCCTATTTTCATAGGATGATCGACAACAATGATGCATGACACAGGGTCTTAGTTTTAAACAATTAAGCATATCCAGATATGGTTAGTCCATAACATTAGTTCATTCGATGACTTGAGAAACAACCGTGAAAAACAAGTCCTGTTTTTACTTTGCCATTTTTGCATAGTTTTTGAATAAAAAAGTTATTTTTTCCATAGTTTATACACATCTCACTGTGGTGCTTTTAATTTGGAGTTGTAATAATTCCCATGTTTGGAAAGATGATGAAAGACGCTGGGGAGCGAAATATAAGTCGACGGTGTATTCAGACGAAACATACTGCCTTGTATTGGATTGTATGGCTGGTTTAAATTGGAAGCAACTTCAAACGGCAAATTCATAACTTTGCATTTATTGATAAGTTAGTCCAAATCAGGTTTCGCCTTCCCTGGCGTTAATGAATCAATTACTGTTTAAGTCAGCATTGTATCCCGTGAGTGTGGCATGTTAGACGGGTATGTTCTATGAAAGCCCGGCCCTCCACAATATCTACCCCATGTCGACAAATCCGAAGTAAATTATGCCACTTTTTGACAACTTAACTTTAGTATTGCAATCTGAATTGTTCGGCCACTTGTCATCTGAAATAGACTTCGCCACTTTCAACTGAAAATTGGTGGTTTTAATGAGTGCTTACAATATAGGACATAGAGTAGAAACAAAAAGAGAATTATGGGGGGAAAGCCTCTTAACCCTTTACCAAACACCAAATTTTCGACTGTCCCAAATTGAAAGTAAGCAGATGACATCTCAAAAGTTGACGAAATTGGAGAGTAATCTTCTGATATGGCAGAAAACATTGTGGGAAAAGGAGGAATTGTTCGTTTTGATCAATTCCTCCTTTTCCCACAATGATTTCCAGAGGCATCTGTAATAAAGTGGCCAAATCATCTCAAATGTCGTTACTATTTGGTAATGGGTTAACTGGACCTCTGCGTAGATTGTAAAGGGCCTCAAAGCAGTCAGCTAGTTAACTTTTCAGAAATAGTTTATGTGTTTGATAAATGTTTCGGGGGTAATTTGCTAAGAGATTATTTGACATATTATAATGTTAGTTTCTTCTTTATTATACAGACCCGGTATTTGTCTGAAAAATTATGGATATTTGTTTTGTCTGTCTTAGACAGTCTCGAATCGAAAAGAATGGTTTCGATTCGATATCTGTCTGCCTTTTGAAATATAATACGTAAAGTATATATCAGAGAAATATAAGCCAATCAGCCACTCTTAACAAAAGGAAGAAATTATAATCTCACAAAAATGAAAAATGTATATTGCGGTTGTCCAGCAATTGTCTATCTCATAATTAGTAAATATTTGCCTTTTGCATTAGTAGTTTTATTATGGGTCCAGTCAAATGGGTCATTGTCATTGATATTACCAAATGGAAAAATATTGTGTTGCAATCATTAGAATCATTTTGACGAGACGCATTTATTTGGATAAAAGGAGAAATGTTTTAAGCAATGTGCATACGATTCTTAATTGGAATCTGTCTTTTATCTATCCATTTTTATGTTTCTTTGGTGATTCCATGGCACATATTTATTATTTATAAAATCAATGTACATCAGTTTTACTTACGCAACTATTTCCCCTAAAGTCGTTTAGTAAAACAGTACACAGCTAACTAACGAACGAACAAACCCATTAACAAATACAATCTGAACATATCGGGGTTATCCAATGAAAACACTCAGCTCACGGAAATACCCGAGTAGTTACGATTGAAACGAACGAACACATAAACGGATAGTCAGGTTTAATGAACGGGAACTTTTCCACGCTGCGTTTCGTACTCACGCATAGATACTGCTCGGCTTGAGATACAGATGTTTCATATAACTAGACGGATGGCATATTTCCTACAGCAATCAATCTTGATCAAGCCTCCCATGGGCTTATCAGCGATTAAAAAGACTTGCCTCGGAAATATTTGTTGGGCGTCGGAGCTTAGCCGTTCTCATCATGCTCGGAAACGATAAATCTTCGAATCAACTCAGACGTGAAACTCGGTTATTCTCGTATTTGATTGGATATAATTTGAATTGGCTATTAGACACTCGATTTTTGGTAGGTGGGCTTTTAATCGGTTGGATCGCCTAGAGTAGTTTCCTATTTTATCGACATGTCCTTTTCTTTGCCGTCGCCGTCTGTGTTATTAGCCTGGACTTATTTCACAAAATTTGTAAACATACACTTTAGCCTGGGTTCCAGTCCCGTGTGTATACCCCGCACTAGTACATGCACATGTATAAAACCCAGACTAACCCACTCTTATGATCGCAGTATATTTCTCAGGGCACTGAAATGCCCAAGTAATTATTGTTGGTAAGTTTCAAGAGAAGAGATGAATGCACTGACCGTTGTGCTTTGACTGATTTACGATGTTATATGTAACTTGAGCCCAATAACGAATCGCAGAAGAAACTTTGTCGATATAATGAAACGGAACGTCAAAACGAAGGAAGGAATACTCAAGATAAGGCGAGCCAGATATATTTACGAAGGGCTTATGCATGGGGCAAGCAAGCGGAATTATCGATAACAGAGGGTCAAAAGTGTTCCAAATCATTAGTAATTAGTGGTAGAGTTTTTCTTCGTTTCTGCCAGACCCATTTTCGTAATTACAGTTGAAGTGTTTTCCGCGATTTCTAAGTGGGGGTTCGGATTGTTTGTCCGAGACGATGGCGATATGTTTACACGAATACTTCTCAGTCAGACGTGCAATCGTATCTACTCGGCAATCCCCGTAACAAGTCGGTAGATATACCTCGTAGGCAGTACATGAATACACCAGAAATCCTGGGGTAATTCGCCTTATTTCCGGCGGATAACGCAAAATGCACACAGGCCCTAAATATGAATTTGAGTACACACAAATTGGTTATATATCACAATTGAATGGGCTTTTTACCCTTTTCATTAAAGATGATCATATCAACACATCTTGTTTCATATTTTGTCAATCAGCTCTTTCCGGTAATCCCCGGCTTATGACGGGGATTGCCGAGTTGATACGATTGGCCCTTCGTTGCTGACCTACTTTCAAAAATGGCTCCCCATTACCTCCGAGGTTATTTTAAGAAATGGCCGAGGTGTTCCGAATGTCAGACGTGCTGTAGGGTTTTATCCGTTCCTTTTCAAGTTTTTGTGTTTTGTGTTTTTGCTCGACAGTAAAAAGGCCCCCGAATCGAACTTATAAAGCAGAGAGAATATTCAAGCTAAGATAATTCTTCGGAGAAGTAATTGTAAGATATGTTTAACTAGCGCTCACGAAGAATCTTTGGTATCGAGTCTGTGATCAAGATTTTCTTTTGCAATATAACACATATACCAAATTCAATTATTGGGCCACGTTAAAGTATCACAATTTTAGAAAATCCCTTTAGTACCTAGGCTAGAGAGTTATTTGCATTGACAGGGGTGTGGTGGCTTCATTGGCCTTTACCAGCGGGAATCGAATCCCAAAATCTACTTACTAAGATCCTGACGCAATCCCCTCGTGTGTCGTCAACCTGAAGTCCTGGGTACCGTTTTACTAAACGACCGAAGGAAATACTTGCGTTAGTCAACACTGATAAGTTGGATAGTATCTTAAATGAAAAGACAATGTTGCCATGTGTCACGTTATTGGAAGCGTCTCGGAGAGAGGATTCCAATGATGTGTTACTAAGAAATATTAAAAAAGGTAACGTTGTTTTGAACTTACGCTTATTTATATATGTTTAGTAAGACGCAAGCCAGGTCCGTGCTTATACCCTCAAGACCTTTGTGCGGGGTATACGTACGGACCAGGACCCAAGGCTATTGCGTCGTGGGCCGCTCACTCCATCCAAAACAATGACGATATTTGACCACTTTGTTGCAGATGACTCTGGAGAACATTGTGGAAAAAGGAGAAATTGCTCGTTTAGACCAATTTCTCCTTTTCCCACAATGTTTTCTCCCCTCTCATAAGACCATTCATCGATTTCATCACGTTGTGAAATGTCGTCTGCAAACTCTTTCAATTTGGGACAGTCGAAAATTTGGCGGTTGGTAAAGGGTTAATCAGACACGAAAATGGAATGTCGTAAACTAATGATAACTAATTATATCTATATCTAATCGGTCTGAACAAACCGCTGAAACAAGCCAGGAAATCAACGGCACGCGTTAACCAGTAACACTATCGGACTGTATCAGGCGTAAGGTTTAGTTTAACGCGGGTTTAAACAATGTTTTAGTTATATCGTATCCGTACCAATGACCGATGAATCCGAATCGGGCTACCGGGTTTAACAATCGTCAGAAGATTATTTTTCCAATTTCATCACATTTTAAAATGTCGTCTGCAAACTCTTTCAATTTAGGACAGTCGTAAATTTGTTGTTTGGTAAAGGGTTTAGACTTCCCTAACGCAGGGTATATGAGGCCATTGGCCTCTAGGATTGTATAGATGTCATCACCCCAATATAATCTTATCGTAAAACCGATAGAAAGAGAAGAGGCACGAATTCGGGGCTTATCATAGACAGGGCCATCTAACATTCCATACCAAAATAACGGGATCTCGCCAGAATTCGGGGAAAATGTGCCTTCGGATATACAATCCGCGGAAAATTACCGGAATGGCAGGGGTTGGGAAATCCTAACTTGTCCGTAAATGCTGAATACATTTCTGTATTTTTCCGTAAAGTGGTTATATAGTAAATGTCAATAAAATATTACTTGTCCGTAAACTGATTATATTATGGTAAATTTCATTAAAACGTCACTTGTCCGTTAAGTCCTTTGGACAAGCTGGGAAACAAAAGCAATTGGTTTTGCCATCCCTGGATGTGATAAGGATTGTTAATTAGGATTAATCGGTGAAATGGCTCCGTTTCCATTGTATGTTTTGGGTTGGATTTGCATCAATCATGCCCTCCTGAAGCAATTCTCTCGACTAATCATGCGTATAGATGGTACGATTATTGTAGGCTACCTTGCAACAAAACTATCAAAACAGAATGGGGATTGTCTTACAGCGTTTGCCTATACACTAACTGTATGCAGCATTATGATCAGATCTTATACTGATATCATCACATTATGAATAAACATCTTAATGTATATGTGACGGATGGCTTATGATACCAATACTTCAAAATAGCTGTTTGTTCTTTGGTAACAGCGATGTCTACTCGTTACTTAAAAGCTTGTTTGTTTTGGGGTTTAATGCCATTTAAACTTTTCATCAGTAAGATTGTGGAGGGAATCCACGAAAGCATGCTCCCCATAACCCAAGGGCAGTCCAACTCATGTTATTATACAATCCGATCTTATTCCGATTCCCAAACAAAAACGACATTTAACCAGTTTGTTGCAGACAGCAATGGAAACACTGTGGGGAAATGAGAAATTGCTCGTAACGAGCAATTTCTCCTTTTCCCACAATGTTTTCTGTCGTATCAGAAGAGTATCTTACAATTTTATTGCATTTTGAAATGTCGTCTTATTGCTTCAAACATTTTCAATTTTGGACAGACAAAAATTTAGCTTTTGGTAAAGGGTTAATGATTTCCCATAAACAATCGTGCAGTGAAGGAAAAACACTTCCGTCATTGTCTCGATTTCTTTATTTTTCCTCTTTCTATTTTATATCATATGTGTTTTACGTCGCGTCAACACTATTTCAGTTATGTTGTAATGTCCGTTCATAAAAAAGAAGAAAGTCCCCAAACTGATCTGCCCATAAGGGCTGGTCAAGCCGGGTAGACACCATCGGAATTCCGCAGGTCAACCGGGAAACTACCGGCTTGGCGTCTGGCCATGTTCTAACCTGTCTACATATGCATGAATTCGGTTCCAGCTCTGCAAGGGTTAAATGTAAGAATAACACAAGTGCAGCCATTCAAGACTTTATGGAACCCGACTAAGCTCCGATGACATGTCAGATTGTTCATCACATGAAAGTGTCGGGAGAAGAAAACGAGCAGGGCAAAGGTGATAAAAAAAGCGCTTTTATGCTCTAATACAATAAGATTGGAAGCATTCCAAATACGAGTAAACTCTGTATCTGTCCGTCCGTTCGATAATAAAAGTCGACAATAACGGGGAACCAATTTATCACCCCACGCGCCATGCGTATCTTATCTGTGTACAGTAACGCAAGGTATTTCGCCCCCGTTCAACTTCGTAACATTTCTAGAGCTATTTGCAAGATTAGATGATGTCAATCACTTCTGTGAGGAACTTACTGTCTTAGTGTATGGAGCAAATGTTTTCATCTTCTCAAAAGTGTCTGACGAGCTAGTGTCCACATAAAACTATCAATCCGTAAGTCTTAATCTTTGCCTACCACCAGTATGGTGACTGAAACGCCACGAAGAAAGACACCGCAAATAAAACAAGTAATGCAGGATATCGAACTTTTGGATTGCTCTAGCCTCGTCTTTATGTCCATATGTGTTCCAGACCTAGATACGACCTCGTAGACATAATGAAAAACGCTAGTGATACGAAGGTTGTTTTGTCTAATCGTGACTCAAGGTCTGTGTTCGAGACTACAATGGATCCTTACAAGACCAAAATTGACAATGCTTAAAAGGGCGTCCATCAATAACAATCTTATTAGTGTGGACACTGTACCTGGGATAGGGCGTCTTCCTCGAGACATCGGGGTCGTTGGTTCCTGTGATTAGCGGGATCTTCCTTGCGACAGTTCATTAATTCATATTTAATGCGAGTACTGGTTATTTATCCAGGAATCAGCCTCGAGTGTGATTAATCTAAGCTATAGGAACATTAACATTAACATTATTAAAAAGACAGTGTTGGGAAAAAATGAAAGTTATACATTTTTCTTAATTGAATTGCTGAGAAAGGATATAAAAACCCAACAACTGTCTCTCTGATAAGCAGTATGTGAATAATTGCAAATTGGTCACACATCGCTCAATGTGTAACGCTTTAATGTCCTTTACGCATTCAAATCTTCTCGGATAACTGTTAACATGTACCCCTCGGTAAGAGAACGTGTAAAAAAGAATATAAGAAAAAAGAAATGTCCGCCGACAGCGTTTACAAAAATACTTTATTACTATAAATGCCATGTCGCCTAAGCGACACCAGAAAAAAGTATTGTTTCGTTATACATAAGCAAAGCAGTGCTGTAGGTAAAAGTTCTGGAGCGATTCGGTCGCACTCAGAGTCTCTCGCCATATGATAATCTATCAGCACATGGACTAAATACAAAATTGCAGGCATCGCGAACTATATTGGGGAACTAAGACCTCATACATTTGGCTGAAGGTTTTGTGTAATGTTTGAATTATATACGGTTTTCGATACTGAAGCTGATTCGATGATACAACTGACGAGTCCTGATTGAATTATGTTTCATTTTGAAGTGCGACGTTTCGACCTTGTCCTTTGCGAATCACAAGAAACTATCCGTTTACCTTGTCTTTGATGTATTCTAGATTTTAGATGATATTTAGATAGCGAACGACATCCATCGCGTGTGCCTTAAACGATAATTGACAAATAAAAAACCTCATGCCAAAATTAATTATCTTAAATAATTCCTCTTCATTTGCCTCCTAATACTAGGTTGGATTCTAAAAGGAACGTAATTAGCTCAACCTTCTTCGGCGTGTATCAAATTGATCATACAAAGTTACATTATAAGAGTGTTAAACATGCTGTCTTTTGAGACCACATTCATGGAGAGAGTTGTTTTCATGATATCATGACCTTCCAGTGTACGCTCTGAATGCCGAAATGGACTGGCTGTACAGACAATACATACATGTATGTACTAATAAGAAAAGGTAGTGCTATTCTCTCTTGAAAGACTACCGTGAATAAGATTACGTGTTTGTCATCCGATGAATGCGTTTAAATTTACTAATTCTATGCCTAGTCTTAATACATCACACACGTCTGGTTGGCTTCTTTTATAACAGTGGTACCTATCCAATGTTACACACACGAAAAAAACACATATTCATACATTGTCACATGGCGTTGATTTTCGTCTGAACCAGTCACAACATCAAATGAGTTCAATTCTCATTTACCGCTTTGCTACAGGATTAGCCTGAAACTCTTAATGAAATAGAATGGGTCAAAATGAACATCTTCAATTAATACTTATGTCGTAATACCGACAAACTCTAGCATCTCCCATCGACGAAAAGAAAAACTAGAAAAGCCCAAATCTTTAACAACTCTTGTTTTCTCGTGCATTTCGGAAAAAGAGAAAGCAAAAACGTTCTGTTTCTATGGATTTTACTGCCTTGGGAATGGAGAAAACAACTGTCATGCGGTGTAAAGCGGGGATAAAAGTCATGGGACAAGACTTATGGCGAAAAACCTCGGTTTGCACCTGTACGTGTTTTTCTAGTAGATAGCTTCCTGATGTAAATGGCGCGAATTTCATGGCGCGTTTCCATGTTGATGTCTGCCTATGCCATTACCATTTGAAAGTCGCAAATAGAAAATATTTTTTAAAGCTTATCTTGCAGTGTCTGTAGACACCCCATGATAGCATTAGACCTACATGTCTGTGGTAGGGAGACACTGGGAGATGAGTAAGTAGATATATGAATCTATCTTTTTCTGCAATTTTTTCTCCCCATTTACTTTTTCATTTTTACTTATATTTCAATATCTTATTATTCAAAGGCATACATCTATATTTTCCCTACCACTTTGCGTTTAACTTTGGCTCTTAACTTGAATCGTTGTATACCTCATGCTGTATATATTGTACCTGAAAGATTAAATAAATGTTCTGTTCTATTCTATTCTGACCAAATAATAGCGATATTTAACCAGTTTGTTGCAAACGACTCTGGAAAACAGTGTGGGACAAGGAGAAATTGCTCTTAACGAGCAATTTCTCCTTGTCCCACAATGTTTTCTGTCGCATCAGAAGATTAATTTTCAATTTCATCACATTTTGAAAACTCGTCTGCAAGCTCTTTCAATTTGGGACAGTCGAACATTTGTCGTTTGGTAAAGGGCTATATGAGAATAAAGAAATAGTTATCCTGTATCAGCGACTGACATGTTGTCTCCATTCGGTTTTATACTTGCAATAAACTGTAAATCGAGTAAAAAATAAGTCACTGATAAGCATCTTTTCACTCTTGTATGGTTATTACAAGTTTAATGCGAATTTCGGTGTTTTAGGGTTTTGATACATCAAGATATTTGCAGTGATAACTGTTTTGATATCCCGAAGTTGAATTATGTCAACCCTATCGCCTTGTACTCTGTATATTCTTTTTTAACTTCAATAATACTAAAAGATGAACATGCCAGTTTTGATACTGATTGAATAATGCTTCTTTGCTAAGATAAACATGCTTATGAACAAATTCAGTTTACAAAAGTTACAAACTCTGACCGTTGTCACGTTATGCAACAGTTGACGTGTTACTTCGCAAAATTGCTTTTCTCTTTATCAAAAGTAATAAGGGAATCTTGTTCAGAACTCACACGAATTCTTAGCCTAAGTCGGTTAAATCAAACGCTATTCTACGTTGATACGTAATCCTGTCATGTTTGACAATAACACAACGGGATGCGTTCAACAAAAAGATTAAAGACAAGGTGAAATGATAGGAAAGTTAGAAGAAAAGCGGACAAGATAATCTTGCCAATAGTAAAAGAAAAGAAAATCCTAGCCAGTTAATGATTTGGTAAGAGCATTGGAGCACATTTTTACGCGCGGTTGGTGTAAGATGCTCCGTTAAAAAGTTGTCCTAACCAGTTAAAGATTTGGTTAGAGCGGTGGAGCACATTTTTTACGCCCCGTAAATGTAAGACGCGATAAGATTCTGGAAGCGGCGACGTCATTAACGGAAGCAGACGATTGACACACGAATCATGCAGACGACATTTAAATGAGGTTCGGCTGGCGGGCGTGAGCCTGGTTTACTAGTTTACGAGCTTCCATGATTTAGGGAGACTGCCGTAAGAGTGAAGCGGAAAATTGAAACATTCTTCGCTTGTGGTATCTCATTACGTTTCTGGGCCATTATTCTAGTGGCGGGGTTTTGTACTTACTTCTAGACATGTAAAAAGAATGTTCCGTTGGCAGTAGAAACAAGACAAAATCAGTCGGACCACTTTCTTAAATCGGTATATAAGAGGTTCCGAAAGACTGTGATTGCATTGATTACCAACGCATCAAAGCTGCTGTGTCATTATTTTCACAAATATACATTAATTTCGAACGTGATGTGAGAAAACAAATGTTTACTTGTTTTTCTGTTTCCCTATTATGTAGAATTTTCTGTTTATTTCAAACTGGTGTACATGTACTGGCATTATTGTATCTGGTGCCAACAAAATCAGAATATTCGGGGTCGTCTCATCCAATCAGTTGCTATCCAACTCTTGTGAATCATTACACTTTGTAAAGAAGGATACGATATTACGACAGGGTAGGATTTCAATGAGATAAGGGGAAGTAACTGAGACCCGATAAAAATGGACATTGCGGTTTGGTATGGGTAACCTATATAACTTCACTTGAAACAGAAGATTGCCAAGAAATAAGTGTGAAAAAAGGTTGTTTAAATAACTGATTTATTCGTTTGTCACAATGGTTGCCATTCAACACAATAAATGTCGTTGTCGTATGTTACTATCGTCAGGCTGTTGTTTCCAATGTTGATCGGTCACAAAATCACAAACGAGGGAATATACAAATATATGAACGATTTGACCTATATCAATGACTTGTCGTCCTTAAATTTCTCATTAGCGTTATGGTCGATTTTGACGTTGTCCCAGTGAACCCCATCGTCCCGCTGTTTCAACACCAACACCATCGGGAAAATAAAATTGAGCGCCCAGAAATCTCCGAACACAGAGCGCATATTCTGGCTCCACGTATTGTTTATCTTAATCGGGATCTTCTTATACTCCTCAAACACCGTCCTTCCGTCCGCCATCAAAACCATTTGGGAAGGAAAGTAGGCCGTACCTAGTGCCAGAAAGAGGAGGTTGGTGTAAAGATGAACGATGAGTATGCAATGTAGGCCCGACATGTGCCCGATAACCCATCTCAGTACAGTCACTGGCAGGAATAAATCTATTGCTGAATTGAGTTCGGGCCAGACGAATGCTCGAACGTACGCCAACGTGAAATACCCGCCGAGGCTTCCAACCATCATGGCATAAAAAGCCATCATGATAAAGAATCGCTGGTTTTTGAAGCCGACACATTTCCCGACCACGTAGCAATGGTGGTCCCGTTTTAGAACACAGTACTTACAGAATTTACAGTGGTATGTGCGCGGCGGGACGTACATGTCGCACTTCTCGCAATAAAACCAAGGTAGTCCGGATTTTGACGAGATGTCGTAAACGCATTGATCTTTCGACTGCTTTGTGGCAGCGTTTCTGGAACTTTCTATCCTGGCTACGAACGTGTCCGGAACGTCTTCTGGACTGAGATCTAAGTTGAGGTAGGGATTGTCTTTGGTCTTGCGAAAGAACGGAGGGTCGTAAAACCACATGCACAGGAAGTTTGTGATGACGTTTACGACAATGAATACGAAAAGGACCTTCATGTAATACTGTTGCCATGGTGAGTATTCAGCAAGCATATAAGGTACGAGGTGACAGGTCACTGTGTATATGAATGTGGGCACCTGAAAGGAAATGATCACAGCCATCGCGTACTGAAAATAGAGAGAGAAAATCGTTTCACAACTATCTTAATGCCTCACTGTGAGACGTCATGTATGCCACTATACCATATTTTTCCTTAGTCTTTCATTTTTTTATATTCATTTGTTCATTGTTTATAATCTTATGGAAGATTGTCAGTTTAAAGTGACAAATAAGTCTCCTCGTTAAATAGTCTTTATAACATTATCAAATACTAAAAAGATAAAAAAAAATGGGCCTTTGATAATACATGTACATGAGACCATGTGTTTGTTAATGCATGGTAATTGATTATTACTTATTTCAATACAATGTAACGGTTGTTTATTACGTGATTTAAGGTCGAAATAGTATCCACATAACCAATGTTGTCATGGACAAAAGCAGATAGTACCATTTGCCTTTGGTAAGAGCCGGTGGTCTTTTTAACGTTCGTTAACCCGAAATTAAATCAACCGCCTTAATTCTTCGTATTAAAACCTTTGAATTTAACCATCAAAAATATCCTGTTTGAATCCCAATAATCTGTCATTTTGAAACTCATTATTTCGTCGGTCTTCTTTGGTCGATAACTATTCCGGATGATCCAGACGTAGATATTTCATTCTATATGTATAGCTTGGATCATACGTGTTAGGTAATACCCGGTTTAAATCCGTCTATATCGGTCGAGGCTTGAACTATTCGGTATTTACCGAACAGTTTCGGCCCCGAGTAATATATGCCGAGAACGACGGAAGTAATCCGAACGAAAGAATGAGTTTCAAAATGGCGTATATATCTTAAGGATTCTTCCTTAACAAGATGCGACAAGGTGACATATTCCATACTTACATGGGCATAGCCTTTCCGTTTCCCCTCGATCCTCTGTTGATGACGATAATTGAGTTTCTCCATGAACGACATCTTATCAAAGGCCTCGTCGGGTGGTGAAAACAGCCATGCCCCAACTTCGTGTTCATCGGACTTCCGCTGTACCGCCATTTTGGATTGCCAAGGGACGTCACTCTAAACAGAACGCAATTCTCATATTGGACTTCAAGGTAATTCGGATAATTCTAGCTCATACTATCCTGAGAGCTGATATTTACGAAATATAATTACAATTTATTTCTCATATTTTCTGGGCCATATTATAAGGGGCTTTCTTAAAACTAAGTATCGCCAGTCAATCCGCATTGACCGCGGAATAGTTATTTTGTATAAAACATGGTAAAAATTTGCAGTTGTGTCCAAAAATCATTTGGGTACAACTTTGATGTAAGAGAGGGAATACGTGTCCAGATTCCTGACCAAACCATACACTTGTTCACTACTGGTTTCTACAGTTACAATGCCAAAGTTACATTTAACAGTTCAGGTGAGTTTTAGTTAACTGGTTTTATATTTGCTTCAAAATAAAATGTTTGTCTATGATGCACAAAAACAATATAAATTAATCAAGGAACTCCAAAAGTTCCCTATAAGTGTTGAATAAGACGCATGTACAGGTATATTAAGGTAAGACTTAAGGAGTTAACGTTAATTATCTACTCATAAGCCGTATCAAAGTGCTGTAAGTATCCCTCACGCGGTGGTTCCTCCTGATTGCGTTATCTCCTAATGTTTTGAAGCCATTAATTAACGGCTGATAGTAAGAGTTCATTGATCTCTAGATTTCTGACCGATATTCTACCCAGGGTTCATTTCACCTGGACATGATATCTGTTAACTACCACTGCTTTCACAGTATGTTTATTTATCCCTTAGAATGATTGGTAGTTTTCTAAAGATAAAAATTGTATCGTCTGCTTTCCAAAACCTAAAATAGCTGCTTAGTTTTGATGAGGAAAGATACTCAGAGTAGCAAATAGGTTATATCACAGGCCTGTCGCCAATTTACTTGGCGGCTGGCCTGGATCTAACCTGTTTGCATAAGCATAATGTCGGTTCCTGTACTATAAGGGTTTTACTCGTGTATTAAATGAACTTTCCCTGAAAGATTTACTAGACAAGGACAGAAGAGTGTTAAAGCAAATCAAACAATCAGAAATATAAACTACCACTGCTTCAAGAATGTGGTTATGTTCATACAAAAGTGGAATATCCCCGAATCATAATTAAACAAGGAAAGCAGGATGTGTTTTACTCTGGGTAACCTGGCCCTAAACATTACTAATTTATCATAGAACGACAGGAACTAGACTTATCATTAACATCATATTGTCATCAATGATGTCGCCATTGAACGCATGGGTAAACGAAACGCGTATCCTGGTTCCGATCAATCAATTCAACTATAAGTCGAAAAACACACTTACTTGTAGCACAGAAAAACACAGATAACGGCTCCTGGTCAGAATCCTAGTTGGCCGATCCCGATCCTTACATTACGGAATGAAAGTAGCGTGAAATACACATAACTACATGTTCTGTGCCGGCTATAACGTGTACATATAGAAGGTAAGAAAAATCGATCCGGTTTGTTTGGGTCGGTATCAATAAACAAAACCAATACCCGGCTATAGGTAACCTTAGTTATGTATGTACTGGACAGCTGTATGCTTCAAAATATCGTGATTCATCATCAAAATACAAGCATTCAAACACAAAAGTATTGTTTGAAATACTTTACATAAAGGAATTGACTATTGTAAAAAAATCGTAATTAACATCAATAAATTAAAATTCCAAAAACGTAATTAATTCAAAATACCCGGAGCTTTTCCAATATAGCTTGTTCGATACACCCTTTGCCTAATTTTTAAAACGATATGAACCGTCATTCATCCCTCATTAATTAGACGAGCTCGTAGATATATCTATACAAACGTAAAAAATCATCCAAATGTAAGAAGTACACATTGCTCATCATAATCATTAATTAAGGTATGATTTAATTATCGATTTTAGGTGACGTTCTTGTAAAACAACCTTTTCCGATATCCCAAACGTTTCTCTTTATTTTTGGAGAAGGGTCGTTTTCTATTCAATAACGCCGTGTTTTGGCATGATAAAACTTGCTGAATTATTAACCCTTATAATGCTGTAACCGACTTCATGCTTATGCAAACAGGCTAGATCACAGGCCCACCGCCAAGTAAATAAGCGGCTGGCCTGTGATCTAACCTGTTTACTACTCTGAGTGTCTTTCGGCATCCCAAATAAGCAGATATTTAAGGTTTAGGAAAGCAGACGACACAATAATCTTTTTTTAGAAAATTTCCCAGCATTCTAAGGGTTAAGCTTTCATACCGATCCCGTAGTGTTTACAAATGCTTGGCTTGACCGTAAAGTGTGCAGTCATGCGTCGAATAATTTATTTGAAGAGTCCAGGGCGTTCAGCTTTGTTCATACATATCGAGGGTTCAATGCAAGACTATAGTAAGTGCTTCATGTTTGTGAAGCACTTACTATAGTTTTGCATTGAACCCTTGATATGGCTTCCCTTAAACATAATGCACAGTGGGTTAACTCAGATTTCAACAGCATTACACTTATCTCGCTATTGTTAGCGCACCTTTCCATGCTCCTGGAATTTCGTCATAGGACTACACACTATTCGTTCTATGAATCATTTTATTTCGCATGAAGGTAATTGTTCAGTATTGGTACACGAATGATAAATGTCAAGAATGACTTTTTTTCAAACAGCTGTAATATACAGGTCGGGTTTTGAACTTGCATTCCTTTTTTCCATTTCGAACAACAAAAAAGGCTGAGCTACCATACACTACCCAATTTCTATCGAGTGTTCCCTACATTGTATCAACATACATGTATAAGTAGAAACAACTAATCATTTTGCCAAAGTGCTTTGTAAAATCATATGCAGTGCATATGATACCGATTTACCATTACTCAACAGTTTATACTTAATATTTGATTAAGATCAAAACAACATTCCCTCTTATTTCAATATTGGGCAAAGCAATATCGCTAAGAAACACATCATTTAAATCGTCTCTCCAAGCCGTTTCTCATGACATGTCACATTGCAATATTGTACTTTCATGTAAGTCACGATCCATCTTTATCGGTTTTGGCTTACGCAAATATTTTTTGTGAAGTCGTTTAGTAAAACGGTACGCAAGTGCGTCAAATTGAGGTTTAATGTTTAAGGAGTTAAACAATACATCGTTCAGTTTATCAAATTAAGGACTCAATTTTCTGTCTCCTATGATAAGACAATGGCCCGATCCGAACCGTCCATGATAATGCCAGACATTTCCTCTCAAGAATCGTACTCGTTTAATTTATGGTTTATTTCTGTACTCCAAATTTAAATGATTAAGTATTAGATGCACTGGTAATATTACATAAATAAGTGGAGCATTAAATGATTTAATTAAGGAAGACTTTAAATTTCCCTAAAACTTATCTTATCTAGGCAACATCTTACGATTACAAAATCCTCATAAACCATACAAACAAAAGTGCCGTGGTGGATAAGTAGTGCCAAACACGATTCGTTAACAGGTTGAGCTGCAGATCAGCATGCATAATCAAGGTATTCGAAATGATTGTCATAACCAGATCTCCATTTTTTTAACCCTTTACCAAACGCCAAATTTTCGACTGTCCCAAATTGAAAGAGTTTGCAGACGACATTTCAAAGTGTGATGAAATTGAAAAATATCCTTCTGATAAGGCAGAAAACATTATGGAAAAAGGAGATAATGCTCATTTAGAGCAATTTCTCCTTTTCCCACAATGTTTTCCAGAGTCGTCTGCAACAAAATGGTCAAATGTCGTTATTGTTTGGTAATGGATGAAACGTAAACTATTTCAAGATACAAAAGTATATAAAGAACATTTTTTCATGGAATCCATGCTTTATCTTCTTTAATTCAATTCAAATTTCAAGACAAATGATAAGAGATATAAAATTCCATCTCATCTGAAAATAGCAGAGCGTGCAACCCTTTCCCTCAAATAAACTCATTGAAAAAGTATCATAAACATAAGATACATGAATCATTTGGAGAAATTTGTCTTAACAGGCAATTAGCTCATTTACCACAATGGTATTTACCCTAAATTCAAATGAAGGGGCAGTAGCATACGTGATCTTATACTGAATAATGTTCGTCTGATGTTGCTTTCAATTTGGACCAGTCACATGATCTTCTATGAGGAAATAAAGTAATTGAAATGCCGAGAAACAATATCAGAATGTCTTGTAAATAGCAGATTTGCGAGACGTTTGTCTTATCATTGTGTTGAGTGAATTTTCAGATTATAAAGACAAATGTTTGAGCAGGAAAACATGGAATGTGCAACAGGAAAATCAATTGGAGTAAAACCTATTTCACACAGGCCAATAAAATTGTGTTTTGTCCAAATTGAAAGCAACACCAGATGGCAAATTTAAAAGTTTATATAAAAATGTGATATTTTCATTGTAACCTTAGGCAGAAATGACCGGAGAAGCCATTTCTCAATTTTGGCAGTCATTTCTAAAGTCTTCTGCGTCAGAAGCAAAATAATGAGGTATTATTATTCATGAGTCGGGATTAAATTTTCATCAAAAGTATTTAGTTTTGAGCAGAAAACACTGGGATGAAAAAGAAACTCTTGTCATGCTGTATTTCTCCAGATTTCCCTGTTTACTACATTATCACCTAAGGTCTTCTATTTCAGGTGTTTCAAGTCAAATATATGTATGTATAAAGAAAAGATATAACCAGAACTAACACTAGTTATCAATAAGTCTCTTTATTTATTTAGCACTTCATACAGTTATAAGTTTATTTCACACAAGCATACAAAACCAATTTAAGCAACGTAAACAGAGTGTCCTCTTAATAAGCATTATAAATAGTACACGTTAGTAGCCACGATCTGCATATTCCTTCATTTGGATAACTGCGCATTATAAAAAGGTTCAGATTAGGGGTGAGAAACCCAAGTCTCTTTGAACCTTATATTGTAGATACTCATTAGAATTGCCTCATTTTTTAGATATTCCACCTAAAAGGTGCAAATAACCCCTTTGTAAAGGCCACTGTATATGGTCTCAGATGAACCTCAGCAGCCGACACAGGCTAATCTGTGACATCACAATATATCTACTGGAGAATAACGCTTCTTACAGAATGCATGCTTGTAATACTAAACCAAATAGTAGATGTAAAAGCTTGAATATGCCTAGTTACAAAAACAATTGTTTCACTGTAAAGAAAAGTGGTGTTACAGAAAGGAGATGTCCAATCTGTATTAGTAAATCAAGGAGGAGGACACCATTTTAAGTGGAACAATATGTCAAAACATTTTAGGATTTTGATTTGAGTTAATTTGTGTATTATCGCTTCAAGGTTAAGCACATATTAACTGGGGGGTAGGTAATCTTAATGTCATGTCTTTATTAATGTAAGGTAGGGTCATCCGCTGTTGCCACATGTCATTAGTGTCTAAAGGTTGATACAGCTAGCATGGTGACATGAATTCTCTCCTTCAATGTATCAAAAGAAGAATTAGTTTACTCATAATTTCCTAAACTATCATTGGCGTCTGCTGTTGCTTTCAATTTGGACCAGACCATAAGCCCAATAAAGGAATGACACACCTTTAGCACTTAAATTAGGGAAAAAATTGTGGCAAAAAGAAAAATTGCTCATAATGAGCAATTTCCTTTTTTTGTCACAATAGTTTCTTCAGCATGGTAATAAACTTATTTTTTCATAGATCATAATTGACTTTTGCTGTTGTTTTCAATTTGGAACAGACTATTAGCCAGATGAAGGAATGGGTTAAAAACAGGTTAATAATGCGAAAAAATTGCTTGCTGTTGGCACATGCCAAATGTCTTAGTGTGGAGGCCTTGATCATCATTTCTATTTTCAACTTGATGTCTTTTTTTCTTCCTTGCAAGAAAACATGGGGTTTATGTTGACAGGTAAATACAGGTGAGTATGGGTGGGTGGGGCTCGTCTCTCTAACTCTTGTCACGGTCTTCCTTCAATGTCACTGTTCTGTTGAACACCATCTAAAATACACAAGATAAAAGTCTCTGATAAAACGTTTTGGAATGATTTAAAATTATCATTTTTGTACGTTGTTAATCCTGTTTTCAACAATTCTTCAGTTAAATGAATACATGCCCTTGATCCCAGTGCCTATTTGATCCAACACTACCTTTTTTCTTAGGGGCATTTTAAAGGGAAATACAGAACAGATGGTTGGTGTCTTGAATCAATAATGTTATTTGGCAAAGCATAGTAATATTATCTGGTTAGCCCAAAATAAAGTAGGATTGTAACCCGTAGGTGAGCCCGATACCGTTTTTTCCAATTCAAGACACACATTTTATTAACTTGTTAGCTGTCATTCGTTACGAAAGAAAAATTTTTATGTAATAAATCAAAGATTACATAACAGTCACAGTAATAACAAAAACAAATTGTTATATAATAACTGGATGCAGTATTGAACTATCAACATGAAATTACAAGACTAAAGATAGTCCTTTATTGTAGTGACCTGTCAAATTACTAACACACTTTGCATAAAAAAGACAAATGACAAGTAATCAGAAAGGCGTATCCGTTACTGCCGTTTTTAGACCATTCTTCTTAAAAATTTATCATCGTGTCATAAAGCTATTGTCTAAGGTTACACCTTCTCCCTTAATCCTTAGAATGCTGGGTAATTTTCTTAAATATAATTTTTGTGTCATCTGCTTTCCTAAACCTTAAATATCTGCTTAATTTTGATGAGGAAAGATGCTCAGAGAAGCAAAGAGATAAGATCACAGGCCAGCTGCCAATTAACTTGTTTCTCTCAGTATCTTTCTTTATGTATCTGCTTTAATGGAGAATAACAACGCAACATCTGCATAACTGCTACATTAGCGTGCCGGAATGTATGTATACGAAAAGGGTTAAACAATGGGAAATTAGGACAAATAAAAAATGGTTAATTAGCTCTGTCTAACTACCTGCAAACCTTTTACTAGATTTTTTTCTCTCTATAAATGTGTACAAAAAGGGTAAGACAATGGAAAATTAGGACAAATAAAAACGTTTTATTAGGCTTTTATTATACTTCTGCCAAGTCGGCAAAAAATTTGTTTGTCACAAACTTAAAACCTTTAACCCGTATCCATCTTTGTGACTTCCCTAAATTCAAGTACCAACAGATTGTTATTGATCATTTTGAAAGAACAACAGTCCAGGAAAAGACATCTTCTCTTTACTTTTGTTACTTCTAAACCCTTTCTTGTGGGTATTCATCAGAAATATTCCTGCATGCTGATTCTAATGAGTTACTGTAGAATACACCATATTTTATTTATATGGGTTTTACATCACATCAACATTATTTCAGTTATGTAGCGATGCCCGACTCTTAATGATGGAGGAAGACCCCATACTCAACTGCCCATAAGGGCTGGTCAAGGCAGGTAGAACCATCGGCATTCCGTAAGTCAGTCGGGAGACTGCCTCTCATGAAAATCCATATCCCTCTCAGGATTTGAACCCATGCGGAGAGGGGCCATGTGATTTCAAGTTCTGTACTCTAACCACTAGGCCACGGAGGCCCCAGACATTACAAATACTGAAATGAATACAGTAGAACATAATAACCTTGAAGTTATCTTATGAAAATGTTTGACAAAGAGAGAGTTTGATGCATAGATGTCTGAAATACTGCTACATAGAAATGAAAGAACAAATAATTGGGACCCTGCATTTATTCTATCGCCTGCTAGACCAGTTCCTATAATGTTTTCTTTTAAATGGTCAAAATTTTGCAAGCAACGATTATTTAGTCTCAATACATGACATTCGCTTGTAAAACTCAGTGGATACCATTGTGACAAAAAGGAGGAAATGCTTGTTTCAAGCAATTTCTCCTTATGTAAGGAAGGTTTCTGGAGAAGTCAACTAGAGATGCTCTGAAATGTGTATCTATGAAGGATATGGCTCGTGAGTACTGCCCCCCACTCTAATAAGTACGCTACAAGCATCAATCATAAAGTATCAATACATAACAATTGCTAATAATACTTAACAGAAACCATTGTGACAAAAGTAGAAAATTGCTTGTTTCAAACAATTTCTCCATATGTCACAATGGTTTTTGCAGACGGATTAGAGATGTTTAGAAATGTTGTATATAAATGAAGGAGAGGGGTCATAAATAACCCGCCCCACCACTAATTAGTTCGCTGTTGACAAAAAATTTGATCTACGGCACACCTGTATCTGGGACAAGACGGTGAGATAGTGAATCTATTTGATTCTTTTCTTTCTTTACATATGGTGTTTAACGCTGTGTCAACAATTTTTCAGTTATGTAACAGCTTTCCTGGATCCACCCGTACTAGGCTAGGGCTTTGAAGTGACTTGCCAAAGGTCACTCCAATCAAACCAGAGGTGTCAGTGGAGCTCAAACATAGGACCCTCAAGTTCTAAGTCCACCAGCATAACCACTGGACCATGCAGGAACCCCCCAAAAGAATGTCACATAGACTTGCCGATGGATCTTTCCACGAAAAAACCTCTAGGTCCACTAGTAAGGACTGAACCCAGGACTCCCATATTACAAGTCCTACAACAGATTCACAATGAACCACAACCAAACAATTTTTATTTTTATTTATGGTATGACCCAGTACAGACAAAACTAGCAACTAAAAGAACCCGAAGCTATTTATGAATTGAAATGGAATTCAGGCGACTCTGAAAGTTTGGAGACATATCCGGAGTGTAAACTTGACAAGATGTGACATAGTTGGTGATAAGCATGCAACATCAAGTCAATGTGTCGCCCTCTGACAGCATGGATGACACAAGTCGTCAACTCATTATTCCAACCTCATAAAAGAGTTTTAAAAAAAATGATGAAATGTTTATGACACAGCATCATTCAAACCCTTTATCTAACACTCCAAGAGTTCAATGATCTGGCACACATTTGTTTAACCATTTACCAAAGGCCACATTTTTGACTGTCCCAAATTGAAAGAGTTTGCAGACGACATTTCAAAATGTGATGAAATTGAAAAAGAATCTTCTAATATGGCAGAAAACATTGTGGGAAAAGGAGAAATTGCTCGTTTAGAGCAATTTCTCCATATCCCACAATGTTTTCTAGAGTTGCCAGCAACAAAGTGGTTAAATTTTGCAATTATTTGATAAAGGGTTAAAGCAACAAAAAAATGAAATTTGCTTGTTCAAGATATTTTCTCTCTATTTTTTTCTTTTCTACCCAAACTTAAAAAGATTGCCTTTTATTTCTGGGAAAATTTTCAAAATTTCTTTTCAAACCAGCCAAGATGATAAGGCTAAGATATTATTGTCTCTTTACCCATATTGTGGTAACTCATTAGAATCAATGAATGAAGAGAATGGTAAAATTTGCTTATAATCAACAGCAGGGTTATTGCAATTGGTCAATAACCTTATATGACCTTTAGTCCATGTGTTATCTTTCAATCCATTCCCCATAGTAGTTAATGAGATAGAAACTTACAAGCAAAACTTAAACTGAAATTTTGTACATGTATATACCAAAAAAGGCCATAATTCGCTTAAATTCAAAACCACAGTTTAGGGATTCTGAGATACAAGCTTGCAAATAAAAACTAAATCATGATGTGAAGCCAACACCCGGGTGAGTAGTAAAACTTCCTTATTCTTTAAATATTCAAGCTAAAAATAAGCTGCATATATGTGTACCAAATGAAATATGTATGATCACCGTTAGAAATATCTTTGCATTTCACGACACAAACTGTTGTTTGATTGGTGTTTTTTATAATAAATTATTTAACATTGTTATAAGAGTAATTCATTGATTATGTGTTTTCCAGCTCATAAATGGAAGGAGAAAGTCGACAAACTGCTCTAAAGGGCCTGCAACAAAATGTAGAACTATTACTGCTGCATGGACTACCAAAGACAGAGAAACTGAAATGACAAATAAAAATTACTCAATCCTCAAACAATCAGTATATTATATGGGACTTACCTTTCCTGGTGTACTCTCTTTGTCAATACAGAAAAATCCTGTTCTCTCAAACTGATATGTAGTGAAAGGCTTTCCTTTCTTAACAGACACATCAACATAAGCATTTGGTATCACTAAAAGAGAATTCTGAAAAACAAAAAAGACCATCATCAACCACATGGATCGTTAATTGTAATCTCTTATAAATATATAACCTATTTAACCATCCATAATAGATCCAAACTTTCAATATGACATATTGGTGCAGTTTTTATTTTATTAAGATGGTAATAAATACCGCAATTTCTGACTTTAGAAAGTCTATGTTTATCCCTCTCCCTTCTGAATGTTTGTTTATTTGTATGTTTAACGATATGTCAACAATTTTTCAGTTATGATTTTCCTGGATCAACCAGTTCTTGGCTAGGGATCTGGCGTGACTTGTCAAAGAACACTCCAACGAAACCAGAGGTGTCAGTGGGACTAAAACATGGGACCTTGGTACTAAGTCTGCCACCTTAACCCCTGAGCCACGCAGGATCTGCCCTTTGGACGGTTCAACATGAAAGCAACAGCAGTGAATTCATTCTTTCATTAAACAAATAGTGGGAACTTACTCTATTTATATCTGTTAGGAAACCCCCTGGCACTTCGCTCGGGTCCTCAGGCTTTTTATGGTTAAATCTAAAAAAACATCAAATATCGTTACCATTAGTTTAAACTTGTTCATTTTACATCATTTGTGAAACAAATTCTTTCAACTTAAATAGATTAATCACTCTCCATTTCACTTCCTGGATACAAAACCAGTACTCCTCCCCAATGTAGATTGATGAATGGTTGCTACTCACTTGATTTGAACCCACAATCTTCATACGGGGAGGCCGAGGCTCTACCCCTGGACCACAATCTTTCACACAATATCATTCCTATTGACTTATAGTGTAGATATCTTCAAAAAAGTTCCAAAGATCCATTTCTCTATAAAATCTAAGAATTAATAGTCAAAAAAGCATCTATAAGAAAGGCACTTTAAATGAACTCCCAAATTAAACAAAGGTTTAGATTAAAGCTATTTAATTCTGTTTCCTGTCGCAGCTAGTTTAAAATGCATCTAACTGATGAAAAGATGTAAAGAATATACTCAGAGACTTCATTAAGAGCTGGGAATTTCCCGAGGATGAGCTTCTTTGCTCAGCTTTATGATAAGTATACTGATGAGGTCCCCCTGCCTTCCCATTGCAAATCACCCTCTTACTACAAGTAATTATGAGGCCTGTGTGTACTTACAATTTATCATAGAGTCTGACTTCACACACCTGGGGTGAACTAACCCAGTGTATATAGGCTTTAGGTTTAACAGCTTCAGTACTCTTGGAGCATTTCACCAATAGTTCTGTTATCTTTCCACTGCCATCCTGGAATAGGCAAATTTTCTTCATGTTACAAATATGATTGAGTATAACAGGGTGCACTTTTGTTTATAGATGACGATTAAGGCCATGTCAAAAACTTTTCAGTTACATTACTTTTGATTTGTATGATATAATGCCGTTTCAACAATTTTTCGATCATGTGACGGCTTTCCTTGATCTACCAGTACTAGAATTATGTTAAAAGCTTTCCTGGATAAGCCAGTACTAGACTAGTGCTCTGAAGTGACTTGCCAAAGAACACAACAGAGAACACTACTTACACTGTCTAATACTGTTGAAAAAGCCATTAATCTCCAACCAAATTTGCAAGTCAGTGGTTACTTTTTTTTTTTATAATACAAGGTCAATAAAACATAAATTGTATCAAGTTTGCTTCTATGTAACTAATTACTTTTTATAAGTTTATATTAATGCAGGTCCAGCAATCTAGACTGAAAAAAGGGAAAAATTCTATAACTAAGCTCCTTTACCTGTAATAGCAATGATATCTATCCAATGTCATACACAAAGTGTGTATTAGTGATACTTCATAATTGGCCAGTTGTATTTCAAACTTATAATAAAACTTTCTTGATGTAACAAGTTTACCTTTACGACTTTGTCTACTGTTATCACATAACCAGCATGTCTCAATCCCACAGACTGGTCGGTAGATAAACGTTTGTAATTCTTGTCTGCAGTCTGTAAAACAATAGATGTAGTCATTAATTGCAGTTATGTTTCGATGCCATGTACATGAATTAGCTATAACAAGCAGTTATTACTTTATACACATCAATACTTCTTTGATTAAATGCAATTTGAATAAAATTAACCTTTTCACTACCAGACCTTGTTACTCTCTTGTATACCAAGGGAAAACATGGAATAAATGTGAAAGATGAAATTCACCCCTGCACCGCCTGTAACAGACACTAAAATGACGTCAATGATACATAAAAAATAGACATCAAGTTTAAAAGTACACTATATACCAAACTTCTATACTTAAACATGTACCTAGTGCTTCTATACATGCGATTATATTACACTGTTTATGAACGGGGGATATGGTATATAAGGGGCTTAAAGTGCTAAGAGTAGAGGAGTGAAGAGGTTAATAAGTCAAGCCCAACTCTCAAAATATTCACTCTACCCTCTGGTACAGTGTACCTGGTTTTGTAAAAGAAACTTAACAAGACAGAAAAACAAACACACTTACTTCTCTGAAATCAGACTGTTCTATATATATCACATTGTTGAAGGGGACCTTATGGGATCCCTTGGATTCGTCTGATGGAAAATCTGGCACAGTGATCTCCCCTGGCTGATCGACGGGAAAGTTAGTAATGGACACTTTAAGTGGGTCTAATACAGCCATTACTCTGACAAAATAAAAACAAAGTAAAAAAGTTTGTTATTTTTTCATTAAAAAGAATAGAAAGCTTATGAAATAATATAAGAAAAGATCTTCGATTTACAATCTCTCTTCAGAAAAGGTCATAATTACAAAGCCAAACGGAAAAAATATTGCAGACACCCTGTATTTTACTCAAAGAAAATTCAGTTTTTAAATCCAGATTTTAAACATTTCCACCTATTGCTTCATACTCATATAGCCATTTTGACATCACTACAACTTCAAATATTACCTTTAATAAACAATTATACCTCAGATCACAATTGTTTCCATCCATCAAAACTGTTGGTTTAAAAGGTATATTGAATGTATTGACTTTAACCTTGTTTGATACTGTAGTAGACAGTGTTTTTGTTTTTTTATATGGGTTTAATGTCATGTCAACAACTTTTCAGTTATGTTACAGCTTTCTTGGATTCACCAGTACTAGACAAGCAACCTAAAGTGTATTGCCAACTAACACTCCATGGTAACCAGAGGTTTTGGCAGGACTCAAACAATAGACCCCTAGGTTCCGAGTCCACAACCATAACCACTGGGCCACACATCCCCTATAGTAGATAGACCTCACTATGAAAACCATTACCTTGGAGCTTTAACATTGAGCACATCTCTGACACACGCCTCTAACATACTTGGGTCTATCATAGTCTGGGCCATGGTGACCCCAACTTTAGCACAGAACAGGTTAATGGCCTCTGGTGGGAACCCTCTTCGTCGTAAAGCCGTCAGTGTGAACAGTCGTGGGTCGTCCCAATCTCTGGTAAAATGTTAACATGACATAAAACTATATAGATTTATTAGAATAAATCTTTTTGTTATTGGTTTTAAATTACGTCATCATTACGTCAGTTATGGTGCTATGCGTGACTTAAAATGACGGAGAAAGACATTATACTTTATTTGTGGCCACGCGGGGTAGAACCACTTACATCCCATAGGTCAGTTGAAAGACTGCCTCTAAAATAAATCTTTATAGCATGAATAGGCACTTGTAATGAGTTAGTTATCTACAAATGTACTTAATTCTTTCCGAAGGAAGACAAATCTCTAAAGCATGAAAAACAAGGCACTTATAATGGGTTTCTCCAAATACTTTCCAAATCCTTCAAAGACTGAAACAGATTTTTACCCCATGTTTGAAGTGGCACTAGAAGCAGAGAGAATACCAAAGTGAGAATAACAAATACCTGACAATTCCTCCTGTGATCAGTTTCCCTATTTTTCTCTTCGACACAACAGTGTAGGTGAGATTTAACCTTCCGTATTCCCACTGGACAGGACAGTAAAGATCAAGTACATTACACAACCAGTAGTAGGAGGATCGTCTGAAAATTAATTGGATTAGAAGAAAATCAATTAACATGATTGTGTAAATCACATAAAGAGCAATAATTAGGTAAAAATCAATAAACATTTGTTAAAGGTGCTTGTTCACAAAAGAGAGAATTTGAAAGGCAAAATAAAATGTCATAGAAACGATACGTTTTTTCGTATTGCTATCTGATATACAATTAAAACTAACTTGAAAGCCTAGTCAATTCATGAAGCATCAGTTTCTCTGAGTTCATACAGTCCATATGCTATAGATCTCCAAGGCAATGTCACACCTTTGGATTAACTTACATGTTACTTCACTGTAAACACACTTTGAAGATTTTAAAACCATCAAATTTTGGTTTCAATGACTTTTCTTCAGTGCATATAATATAACAGTCCAACTGTTATGCAGTTTTCAAGAAAATAATTTCTAACTTCCCAATTTCCTCACATCTGTGAGAAATCACCATTATTCACATAATGAGCGATGTTTTCTCTTGTCAATAACAATATAAATTCTAAAACTAAAATATCGATACAATTTACTTGTCTGCAGTATAATAATCCATATGCTACATTATCTGAAAGCTTAAACAATCAATCAGCATGTAATCATTTTAACCCATTAAATGTTATTTTTCTGTAAATTACTTTGGGCAGGTAGATAGACCAAGAACTGACCGTTCACAGACTTACCTTGATTGAAACTCTTTGGTACAGAGAGAGTGAGATATGTTTTCTATGGAATCACAGAGACAATGGGTGAAGTCATATGTTGGATAGACACACCTGAAAGACACACATACACAGTCAAATAATATGTTATGTAAGCACAGAATAATGGATTATATCAGCTTCACCAAATGTTTGAAAGAAGAAAAATTGACCCTTAATCATGGGCATATAGATAAAAAGTTAAGTGAATAGTTGTCTACTAATAAGTTTCATATTACTTCTTGGTAAGGAAAACAAAATAAAAAACTTATGAATTTCATTTCTAACTATTCATTTATATAGGGTTAGCATCATATCAACATTATTTCAGTTATGTTTGCAATGCCCGACTCTTAATGATCGAGGAAGACCTCATATTCAACTGTGAACCATCGGCATTCTGTAAGTCGGTCATTTCTAACAATGTTCTGACAAAGTTTGTTCATACAAAAAGATTCTTTCAGCCAAAGAATTGGCACTTTTGTGTGGACATAACACATATCAATTGCAACAAAACGTCTATATTTGGAGACTGAGAGATCATATTTGTCCACAGTATATCAGCTTAAACAAAGAGATAACCGGAATAGGATGATTGCCTCTCAAGCACCCTTCTTACAGCCATTTGCATATGGGTCTATGTTATTACATACCATTTATCCCCAGTTCGATGATGAGGTGCAAATTTTATCCTGTATGCCACAGGATCTTTCTTCCCTTCCTCCAGCACTGTTTTCATGCGCAGAGTTGCATCCCCCTCCTGAATCTTACCATTCTTCATGTCCTGTAATGGTATGCAAACAAAAATCATTAACTAATTCCCTTGAAGGAACTTTGAGATTGGTCTAGGTTGAAAGCAACAGCAGATGACAAATATATAACACTGGAAATTACATATAAATTGTAATATTGGGTAAAAACCACCATGGTGCAACTTTTGGAAGAGTCATACTTGAACAGCATCTCCTTCAGTTTCCAGAGAGGTAAGAGAACTTTTTACCTTATCATCAAACCATATCTTTTAAGGGCCCACAAAATGGGAGTTATTTTACAACTTTTGAATATTGCATATAGAATCGTATTAAATCCACCAAAGTCGTATGCTGCAATAGTCTAGTAACCAGTCTCTCATCTATTAAACATAGAAACCGGTACGGTAAAAATCTACCAGGCAGGATTCAGGCTGGTAGCAGAAGGAAAGGAAACAGTACACTGTACATGGAGATGAATGTTTGATAATTCAAAGTTAACAAAAAAAAATTGGCCGTGAAAAGAATTTTTCTAATGTAAATGTTTGTCAAAATGTTTCGAAATGGGAGTTTTGACAAAACTTTTTATACAAATCAGTGGAGCAATCAATGTTTGATAAGTGACGATCTGCTTTGATCATTGCAAAATAATGACTCAGAACTGTGTATATTGTTGCTTCTTCCTCTTGTTGTTTTATAGACTGACCATTGTCTATCTTTTTGACCATAGTGAAGCCAGTAGACAGTGGGGAACCAGTTCAATGCTGCTGCTGCAACACAGTTAACTTGTCTTTGAAGTTGTTTATAGTGGCAAAGCTCTAATGAAAATAGACAACCATCATCAATACAAAATATGCTTTAACCCATTACCAAACAATGACGACATTTAACCACTTTGTTGTAGACAACCCTAGGAAAATATTGTGGGAAAACGAGAAATTGCTCGCTTAGAGCAATTTCTCCCTTTCCCATTAGGTTTTCTGGTCTATCAGAAGATAATTTCAATTTCATCCCATTTTAAAATGTCGTCTGCAATCTCTTTCAATTTAGGACAGTTGAAAAAATTTTCTTTGGGAAAGCGTTAAAGCAAGACATCGTTTACCTCGAAAAGTTGCAGGGACTCTTCGACAGGTCTATCTCTCCATGGAGAGTCCGGGGGATTGAATCCCTTGATCTCATCTGATCTCTGGTGACAGATGTAGGCGTGTCCACGCTTAATCAGCTCAACAGCCAACTCATATAAACGATCGAAGTTGTCCGAGGCATGAGTCACCTTCCATGGCTTATAACCTGGTGGGAAAATAAACATAAATCAATGTATTGTTTCTCTTAACCAACTGTTGTCATGTTATGTGAGGTTCGGGAGTGTAACGGTCTGCAGATTCATTCATGTATGATATTGATTAGATTGACAACAAATCATTTTTTTTTTTATGGATTATCTGTCATATTGATGAAGGAATAAATAAGTCTTGGTCAATGACATTTTAAAGGTGCTTGTTTACAATTTGGGAGTTATATGTCATTGAAACAAAACAGTTTTTGTATTGATTGATAAACAACTTTAAGTAGCAATTGAAAAGCATAAATTGAGGAAGCATCAATTTAACTAAGTATGTAATGTAACTAAGCAATGTCACACTTTTGGATTAGAAATGCATGTTAATTCACTTTACACACACTTAAACCAATTAAAACCACTTAACTTTTGTTTCAAATGACTATTCTTCAGTACCTATCATAGAACAGCTCAGCTGTAGTGCAGCTTATAAGACATTAATTTTCAACCTCCGAATTTTCCTCACATCTGTTAACAAGCATGTTAAACATATGGATTGAATACATATCTGTCTCTAAGCCCTAATAGGTACAAGGTTATCACAAACATATCAGAAATAAAATGTTGATAAGTGTCTTGTTGGTGGTGTACTTCTCAACCTTTGAAGTAGATCAAATTTTGACATTTCTCATTAGAATCATGTTGATGTTCAACTTGATTGCTTTCAGTTAACAAACAAGGACTCCTAACAGTAGTCATTTCCAGTTATATTCTGCTTTTATTTAGCATTGCCTAAAAGTATTATCAATTATCTCAAAACATCAAAATGTCTGTAAGAAGGAAAGTAATGATAACTTGTATATGATCCCCTACCTAGCCACTCCACCATCTCTTTAATGGCAACAAAGAACTTCTCTTCCTCTTTCTCTGGGTTGGTGTCATCATATCTTAAATAACAATTTCCTCCGTTAGCCTGAAAGAAACAAGAAATCAAGTTAATGATTCGTTATTCGATATTCATAAATATCAATTCATATGCCAAAGAAATAAGAAACCAATGTAACAATAAAACGGATTAATTGTGACAAACATTTCCTTCTTTTTTTGTAATGACATCTATTCAATATCACAAGAAAATTGAGTTTACATCTATCATTGAAATAATTCTCAAATGGGAAAATTCTCTCATAGGGATAAATTACTTGACAGAGAAATATATCAAACAATTGTTTTGAAGAGATGAAAGAAATCATTTACCTTAGCATATCCAAAATTAAAGTTGATGGCTTTAGCATGGCCGATGTGCAGAATACCATTTGGCTCTGGAGGAAATCGGGAGTAAACCTGGAGATACAAACACAGAACATACATTATATAATACATCAATGTTCTTTGGTTAGAAACTGGAGTAAGCATGTCGAGGGTTCAGTGCAAGACTATAGTAAGTGTTTCATGTTTGTGAAGCACTTACTATAGTCTTGCATTGAACCCTTGATGTGTGCTTTAGATAAAATATTTAATTGATGTAGGGAACTGAAAAATTTAAAATGTTCAACTATACTGTCCATTAACTTAATGATTGAGATCAAGAATGTATAATTTGTGAGAAGGCTAGAGTTTAAACATTCTTTAAAGTATCCATTCTGTTACTAAAGCATTGAACATTGGGAACATGCTGAACCAATTATACACAGAATTTACCTCATCCAAGCATAATGATGGCAATTAAAATGTTAACATTGTTTGGTAATAATTGGATAACACTTGATGATTACAGTCAATACAATAATGAATCTTAACCTTAATAGTGCTTGAACTGACTTCATGCTTATGCAAACTAACATCCTACAGCACACTTTCTTGTAAAGTTTGGAAGAAACCATTAAGTCAGAAGGAGAAGACTCATCACAAAAATATCTGTATATCTAAATGTCTTCAGTTTTTTTAACTCTTAATACTGGAGTATTAAAACACATATTATTTCATACAAGTATAAATTAGAGGTTAAACAAATACAAAGACTTACTTTGCCCCCTGTGACCTTTAGATGTTCCTTTAACAGGTCCATAGTCTTGTCTGTGATCACATAGCCATTGGTCTTATAGTTCTCACCTACAATATGCATACATTAACACATGTCTCATCCAATAACTTTAGCATAATTCAATGTCTGCAATGAAAAACCAGTTATTGCTGCTACCTAGACACAACATTTTTAATGCAAGATTAGCAACAAATGATCAGTTAATGCTACTGGTTAAACGTAACATTTTCCCCCACTTTGTATTATTAGATTATTCCATTTCTTTAAATATCTATTCACTTTGGTACACCTGCATTCGAGGAGTTAAAAAAAAACCAGCTGTGATAAAATGAGAAATTGTCCTTTTCCCTTATGATTTTAAGCTTCAGCTTTGTGAAAAAATTATTTCATTAAGTCTTACTATAAACTTACTTGTTTAGCCCATGGAACAAAAATGAGATAAGGTGCTTCTCGAAACCATAATACAATGCAATACAGTTGCAAGCTGTTCACCTAGCAACCTTAGACATTTACAAACATGATGTTGACTGCATTTTTGATCTCATGAATAACAACTCTTTCATGGTAGAAGATGTCAATTAAAATGAAAGAAAACTTTGATGCCACAATAGACTGTAATAGAGAGAGTATACCTGGTTTATGGAACTTAACAGCTTCTCCCATCATCTCCATAAAACTTTTCACTTCTCCATCTTTTCCTAAAACTGGAAAAGGAAAGGTTTTCATTTCAAATAACTCAGAAAACATTTTGCAGAATGCATTAAGGTTTTTCATTCATTACAGATGACTAAGACAAAATCCCAGTAAATGCCATAGAATCAAAGAAATTGATAGATATATGTTGTTTGTCCTTTCTGTCACAATAGCTTCTTTCTATCATCAAAAATATGACATAATTTTTTTATACTGTATAATCAATTTCTTTTTGGACAATCTTGCCAGATATCAAAATCAAGATAGATGTAAATAAAACATGTTGTGACAGATGGACAAACAGGCAAACAAGCGTGAACTGATAAGCTTTTCCACTGAGTATTGTGAGACATAATGATACGTATCATGTATGTGTAAATATCAATAAGTAAATGAATGAGCCAAACAAAAATCGTTAACGAACTTTCTTCGAAACAAGCACACTGGAACTTACAGTTTTCAATGCTTGGACCTTCCTTTTGCTGCTCCTTCTTTTTTGCATTTTCAGCATCTTTTGGTGATTTGGCTATCTAGAAATAAAGATATTAATTGATGTAATAATAAGTACATAAGAGCCTTGGTGTGATAAGAACAAAGTATTATAAGAGAAAACTTGTCTTCTAAGATAGTAATCTATTATAGTACAGATGAGTGTGGTAAATGTTGTAACAATTTTTTGAGGTCTTTTAATAGTATAATGTATGAAATGTGCTTAGTAATTCTGATATAACGCACCAGGGTAGCATTTCATTTAACTCTTGGAGAAATAATGCAAAAAGGAATATTACAGACACATGATCATATTACACTTTTGCTCAAGATAATATTCATGTTTATTGGTTTCAACTTTAACAAATATTTTCAAGACTTCATGAAATTTTGTAGGCCCTAGGCCCTTGACTGACTGAAATTCTTGAGGTCTGACAGAGACCCTTTTTGGTCTGGCAGATTTTTACATAGACAAAAAAGACAGTGTTCAGTTCAGTCCTACTGTGGCTCTTAAACTATTGGGAAGTCTAATTTTCTCAAGTGACTTGGTAAAGCCTACCCTAGAAGATGATTAGTTACACAACAATAATTTGCGTAAAAAGAAGTTGTATAAAGTGTGAAACTCATATCAAGTCAAAATTGAAATTAATTTCGTGTACCTTTTGTTTAGTTGGCTTCTCCAAATCCTCAGGTGTCTTTGGGCCAAGCATGTCTAAAACCTGCAAACAACAACAAAAATTACAATAGCAATCTTGGTGTTATGACTGCTTGATGCTCTACAGTATTAACCCATTACCAAACAATAACGACCATCATTCTGCTTGTTGCAATTAACTCTGAAAACTTTGTAAGAAAAGAAGAAATTGCTCTTAACGAGCAATTCCTCCTTTTACCACAATGTTTTCTGCCTTATCAGAAGATTATTTTCCAATTTCATCATATTTAGAAATGTCGTCCGCAAACTCTTCCAATTGGGAACAATTCTTTCTATAACCGCAATGGTTTCTTCCTTATATCACAAAAAGAGTTTGTTTGTTTTCTCATACTTTGTATGTCTAGTCCGTTGTAGATTTATATTTCGAAAATAACACAAACCCATATGAAGAAATTGGTTTTTACAGAGTCTAGCACATTACCAAAGAATAACAACATTTGACCAGTTTGTTGCAGACCACTCTAGAAAACATAGCGGGAAAAGGAGAAATTGCTCTTAACGAGCAATTTCTCCTTTCCCACAATATTTTCTACCCTATCAGAAGATTATTTTTTCAATTTCATCACATATACAAATGTCATCTGCAAACTCAATTAGGGACAGTCGAAAATTTGGCGTTTGGAAAAGGGCTAGTACAAATTTCACAAAATCATAGAATTGTGCACGATTTATAGAATCCTACCTGCATATCCACTTCACTCTTTATGGCTTTACCGTCCGCCCATTTCAATTTGGATCTAGCTTCCCCTGGTAAAAATTAAAGCCAGTAAAGTAAAAGTAAAGTATAAAAAGGCATTTGATCAAACTGCAAACCATTTGCCAACAGTACACACACAAAAGTACAGCAGTGGCACAGGGCTGGCAAAATCAATCAATTGTATTCCAGCTTGTCCAAAGGCCTCAAGGGAAAAGTGTATCTTTAATGAAATTTACCATATAATCATTATACCGACACACATCGAAAAAAGATTTGGCACATACGACCAAGTTAATCAAAATCAGATTTCATGTCACCCCTGTGGCATATCATTGGGTTTTTTATTCGGTCTGCAGTAACTGGTCCTTTTTTTTTTTATATGGGTTTTACATCGCATCAACATTATTTCAGTTATGTAGCGATGCCCGACTATTAATGATGGAGGAAGACCCCACACTCAACTGCCCATAAGGGCTGGTCAAGGTGGGTAGAACCATCGGCATTCCGTAAGTCAGTCGGGAGACTGCCTCTCATGAAAATCCATATCCCTCTCAGGATTTGAACAGTAACTGGTCCTTGTATTTCTGTATAACCTCCTCTACCAACATTATAATCATTCATGCTGTTCTTACCAGACAGATTAATTAACTATAGTTGGAAAAATATGAAGAGCAATGGACTTCTTTCCCATGATGAGTCCTATGTTAAACTTGTATCAAGCGTGCAGTAACTGGTCCTTGTTTATCTGTATAACCTCCTCTATCAACATTATGATGATTCATGCTGTTCTCACCAGAGAAATGAGTTTTCAAACAATAGTCAAAAGTAAAAAGAGCAATGAACATGTTACCCATTATAAGTCCCATGTTAAACTTGTATCGGGTCTGCACTAACTGGTCCTTGTATTTCTGTATAACCTCCTCTACAGCAGCCTCCACCTGATCTGGGCTGATCACTACCCCAACTCCACACTCTTTCTCAAACTCATCACGGTCGACTGGCTCTAAGGGATTGTGTTTGAAGTAGTCAATCGCAGCTGTAATGTGCAAACAAATAGTCATAATGAGCCATTGAGGAATAACCAAACTCGGCAACTTTTTGAAGCATCAAATAGAGCATATCAACGGTTCAGTGCATTACTTTAGTAAGTGGTTCACAAATGTGAAGCATTTACTATTGTCATGCACTGAACCCTTGATTAAAAACTTAATAAGCAACTGCATCAGATGAGTGATATCTCTTTTAAATGTTTTCAAAGTTATTCTTATAGTACAAAAGTATTGTCTACCATTTTTCCTTGTTTCAATGTAAATGAAGTTAAAATATGTGAACACATCTTGGAAAAAAGTTGGTATCACACAGAATTATCTCCTTTTGTCACAAGCAAATTTCAATACATAGAAAAGAAAATGTTTTCATTTCATCAATTTCGTTTTTAAGAATATACTGTTGCTTTAAATTTTACCAGTCACAAAACCTTATACGAGGGAAAAGGTTAAGAACGGGGTTTTCAGAGGGGGCTAGCAATAAAAGCCTGCTTTGATGTCCTAGATCATCCCAATAGAGTACCATGGACAATTTTCATTAGGCAACTTAGCTGACTACTGCCTACCCCAGTATCTGCCTTTGAAAAACAAGCAATTGAGTCTTATACAGTGACCTTACCATTTAGTTGAAGTTCTGAAGTTATCTTTTTTTTGCCGATGTACTCAACAATGAAGTTTTGAAACTTTTTACTCTTCAGCTTGGTTGAAATCTGATACAACAGCTTTCCCACTTCTTTATCCGTCTTTAGAGACTCTGCGATTTTTCCAACCTGCAAATCAAAATAAATTCAAGGGACATTCATCAAGAAGAAGTGTGAAGCTTTCGCCAATTTCTCATGGCAGGAAACATTTGTGTAAAATAAAAATTCAGAGGTCACAATAATAGCCACATTTTTCTCCTCAAGAAGTTTAAGACAATAAAAATGTGTAACCTTACAAAAAGGTCTTGAATATCATTCCATTTATAAAATACTGTACGCAGAAGACTGTTATGCACCTCTTATCTAGATATATGGCATCAACTTTTTTACCATAACTATATTTGTTTACTTTTAAGATATTGCCCCCCTAAATCATTTACCAGGAAGCAAATTGCACATAGTTAAAGTTTCTTTCGTCCAATTTGGTAACAAAAATAACCACATTTTAATCCAAAAATAAACATTAGTTGCAGTGATCTTCAGTAATACCAAGGGGCTGTTTACAGTGATTTTTTTCTAAATTAATTCAATGGGCTTTTCTTACCAAAACTTAAAAATCAATTGATTTTTCTATAGATTTTCTTTTAAAATGAATGAAATTAATGAGTTTTGGGGAGATTTTATGAGATTTTGTGTGCCAAAAATTATCGCTGCGTTTATATTATTGGATTGGAGCAGACAAAGAACATACAACTCATACTTAGAGTTCAAATTATGCATTAAAGTGTAAAAAAGTACAGTCCACCATATTTGTAAAACAAAGAATGTTAAATCAGGAAAATAAATGACCAGTATCTAAATGGTCAATTGGCAACATTGTAAAGCATAAAAGACAGATCTAATGACACAATTCTGGTATAGAGAATGACATCTAATTCTTCAGCAAATGAATAAAAGATGATGAATTTGAGTATTCAAATTAATTAACTATTGAATGTATCAAAAGCTGGATTAAAAATAAATCTATCATATAGCTGGAAGGGCATTAGAATCACTTTTGATGGAATGTCTTCTTTCGATACCCGTTAAACATGGATCAAAAATATCTATCCGAATTGATGCCTATCCGAATATATATACTCAATGAAAAGTTACGAAGTCGTTGCATCATGTTGCCGAAACGGTGGCCCGTTCATTGTATAGAAGGATTGTTACTCTCTGTCAGCTCCAGAACCTACCTGTTCTATAGCAGTCTTCAAACTCTGCGAAACACTCTCATTTTTTATGGTCTCCTTTGCCTTCTGCTCGCTCAGGCCGGTACCCACAAATAGCGACAGCATTTCGTCCGACATTTTTTGTGTACGATTACCGATACACTTCCGGTTACCGAGGTGCGAGTGAACACCGAATCCAATAGGATAAAAATGCAATGTACAGCATCGACACGACGGCGCCGTATCGCTTAGGAAAGGCCTATATTTAAGTCTTTAATTAATTGTGGTTTAAATAGGATCATCAACATTAATTAAACCTTTTCATACAAGGCAGTACACCTATCCATAGTCGTTGTATCATGGATTCTTAAGTTCTTTCCTAATCAGAGCTGAGCAATATTCTTTCAAATCAAGAACAGTGCACTTTCTTAGAACTTTAGCCTGGGGTATTGGTCTGTGCTATACTTCCACAAGGGCCAGACTCAATAATGATCCGTGAATGAAGCTTTTTTCAACATTTGGACATTTATTATGCTTAAATTCATAGATGGTAATTGACTTCATAAACCGCATATAACAAATAACAAATTATTTTTTATTGGTCAAAATGAAAGGCCTTCAGGTTACTAATAATTGCTCTCGCTGTTTATTTCTTATGCATTATCATCCACTCCATGATAGGATTTGTTTTATTAATCTCTTTTGATTCCATTGTTGTATTTTCATTCTCATGGAATGCAGAAAGGCTTTCAATGAAATTCGTTTTCTTATATTGGGGAAGAAGAATGTTTTCAACAATTTTTAAAGAAATCTTGGCAACTGCTTTATTATTCACATTTTAGCATGGTGGAATTGCCAATGTGGGCGACAGGTGCAGAGCTAGAGCGTTAGTCTCTTATACTGAGGGTTCAGGGTTCGATCCCCATTAGGTGCAGAGAAAATTGCCAGGATTAATCCACAAATCGGTGTGTGAACTGGTTGAGTATCCAGAAAGTACTCATCCAGTGTGAATTTTACAAGCTTCAAGCTTCCTACACAATTGATGTAAAAGAAATACAGGTAAAGGTATAAAAAAAGAAGACACACTTTTTTTTTCAAGAGTTTTATTCTCAAATCTAACAATAGGGATGGTTATCAGAGTATATGAAACAATAAATATCTGAAACTCGATGATACTGTTCACCATGAATGTATGCAAAACATGAGTATGTCAATCAAAAGTCAAACATTTCCATGATACATTTATCCATATATATTAACCAATTTACACTGACCGGTACCTAATTTCATCAAATTATTCCTTTATTTTTCATAAAATTCTAAATAAAACATTTCAAACTTTCTTGAGGATAAGTCACACCTATCCAACACATGCTAATCCTTAAGCCATCACATTGCTAAATTTTGTTGCCATATGTATACAAACTGTCATAGAAAAAAGAACAGTTCAACAATTTTTATATAGTAAGAAATAACTATATACACATTACTGTATGGGATGTTGAAAGAATACATCGGTTGATGGAACAACATACAAAAAGAATAAAACATTATAGGTGTAAAACTTAGTTAACTTAGCAGTTAACAGCTAGCATGAGAGCAAGGTTTTTTCTTAACAAATTTCTAAACCCTCAAAATCTATAATGATATTACCTGTATGTAAAGCTCAAAAATAATTTACGATAGAGAAAAAACAACATTGCAGTCAACAATGAGTTATGAAACCATAACCATTGAAGATAAATTGCTCATTATAAGCAATGTCCCTCTGATGATTAGAATTTATAAATCTTTTCTAAGCCATTTTATGATTTTATCACGTTAAGACTAATGATTCACAAAAGATTCAAAATGAATGAGCAAATTCTATTTGAGTTATGTCCAAACAGAAAAAATAAATATATATCAGGCTACTGAATTAAAGCATGGAAAAGAACATTTTGTTTTTGATATTCAGAAGCAGTCATTATGATAAACTGACAAATTGCTCATCAATAATATCTGCTTTTGATCACAGTGGTTTGCTTATTCTTTTGCTGTAGACGAGTCAAAGTAATAAAGTAATAAAAAAAGGTGTTATCAAAAAAGGGTTATAATTAGTTTAATTAATTAGGTGAAATACAGACAAGACTCCTGAACAAATCTGGCAAAATGTTAAAAAAAGAACATAAAAAATCATAATAAACATCAGTTTACTAGCAAGTGGTTGGACGGACAGCATGAACAATTAATGCCTTACTTATATGTAGAGGTAAAATAGAAATAAATCAACATACAATAATTCAAGGTTTCATTGCAAGACTATAGTAAGTGCTTCAAAAAACATAATGCACTTACTGTAGTATTTCATTGAACCCTGGGTACCGTTTTACTAAACAGTTTACGCTTAAGATTTGCGTAAGTCTAAAACAACAGTTCCTCTTTTATCAATATTTGGCGAAGCAATATTGCTAAGTAACACATCATTGGAATCATCTCTCCGAGACGCTTCCAATGACGTGTCACATTGCAATATTGTACTTTTATTTAAGATACTATCCATGTGTATCCGTTATGACTTATGCAAATATTTTCCGTAATTTGTTTAGTAAAACGGGCCCCTGGACATGTACTTAGTAACATGACTTTAAGGTTCAGTGCAAGACTATTGCAGGTCCTTCACAAATATGAAGGACTCACTTTAGTTCTTCACTGTACTTAAAAATTGTTTTGGTCCCTATAAAAGCAGACCTGAATGTTCAAAGTTGTTATCTAATATGCCTTTTTATCCCCAAAAGACTTATACTAAGGCATGAGTTCATGAATACTCCATGTACAGGGGGTCAACAAAAATACTGAGCAATACGCAATCGTTTTTTGTTTTTTTTGCAATATTGCTTTGCTTTTTAGTCTATTTTCACCATGACACTGGGATATAAATAAGCTTAGAAGAAATAAGAGCACAGTAACAGTAATTTGCCATGAAAGTTATAACCAAGCTTATTTTGTAAATCATATTACCATTATGTTTACATCAACACTTTTCATAAATGGGATAATTCTATCTACCATAGAAAAAAACACAAAAAAAAACCAACTTGATTCCTAACAAATTATAGGGTATAGTAGGATAATCTTAAGGAAAAAACTCATGCACATTAAGATTTGTTACAACTCTTCCCTATGTTGCATGTGAATACTCATGTAAAGCACCTGGGTAGGGTTTTACTTACATTTTATGCTTAAAGTTTGTGAAAGTTCAAAACAACATTCCCTCTTATTTCAAAATTGGACTTATATTGCAAAATTACAGACCATTGGAATCGTCTCTCCAAGACACTTCCAATGATGTGCCACATTGCAATATTGTACTTTCACCAAAGATACTATTCATGTTAATCAGTTTTGATTTACACAAATATTTTCCTGGAGTTGTTTAGCAAAACAGTACACTTGTTGCAGAAGACCTCAGAAACAATGGTGATAAAAAGAGAATGTTTATGACCAAAGTTTGATCATCATGAGCAATGCTCTCCTTTCGTCACTGTGAGTTTTATGCTCAATGACTGAATGTGTTGTTTTCATTTATATTTTTCATCTATTAAGTTTATTTACTAGCAACTGCGCATTACTCTACACAGACAACTGGTAAAAATTTAACTACATCTGCTGCAAAAAAAGGTTTATCTATTTCAAAGTGTTTAATGCCACATCAACAAATTTTCAATTATGTTACGGCTTTCCAAGATCCAGCAGTACTAGGCTAGGGCTCTGAATTGACTTGCCACAAGCACTCCCACAAAACCAGAGGTGTTGGAGGGGCTTGAACCCGGGACCCCTGAGTTCTACGTCCATCATCTTAAACACTGGGTAAGCAGGTCCCCTTGGCTTCTTGACAATTGTGAAGGAATAACGCAAGTTTTGTACCAGTGACCTAGACCTCAACCTTCTTTAGACAAATCTGTCATGAAAAGAAAGGAAAAACTTTTCCAAAAAGCATCAGCACTATGAACAAACGACAAATACTACAATCATCATGTTATGAATAACACTCGTCAAATGAAACACAAATCCTTAGTTATTGCATCTTTCTACTGAAAAGTATGATATATATTTTAGTGTGTTGTAGATGGGTTTTAAAAGTTGATAAAGAAATCTTTGAAAAGTTGGATATAATCTACTGTGACAAAAGGAGATATCATTTCTCTTAAAGGAGTTTTTTTTTAAGTCTTCTGCCGGTGCCTTCAAATGAGTATAATGTGTAAATGTAGCAAGCTACAAGAATACAGTCGATTTTTATTATGGGACCACTCTTAAAAAGTGATTGAAAAGTTATTAAGGCAGAGGATATTTTAATACAGGACGAAGTTCCCAACTGAAGCTTTCTAAATGGTGCCTGTATTGAGCCATTGGTTGTCTTATACACAAGATTCGGTTTTCTTTTCCGGTTATTGCTTAAAACAAGATTGACTGTAAATGAAATGGAAATTTGCCAAACAAGTGCAATCAAAGGTTGGGAGGACTAATTAACAAGGTACACACATGAAGCATTGAGATTTCTCTTTTTAAGTCATAGCTCTTTAGTGATTGCAATCAAGACATATATTTGAAGAAGAATTTTACAAAATGAGAACCGTAATGAAAAATACTCATATCACAAAACGATTGTTTATCACAGATCAAAATAAATAAACTATATGTATAAAGTAGGCATATAGACAACACATGATACTATCATTAACAATATAAATAAAACATACAAAAACAGCTTGTTTGATGTTTTTGTTTCAAAATATATGAACGGTAATTCATAAATTCATTTCCACCCATCTTCAATTATATGTTTATAGTCACTGATGTACTAAATATAGGTTAGAGGCTAGATAGTGAAATTTAAACTTAACCTACATTTCCATAGAGCGCTCTATTTGACGCTGGCAAACCACGCCTCTACGGGTATGATCTGCGAATGGCATAAAACTGCTGCTCAGTATTTTGAAATTCGACATAAACCACGCCTTCCGCGGCTGTCAATTGCATGCCAAGAATCTGCCATACCATATTTGGAAGAAGAAAACTGCACTACCCAGTGATGTAGATTGCAATGTAGTTTTGAGTTTAACCCGTTACTCCATAATTTATTCCTCACCTACAGCAGAAAACTTGAGATGCCCTTGTGACAAAAGAAGAAATTGCTTGTAACGAGCAATTTCTCCTTTTGTCACAATATTTTCTTTTCAATTTCAAAAAGAAACTGTGTTTTTTCATAATGTATATATGTGCTGTCTGTTGATGCTTTCAATTTGTACCCGTCACATTATTCCTAATGGGGTAAAAGGTTAATATAGTTCAGTTTCTTTTTTTCTCAACGATGTTAGGATACCCAGTTAATTGTAATTCCTTTTTATTTATTTCTGTGTTTATTTCTCCCCCGCGACGTCACAGCGATCTTTCAATCGCTACCGTAGGCTAGGCTTACATGTGTCATTGATTTGGAGGTGGAGCCTAAAACTACACATTTAAGCGCATGCGTGATACCAGAGTAATAGTCTCATAGAGCCCAGATAGAACACTCGAATTGTAGTTTATGGAAAATAAACCAACAAAAAAATTCAAATTGACGCATTCTCATTGGATGAAAATGTAGGTTAAACACTAAATACACATAAACATGAACGGTTAAATGTGCCTGACTAAAGGAAAAATTACTCTTTACAAGCATTTTATCATTTAGTGATGTTTTTTATAATTGTTTGCCATGGGTAATCTTTAGCAAGTATCTTGGAAATACATGAGTAAAAATGTCCATTTAACCCTTTCCCAAACAATAACAAAATTTGACCACTTTGTTGCAGACGACTTTATAGAACATTGAGGGAAAAGGAGAAATTGCTTATAACGAGCAATTCTTCCTTTTCCCACAATGTTTTATCCCCTATCAGAAGATTATTTTTCAATTTCATCACATTTTGAAATGTCGTCTGCAAATCCTTTCAATTTTGGACAGTCGAAAATTTGGTGTTTGGGAATGGGTTAAGACACAGAGACAAAACATGGTGGCTGCATGTAAACAAATGATATCACATAAGTATATGTAGGCACAACACATTAAGGCAGCGAATAGAGAATAACAACTTTCTAAACTGACAGAACAACACTGAGTAATACATGTATGACTAACCATTTAAGTGAAGAACAATGTATGATTCAATTGTTAACATGTTTTCTGTTATCACACAATTTAATTGTTAACATGTTTTCTGTTATCACACAATTTAATTCTTTAATGGAATGGAGCTTTATGACTTTTCAGAATTGAATACCAAAAAAGGCTTTCACCTACATAGCAAGGACACTTTATATACAAAATGAGCTTTTCTTTTTTCAAGGTCATTTTTTGACAAAAACAAGAAGCACTCAAGTGATGATTATATCAAATTTGATAGCCATATGCAATGTTAAATAAAATGATTGTGTTTTTATAAAGACAGTGTACATGTATCTTTATGTTGATTAACAGTGTTTCACTGGATGCAATCATTTCTTTTAGAGGTGCCATCCTTGATTGGTTACCATAGGCAATTAGTCAAAAGGCATATGCAAATCATTTAATACATTTCATGAAGTGGTGACATCTTTTCATGTTAAGTATAATTTTCTGTAAAGGAATATGACATCAAATTTGAAATAACAAATTATATGCAGAGACGACCTACAGAATAGATTCATGCATATACGTTAAAAAAATGTAATTTGATTTTAAGATGTTACATTTATCCAAATGAGGGATACACTTTGCTACATGCTTTTAGACAGGTATTTATGAATAAAAGAAACTAGAAATTGAAATAATATATACAAAATAAATATATACTTTGGGAAACAAGATATCTCCTATATGGTATCTATATTTCAATGTGTCATAACCCTTTAACATAAAGGATCATGTTACCAATTTTACCATTTTACTAAACATTTTATGATTAAAATTTGAGAGAGCTCAAAACATTTCCTCTTATTTCAATATTTGGCTGAGCAATATTGCAAAGTCTTGGAGACTAAGCAATATTGCAAAGTAACACTTCATTGCAATCATCTCTCCGAGACACTTCCAATGACGTGTCACATTGCAATATTGTACTTTCATTTAAGATACTATCCATGTTTTTATAAGTTTTGACTTACGCAGATATTTACCTTAAGTTGTTAAGTAAAACTGTTTCCAAAATGAGTCAATGTGAGGGATGAGATCAAGACTAAAGTGACTCCTGCATAATTGTTAAGGATATAGTCTTGCGCAAAGACCTCTTGAAAAACAACAAGAGAAACCTCATCTCTGTGTTTACAATGCAAAAGAGATAAGATCAGATAATTTTTCCTTAGCTAAAATACTTCACTTAACCCTTTACAAAACGCCAAATTTTTTACCGTCCCAAATTGAAAGAGTTTGCAGACTGCATTTCAAAATGTGATAAAATTGGAAAGTAATCTTCTGATTAAGTAGAAAACATTGTGGAAAAAAAAGAAATTTCTCCTTTTCCCACAATGTCTTCCAGAGTCGTCTGCAACAAAGTGGTTAAATGTTGTCATTGTTTGGTAATAGATTAAGGAACCTCCACGGTTACTCAAACTCTATCCTCCTGAGGCAAAAGTTGAACCATAAGCCCTAGGTGTGTAGATAAAGGTCTTAGCGTTTTCCCTTTGATACGTTCTGTTTAGCCTGGCCAAGCGCCACCTGCCTCGCATTTCCACCGAAGGTCAAAGTACTGACAGTCTCAGAATAGTTGAACATATCTGGGCTCACGTTTACGAAAAGACATGCCTGTAAAAAGGAGAGAAATTCATAAATATATCAAACACTTTTATTTATAAACCACTAGTATTTAATGTTATTTGTTCTATTTAAGGTCCTCTGAGACTAAGAGAGATATGTTTTGGCAAAGTGAATCGTGACACGAATTTGAGGACAGATAGATACTGAAATCAGAAACACAATAAAAAGTATTCTGTGCTGTGAAAATTCCATTTTATCACATATTGCCAAATGCTATTTGCTAAAGATGGATTTAAATCAGTTAGTAAATTTGTATTTCCTGTAATGATTCAGATTTGTATGAACATAAGAGTTAGTCTCCAAGTTGATATAAAGAATATCGTTGGCTTAATACAGCGTGAGCCTACAGCGTGAGCCAGACAAGGGTATCTTAGCTCAAGGTGTTTCTCTTTCAGTTATGATCAAGGCATCACAAAATGATTGTTGGTGCAATGTAACATGAAAACAGTTGAAAACTGTAATAACTCCAATAAGTATTACCTTTGCATCTCCGCCTAAGGATGGCTGCAGAATCTGGGTAAGTTTAGAGTTTCTATACGGAATATGAAGCTGACTGGATCTGAGGGCGGTAAACACCTGAAATAGTTGACAGGTTAAATAGATTTCATCTGTAACATACATCACAATGACTAGACTGATATGTATTATTTTATTCTAATGTTGGAAGAGCGATACATTTCACTGCAGAGATCAGCGTTATAAATACACCAGAAATCATTGAAAAGTTGGAAAGAGTTTGTCTTTTACACAATGACTAGATTTTCTATGTATTCTTTTATTTTAAAGTTGGAGGAGTGATACATTTCACTGCAGAGAACAGCTTCATAAATAGACAGGGCTGATTTTTTCACCTAAAAATCATTTTTATCCTTTCACCAGGGCAATTTACTGGCGTATAACAGGGTGCCGTATTACATTTTTGATATTCACCATTAAGTCACATGATTACTGCAGTCATCTGTCAGTATTGATTTTCCGGGGTATTTTCATTTTAAGTTTTATTTTTTCGTTATTTATTCATTATTTTTCTTGCTTTTGTTTATTTGAATCCAAATAGGTAAAACGTTTTTTTCATCATCTGCTGTTGAAGTTTCCAATCAAAGATTCCTGTATGGCAGAATAGGTTCGATACCCACCTGTCCTAGAGCCGACAATGATTTATTGATAGCCGCAGCCTCAACCAGTCGTTGTCCTTCAGCTTCTGTCTTTCCGATTCTCTCCGACCCGGCGAGATCGCACAGCGTGAGTGTGCCGTGACTCGTTGCCTCTGTCACCTTGTCGAGGCCTTCAACTCGCAGCATCAATACCAGATGTGAACGTGAACTAGGGGAACAAAGTATTCAATTTAGTTTAGTTCTAATGTTTTCTTTTTTCAATATTACATCAACAACATTTCAGTTATAGTTTGATGCCCTACTCATTATAGACAAAGAAAGAGTAAGTAAGTGCTGATCAAGCCGAGTAGAACCATCAGTATTCCATAAGTTTGCACACAACTGATCATAGGTGATATATAAATAAATCATGTTGAAATCACTTCATTAAGCATAGAAGGAAAAATATTTTGTCAGAGGCTGGTCTCAAAGTAAGGAGCCCAACCTTTTAAGTTGGATATGTTAGTTTGCTCATCAGGAGTGATTTCTCATTTTGTCACAATGATGTAGTTTTCTGCAAAGGGGCCTAAGAAAAGGAAAGACTATTTCTACCAACAGTCACATCAGACTATGAAGCAATTACATGTATTATATGGGATATCATTTCAACTAGATACTGAATTAAGGTAAATATAAGGGAAGGCCTTGTTCGCAAGACAATGGTGATTGTCACCAAATAAAAACAGATCAAGGGGTAGAGTACTGGCCTCAGGGCATGAGGGTCATGAGTTTGAATCCCATGAGTAGCGAGATCTACATTGTGACCCTTCATTAATCCACATTAGTGCGAGTACTGGTTATGTTTACAGGAAGCAGAATCAAGATTGAGTGATCTAAGTTGTAAGAAATTGTTTCTTGTTTCACAATTGATTTAAAATGAATAAGTTTAAACTAAACTAAACTAACTAAACCACAAAAACAAAACCTGTTGAAAATGTCCTTATAAACCGATCATTTCAAATCCTTACCTTGTAGAATTCATCTTGGTTGAGGCGACATGCCTGTTTTTATCCCCCATTTCCATCACCTTTTTAACATCATCCACTCCCTGTATGGGCATATAAGTGAGTCCAGGAATATCCACTTTGTTCCCAGCAGTCCTCAGGTCCAAAGTCTTTGCGTCATTTGACAGCAAGTCCTGGATATGTTCATTGTAGATTTCTACTATTGCGACCTATACATAAACAGAAATATGTGTTAAAAAGTAAACTATCATGCTTTTGTATCAACATGATACTATCATGTTCAAAGAATTCCAAGGTTTGAATAATTTCATTATACCACAAAGTATGAGTGATTCAAATTGAATAAAAAGCCAGACAAGCGATACAAACCATGTGAAACACCATTTTCTTTGAAACATTATATAAAAAGCATCATGGTTAAAGAATAAATTCCTCTTGGTGAGTAATTACTTCTTTTGTCACTGTTGTTTCTTTTCAAAATTCTGCTGAACATGCAGGTGCATTTCAACCATAGGGGTCTATAGTCATCCTGGGGTCAGTAATATTATGGGTGACTTTCTATATTTCTGTAGTTAGCGCTACTTTGTATGGGAGCCGATTTACCCCACAGTGCCATTCATAAATGTTAGGGTGTGGCATGCGTATTGATATGCAACCTTCTAACCAAAGAGTGGTTCTAAAATGTCCCCCATTGTCTGTTGTTTGTATTTATCAGAACTTCAATAATAAGATTGTTTAGTCCGAGAAATGCGAGCTAGAGACAAAAATATTACAAGTACCATGTACAATATTATACAGTGAACCCTCGTTTATCCGGACACCGATTATCCGGATGTCTCGCAATCCGAACAAAATTGTAAGGGAACGGAATTATTGGACCAGTTTATTGCAGACGACTTTTGAAAACATTGTGGGTAAAGGAGAAATTGCTCGTGACGAGCAATTTCTCCTTTTCCCACAATGTTTTCTGCCATATCAGAAGATTATCTTTGAATTTCATCACGTTTTGATATGTCTTCTGCAAACTCTTTCAATTTGGGACGGTCGACAATTTGGCGTTTGCTAAAGGGTTATAACTATACACCGCTCATACAGACCGTTTGTGTCTTAATGTGAATAAGAACATGCTCTGCTTCATTAGTCCGGATTATTCGGTAAACCGGACATTTTGTTGGGAATGGACGTGTTCGGATAAACGAGGGTTCACTGTACTGAAGTATATTACACAGTACTAACCCTTGGATAAGTGACCCCTATGATTTCAACATGATAAGTGAAGGAAAGGGTAGCAAAGGTGAGTAAACAAAACAACAGAATAAGTTGATATAGGATACAACCATTATTTCTATGAATTATGCATAATTAATCATTATCATGTAGATCTGTATTGTTTAGAACACTTTAGCAAAAACCTAAGCCATTCAATTTCTCTTATACAAACATGAAACATAATTGATTTTTAACACCTTTTCTTCATACATTTGTGCTTGATAGCAACTGCAAAAGAAAATTTAAGGCAAAAAGGTTATGAAAGGGAAATTGCATGAAATAAACAATATTTCCTTTTCTCACCATAGTTTCACCAAGTTTCACAGAGAAATCTAATTTTCATGCATGACTTTACTCTCTTGTACTCTCTTAAGTTTTCAATTTGGACCAGTCATAAATCTCATATGAAGGACAGAGGTAATGTGTCAAAACAACATCATGAATAGAAAGCATAAAATCAAATATGGGGATATGGGGAAATGGTTTTCCACAACTCTTCTATATAAAATGTACAGCTCTCAATCCTGAGCATTAAAGAACATGTTCCCTGGATGACCTTCCGGTGCTCTGCTAGGAAATGTGTCTTGCCCAAGGACACTCTACGGTATAAAAGATAATTGTTTTTGAGGATTGAACCCTGCTTAACCAGTCTCTAGTCCCCGACGTTAACCATAACACCATTGCAGATACTCACCGTCAATGTATATGACATGGTCTCTTTTCGCTCTTGGCACACCTCAAACAAGGTTTTCATAGCCCTGGAAGAAAAGAAATAATGTAATAGAGTTAAAACTTATTTCTGCATGGATATCCAATTCAACAAGCTTGAACAAGCTTAAAATTGGATATTCAATATCCAAAAATCTACAACCACCAACCAGCACAGGGACCAATGTGGTTTGACATACCGATGTAATCAATAAGTATTGATAATATAGGTATGTCAACCGACATTGGTCCCTGTGCTATCCAGCACACCATTTGCATACCTTATATTAATTCCTGGGTTATTGTCTGGCCCCATCATGGTGAATGTTTTACCACTGCCTGTCTGTCCATAGGCTAACAAACACACATTGTACCCGTCCACACATGATGTGATAATTGGCTTTGTGTCACCAAACACCTGTATGAAAAACAACAACATGTGTTACTGATATATTTTGTGCATCTTTTACTACAGCTAACATTGTATCTGTCTGTATGCAAAAATACATTACTTGTTTACACATGATAAGATCATTGGTTAGGTGTCCAAAACAGTTGTAAGTAAAACAAGTTTTGTTGGTTGTTGCTGAATATGCTATAGCTGTGTGGTTTCTCGATTTCTGAAACATATTTCAGTAAAAAAACATATATCTTTTCTGTGTAGTTAAAAACAGGGTTAGAAAGCTGTCAATTGTTACTTTATTTGTAAAAGACAAAACTTACAATCCAACAAGTCATGGGTGAGGGTAGAAACACCATAAAATCAAGATAATATTAAAGTCTGACCGTACCTGTTCCTGTGTGCTGTCTGGTCCAAACACCTTGTCAAACGAGAATATCCTTTTACCCTGCTGAGGATGCATGGCGACTAAATCTTGGTCCGACGGGAACTTTAAGTATGCCTCCCCGCGATCGTCTTTACGTACACGGCAGAACACTCTGATATTGCCTCGTAACTCTTGAAGCTAGAGTAGAAAGACAAAGATATAAAGAATAAGTTGATGAATAAAAATGATATTTGTTTTTTTTGTTTTTTTTCATACAGTGATAAATGGAGATACTTCTGTCAGATCTGACCTATGTGCAGCTAGCTAGTTAGTTTAAACTTATTCATTTTACATCAATAGTTAGAAGCTTAAAGCTTATCAAATTCACTCTCCTTGACTGCTTCCTGGACACCAAGCCAGTAATCAAGCTGATTTATGGGACCCTCGGTAACATGCACTACCACTGCACACTGCTGTTGCCTAGCTCTTTGCATTTAATTTGTACAAGGATAGTCATTTATAGCCATAGCTTCTGACCAAGCATGTAAAGCTAAATACAAACAAAGGTTTCGAGTCAAATAGCTGATTGAAATTATCTAGCTTCCGTTCCAATCCTTTTCAATAAATTGTTTGTAATGTATATAATGGTGTTTATTCATGCTAATGCAAACAGATTGGATCCAGGCCAGCCGCCAAGTGAATTGGCACCTGGCCTGTGATCTAACCTGTTTGCTATTCTGAGTATCTTTCCTCATCAAAATTAAGTAGATAATTAAGGTTTTGGAAAGCAGACAACACAAAAATCTATTTTTAGAAAATTACCCAGCATTCTAAGGGTTTAATACCATACATACAATGAAACAACCATAATGGCCATACCTGGTTGTAGAGCAACTTCCTCTGTAAGGCCTCCTTTCTGTAGAGGGCACGGACTTCTTCTATCTCAGACTGGGTCCCTTTCTCAGCCATCTTCATCTGCTTAATGCTGGGTCCAATCTGGAAATCAGATATAAACATCATTTTGTATCTTATGTGTTATTGTGTTAAAATGAGGGTGTATATTGCTAAGAAAATGTTGCTTTTCGTACTCTATAATAGTTGACGGTGGATCTCAAATTGGGTCAACCACAAAAACTCATAAGTTTATAGCTTAGGAAAAGCTCAGAGTCTTATTTAGTGTTATCTTTAGTCAAAACTGAATATCTCCCCAATTTTAAGAGGAACTTCCATGGCCTATCTTTTATTGAATTGCACTTAATATCACGTTTTGTTAGTTTTGTTAAGGGTTCAAGATCACACCATCCATACAAAAACTGTATTGTTTTAACCACATCTTAATTATAATTTTCAATCAAATCTTTACTTCTGTGAACTAGCACCTTTTAACCCCTCACAAAACGCCAAATTTTTGACTGTCCCAAATTGAAAGAGTTTGCAGACGACAATTCAAAATGTGATGAAATTGATAAATAATCTTCTGATAGGGCAGAAAACATTGTGGGAAAAGGAGAAATTGCTCGCTAAGAGCAATTTCTCCTTTTCCCACCATGTTTTCAAGAGTTGTCTGCAACAAATTGATAAAACATCCTTATTGTTTGGTAATGGGGTAAAAAAAAATCAAACACCAACCTTTTCCATGATGTGTTTAAGGTCACCCATGTACCTCTCCACTTCTATCTTTAGCTTGGTGTGAGACTTTCTCAGCTCTATAGCGTTGGCATTAAGGTCTATCACATCATCTGTGTTCACCACTTCACCCGCTTTCTGGCCTTTTCCCTGAAATGGTTATAAAAACATTTTCCCATCTTTTACTACTTTATCTATCACTAATAACATTTTGGGACAGATAACCAGGAGCTGTATTAAATTTGGAATATCCTGAGACTAACCATATACCATGCATGATTTCATTCGACGAATGGTAAGGTCATAAGAATACACATACTTATACAATCATGAAGTCATAAGTATATATTTAACCATATGTTTCTTTCAGTTTTGTGCAGTCACAATATTCAATTAAAAGGAATGACTAAATCAATAAAGAAGCTTTAATTATTCAGTAGATAATGCCTTTGATATGCAATACAAGAACGCTAAGTTCATATCCAGACTTGGCAATTTCTTCTGGCATGCAATTAAGTCAAAACAACATTGTTTATCTGTCTCTTTCATGATGCCCTTGTAAGAAAAATATAGCACCCTGGATAAGTGCAAAGGCCACTGAAATATAGTAGAAATCTTTGTAACAGTCTAAAATAACATTAACAATGGCGCCAAAGACCTACCAAATGAATTTTGTTTTACTTACGCCTTTTCCTATTGCACCTTTAGCCGCCCCTTTTCCTTGTTTCACCATCATGACGGAGATTGGTCGAGCCGTCTGCGGTCGACCTCCTGTCATGGCAGAAATGTGGGCATCGGATTGTTTGACTTCTGCTTCAAGCTCGCTTACTGTGTTGGTTTGCTCTTCAAGCTATGATGATTTTAAAAGAGGTCATGAAAAAAGGATGTATACATAGCTTTGTTCCATTGTTTGTTTGGTCTCCATTCAATAAACATATAAATAAAGATTATAATGTATGATATAGCTATGTTCCACTTTGGTTTGGTCTTCAAGCAATGAATGTATAAACAGAGGTCATGATAAAAGGATGTATAGAGCTATATTCAACTGTTGATTTTTTTTTTTAAAATTCCATCTTTCTATTGTACCAGTCTTCCAAGACAAAATTACATATACTTCTGTGATGGAAAAAGGGTAGAGAAGCAGTGTTGAAATTGTTCATATGAAGCCTTTTTTCTTTAAAGATCCATCTTTCTTCATCCTAGCAGACAATCATTATAAAGACAAAACTACAAACTACTTCTGCAAAGAAAAAGCTTTTTAAAAAAGTGTCATGTAATTTTTTTAAAATACTTTTAAATACAGTCAATCATTTAAGACAAAATTACGCATTCTTCTGCACTGACAGAGCAGTCAAGACCCGTGCAACTATTTGAAAATTCAATCATTTTTAGTTTTACCTTCAATCACCTAAGACAAAATTACAAACTACCCTTGCAACAGGACAGAGGTAGAGTGTCAAGCTGTTTTAACAGAATGTTGCTGGTATGATACTCTTGCCAGGTCATGTAGCATGCCAATGGGACAAACAGCTTCAGCAAACTATGTGGTAAACCCCAGGTAACTTAAATGTTGTTTAAGATGTTGTTAAACCACTTCAAAAACTTACATTTCTTTCTGCTTCTTCCCTTCTATTTCTTTCTTTATCTAATTCCACTTGCTGAAATACGAATCAAGTATACATTATAAGAATTTGAGCAAAAAATGTCAAGGGTAAATGATTAAAAATCCCTAAAGATGGGTTGCATAATTTGGATTCGTAAGATTATTCAATAAAGACTCCCTTTAAAACTGCTGTTAAATTTAAAAGGTGTGGAAAAGAAGCAGGCATATCTTCTTAACATAAAAAAATTATTTCTTTATTTTGAATGTCAATATTGCATTTTAATACCTACTAACAACTCTACTTGTAAGACTGCAAGACATTCAAGTTAAAAAGGGAAGTATGAGAAATAGTAAGGATCAAAGAAAAACAACGACATTACACAAAAGAATTATTACAAAGGATTTTACACCACCAACACATTACTTACAAGGTTTCTGACTTTCTCCTCCAAGTCTATCACTTTCTTCTCCCTATCATCCTGAATCTTTGCATCTTTAGATGTCTTCGGAACCCGCATCCATTCTGAAAACAGAGATACAATCCAACTTCTACAATGGTGCAGTGGTAGAGTGTGGGGCTTATAGGTACCATGTATCCAGGGCTGGATCCCACTTAGCAGTGATATAATATTGCTGGGACTAACTTACAATCGGGGAAAGTACTGGTTTAGTATCCTGGAAGCAATTGTCGAGAGTGGATTTAATAAGCATCAAGCTTTCATCACAATCAAATAAGTTTAAACTCTTGCAATCCAACTTTAATCTGATTCTAACAAATTCCCTCACATGGCATTATTTAAATGGTTCAAATTGAAAGAAACAGCAGACATCATTTGAAAAGTTGGAGTAATACATTTATCATACAATATCATTATGACAATCTTCATTTCCATGATATCCAATAGAAAACATTATGATAAAGGAAAAGTTGGTTGTCTTATACAATTTCTTCATCTGTCACAATCATTTCTTGAATCATCTGCTATTGTGTTCAATAATTTAATTTCATGTAAATGTTTTACCAAATAAAGACATCAATACATCACTAATATAACTGTTCATACACAGTATTCCCCTTTTCATGCAATACTTTCCCGTCATCACCTGCTGTTTAAAGAAAAGGTGTAACAGATCTGTAAGTTAATAGATCGAGTGATGCATCAATCTTACCATCCCGTTCTAGATGGAGGTATATGCTAATACACTCGGACGCGTCGTAGTTACACGCCCGTAAGAGAGACAAAATGTCCGCCCTATCATTCCAGGTTGGTATAGCCTCCTGCAGAAAGAAAAGGATTGGTTAAACTTATTCGTCCATATGGGAATTTAATGATGGAGGAAGACCCCATACTAAACTGCCCGTAAGGATTGGTAGAGCCGGGAAGAACCATCGGCATTCCGTTAAGTCAGTCAGGAGACTGCCTCACATGAAAATCTAAATGCCCTCACTGGGATTTGAACCCATACGGACAGGGACCATGTAATTTCAAAGTTGGTATTCAACCACTAGGCCAGGGAGGCCCCTTGAAGAAGATGATAAATGGGGATATAAACAGAGGGGGGAAAATCATATCTGTAAAAGAGGTATAACATTAAATCATTAATTGTTTTGGACTTAATGCTGTTTTATCCATCAATTAGCTATATTATGGTGGCAGTTCACATATTCATATCAAAAGAGTGTACAACTCATTAGTGAAATATCTGATTATGATGTTCTTGTCTGTAAATGCCAAATAGTTTTCTGCACTTGTCCGTATAATGGTAACATAGTAAGTTTCATTAATCATTCACTTGTCCATTAAGGATCTTTCACAAGCTGGGCAATATGGACAATTGATTTTGCCACCCCTGCCCATCTGTAGTGGGAAAGTACCCTATCGCATGTGTTGGTAACAATTCTAAGCCTAGTGCTTATCTTCCTGCAATGTTGTTTAATTCTATTTGGAACTGGGTTTCTATCTGTGATGCTATTCCTCGATGCTATTCCTTTTATCTTTTCCATTCATTGAAGGCAACCATTGCCATAACAATTTCTTATCTCCGGTAAACCATAACATGAATTTCATTAGCATTTAACATTACATATTAATATAGCCAGGATATGAGATATGAATGCTGCCACCTCAGCCTTGTGAGCCCATCTTGTGATTCAAACATGTCTAAATATAGAACATATTGGGGGAAACCCTCTAACTCACCTCAACTTGGTCCACAAGACTCTTAACCATGTCATGGTGGAGTTCCCAGCCAATGGGCATGCGAACCCAGGAACCCGTGTCTCTATCGAAATACATGTGAACATTGTGCTTTTTCTGTAATAAAACAAAAGATGTGTCTTATCCAACAAGTTTTTAACTTTTTATCACCTCCAGGCGATGTTTTTTTTTACTTGAAGCAGACAACTTTAGCAAAGCTTTGTAGACATGTGAAAAAACTTTCAGCCCTGCCGTTGTGATATATCTGAATAGATTAAAAAAGCATTGTGGAGAAATTGCAACAAGTTTTCAGTTATGCAACAGTTTTTCTGGATCCACCAGTACTGGGCTAGGGCTCTGAAGTGACTTGCCAAAGGTCATTTCCACGAAACCAGAGGTATTGATGGGGTTTGAACCTGGGACCCCCCAGTTCTAAGTCTGCCTCCTTAACCACTTGGCTATGCAGGTGCCCCTGTACTTAAAGACTAACTATAGTCTATATATAGTCTATCAAACCCTTGTAATGTAACTACCACCTCAAACTCTTTAATTCTTTAGGTAAATATCACTTAACATTGAAATGAAATGGCTTTGAATGAAAATATTATAAGAAGCCATTGATTGAAAAGGAGAAATTGGTCATGTGATCAAATTCTGTTTCTCCCAACAACTTAAACAAGGTCAGCATAAGCAGACCCCTTTAGAATAATAATTAAGGTTGTTAATGGGTTTATAGTCAATCATCTCTTGTTCAAATCTTAATTAGAGAAAAATTTATTGATGAAAATCTATATGCTAAAAAAAACAACAACATGAAAGCATCCTGGCAAAAGAAGAATTTGCTACTAATGAGCAACTGTTCCTTTTAACAAAATTGTTTTTATATGCAGCTTGTTGAAAAGGCATTTTAAGTCATTTAGAGTTTTGGAAATACTTTTTCCTTCATTTGCTGTTTACTTAAAAGAAAAGTCTTTGTAATACGGGCAGAAACTGTTGTGACAAAAGGATAAATTGCTATGTATGAGCAACTCCACCTCTTGTCCCAATTGTTTTTGGAGTTGTATCAAAAAAGAGCTGTCAAAACGTGAACCCAAAAAAAGAAAGAAAAAGGGGTTAATCAAGAAAAGGTCTGTTGCAAAAAGGCCCATCTCTGTGACATACAGGTATCAAAAAGGTCGATGTCCTAATTACAAAAATCCATACAAGTCCATATGCTGTGAAAATCAATTTATCCATTGACGTCAATCTACCCAGCAGAAAGGGGGTTGTCTATTGAAGTTTAATATGCACATTAATGTCACATCAATAATGACCCATGTTATCTTTTACTCTTGCAACTATTCATATCATATTTTTCTATTAATCAAACTTTTGCATCTGCAGCAACTTTAACCCATCACAAAACAATAACGATATTTGACTCGTTTGTTGCAGACAACTATGAAAAAAATGTTGGGAAAAGGAGAAATTGCTCTTAACAAGCAATTTTTCCTTTTCCAACAATGTTTTCTGACCTATCAGAAGATTATATTCCAAATTGATCACAATTTCAAATGTCGTTTACAAAGTCTTTGAATTTGGGACAGTTGAAAATTTGGTGTTTGGTTAAGGGTTAAAGCATTCAGAGCAAATTTAAAGATTCAATGGGTATATGTTGGTTTATTCATTAAGTATGGTGTCTAACGCCAAGTCAACAATTTTTTAGTTATGTTAAGGCTTTCCTAGATCCACCAGTACTAGGCTAGGGATCTGAAATGACTTGCCAAAGGAAACTCCCACCAAACCTGAGGTGTCAGTTGGACTCGAACTTCAAACCCTGAGCTCTAACTCCACCACCTTATAAATAACCAAGAAAGCAGTATGTTCAAATAACTTGTCTGTTTGAATGGTGTTTAATGCAGTGTCATCAATATTCAGTTTTGTTCCTAGATCCACCATATACTAAGCCAGTGCTCTGAAGTCTTAACAACAGACAATCCCATGAACCCAAAGGTACCAGCGGTGCTCAAACATGGAACCCGCCAAGTTCTAAGATCACCTCATTAATCCTTTACCAGACGCCAAATTTTCAGCTGTCCCATATTGAAAGAGTTCACAGACTACATCTAAAATGTGATGAAATTGAAAAATTATCTTCTGATAGGGCAGAAAACATTGTGGGAAAAGAGAAATTGTTCGTTAAGAGTCGTCTGCAGTAAACTGGTTTAATGTCTTTATTTTTTGGTAATGAGTTAACCACTATGGTTTTGTAGTAGTATCTCTGTGTGACTTCTCAAAAGGAGGGCATTTAGCATAGTGGAGATGGTAGGAAATTAGACATGGCCGACTCGCAAGCAAAAGACTCTGAAGTAGACTTACGTAGAAGATATAGGTGGACAACAAATGTTGTTATATTTTAGTAATGGGTTAACCACTATGGTTTGGAAATAGTATCTCTTTGTGAATATTCAAAAGGAGGGCATTTAGCATAGTGGAGATGGTAGGAAATAAGACATGGCTGACTCCCGAGCAAAAGACTCAGAACTAGACTTACATAGAAGATATAGGTGGACAATAAATGTCGTTATAGTTTAGTAATGGGTCAACCACAATGGATTGGGAGTAGTATCTCGTTTCTCTAAGTGACTCCTCAAAAGGAGGTCCGGCATTTAGCATGGTGGAGATGGTAGGAAATAAGACCAAGCCGACTCCCAAGCAAAAGACTCAGAACTAGACTTACATAGAAGATATAGGTGGACAATAAATGTCGTTATAGTTTAGTAATGGGTCAACCACAATGGATTGGGAGTAGTATCTCGTTTCTCTGTGACTTCTCAAAAGGAGGGCATTTAGCATAGTGGAGATGGTAGGAAATTAGACATGGCCGACTCACAAGCAAAAGACTCTGAAGTAGACTTTCATAGAAGATATAGGTGGACAACAAATGTTGTTATATTTTAGTAATGGGTTAACCACTATGGTTTGGAAATAGTATCTCTTTGTGAATATTCAAAAGGAGGGCATTTAGCATAGTGGAGATGGTAGGAAATAAGACATGGCTGACTCCCAAGCAAAAGACTCAGAACTAGACTTACATAGAAGATATAGGTGGACAATAAATGTCGTTATAGTTTAGTAATGGGTCAACCACAATGGATTGGGAGTAGTATCTCGTTTCTCTAAGTGACTCCTCAAAAGGAGGTCCGGCATTTAGCATGGTGGAGATGGTAGGAAATAAGACCAAGCCGACTCCCAAAAAAAAGACTCAGAACTAGACTTACATAGAAGATATTGGTGGACAATAAATGTAATAGTTTGGTAATGGGTTAACCGCTATGGTTTAGGAGTAGTATCTTCTAAGAAAAAGACTCAGCACAAGACTTACATAGAATATATAGGTGGGTATGCGGCCATGTTTTGGGTGCATGATGAACCCTTCTCTGTCGTCGGACCCTCCGCCCCCACCCCCACCGCCCCTGCTACGTGACGTACTCTCAGTCTGACCTCTGTCCTGTGACCTTTGTTGACCTGAAGCCCCCGCCTGCTCACCATTGGCCGCCTAAAAGTTAAGTGCGAAATTAAGTTGTTGCTGAACATTTGTATTTACTCATAATCATGATGTGAGATTTGATTCATAATTGATGGAGGTAGTTGAACTAATTTGATGAGATCGGGAAATATCGAGACATTTTTTGCATTGGGCAATGTCTCAAATATCGATAAATCGCCTCACCGCCCACTAGTGGAAATCAAATACAAAATGAAGTGGTAGCTGAATTTGATTGTCCATTTGCTTTTACTTACAAGTGGTTGAACAATCCGCAATTAAGAACTCAGTACCAAAGGATTTACTCTTATGATAGATTCAGAGGATAATGTGCTCGTTAAAAATTTAGCAATACTTTCATAATGAAGACTTAATAAACATGCATTCTAGGAATTCAAAGAGCATAAGAAAGATAAAAGGACTGTACAAATTACATCTGCTCTTGATAATCAATAACTTTATGCCTATGTCACAAAACATTTAGTATTTCGATCAGACACAAACCAAGGCAATATCATTTTCGTTATTTTCATGCCCCTGTTGTAAAAGATAAAAGCGCTATTGTAACATAAGGAGAAGGTCTTCATAATGCATGCATTTCTCTTTGTGACAATTATTTTGTCCCATTGTTACAGAGGAAAGTTCACTTTTCATACTTGTTTGTCTCCTGTTGTTTACAATGAGGACCTGGTAAGCGATATTTATATCAGATATTGAGTTTAAAGTAACAGAAATGTGATATTTCTCTTAAAATATATTTCACTGATGACATCCCCAACAATGTGAGTTCATGTATTTTGAATATCCTGTGCAAGTTTCTACCAAGAAATAATGTTTCCTTTCACATCTCACAGATAACATCTTCGGCTAAAATATTGAAAATAGAAAGCGGCTATCACTTGGGGAGTATCTGCATGAAAGAATTTCTATTTATCAATATGGGTTTTACATCCCGTCAACACTAATTCAGTAATGCTGTGATGCTCATGATGATGGATGAAGACCTTAAACTCGATTATCTGCAAGGGTTGCATAAGCCTGGTGGAACGTTTGTCATTCGTTGAGTCAGCTATATCTCATGTAAAAGAATTTCTTTGGATTTCGACGGCGAGTACATATTGTCTTAAAATGGTACTTACTGCACTATCATCTTTTAGTATGGTGTTTGTTACTAGCAAACCTTCATTGTACCATCTCTTTGGGAAAGGCTGCCATTCCTATAATACAGAAAACAAATAGGGTTTGATATCTTTAGGACCCTCTGAGTGATCAGTTCGATACTACAGTAAGTGTTTTAAAGTCTTTGAAGGACTTTCTAGTAAAAATTTATAGTATAGTCTTGCATTGAACCTTATATTTGGAAAAAAAATGATTTAAGGGTTTAATGCAAATCTGTAGGAAGTTACTTTAGTCTTGCATTGAAGCCAAAAACCAATTGTTATCAAATCATGATTTCATTGCAAGACTTCTTTTTAGTATTAGCTCTCACTGATGTTTGAAGGACTTAATATGGTCTTCAATTGATCCCTTGCATCTTTCTTTCCCATCTCAAGGGTTCAATGCAAGACTATAGTTAGTCCTTCACAATTGTGAAGGACAAACTATTGTCTTGCATTGAACCATTGACTTAATTGCTTTATGATACCTTGAGGGTTTGATGCAAGACTGTAGTAAGTGCTTCACAAACATGAAGCACTTACTATAGAATGGCATTGAACCCTCAACCTGCAGTAAACAACTTAAGTCCATTGAAACAAAAGTAGAAATTACAGTGGTTCCTAAAATATAGGTGTGTTCAATAAAAAAAAACTAAGAGGAAAAGGTTATAGGCTATAAAATTACTAATGTACCCTCTTTACAAAAAAGGGTTCATATCATGTTTTCCTGGTGAGTGATTTACTATCTAATACCATTTCTATTGAGATACAAAGTAATTTATAATTCATATTTCAAACAGGCAATGAACTTTTCATATCCCTTTATCCCAACAGTTATGGAATACTATGAAATTGCTGCACACAATTTGAAAACTGTACGGAAAACAAATTCTCACAAATTCTCACCTTGAAAATTAATACTTTTCATGACATGCATAACTTTCAATTGCTACCCTATCAAATAAAGATGTTACATTTACTATGTGTATCTATATTTCATTTGCCATCTGTAAGCCTTTACCCTTTTGAATGACATTAAACTAATATAACTTGGTAAAGAGTAGCACACCTAATCAAAATCCCCTTTCCTGAATACATTTCATTTATTTGTACCTCCAATAATGCACAAGTAGCATACAATAAAAGAAATCATTTGCAATAAAAGAAGAAAAAGCTTGCAGTAAGCAATGTCTTCTGACATATTGGTTACTAAATTCTTATGTCAAAAGAAAAGTACCGGTACTTAATATTTTGCATACTTTAAAATTGTCATCTGCTTTTGGTTTGAATTTTGACCAAGTGCCATTAGAACCTATATAAGGTAATGGGATAAGGTTAAAAGGCACTCATTACCTTTGAAAAGATTCAATAGCTTGGTTTTCAAACACATGGCTAACCCTATTGTACCAATGTTATGGTAACACGTAATTACCTTTCCCTAGGTGCACTAACGATTAGCAGACATGGTTAGACTGCATTATCATATTCTTAAAACATATTCAAATCCAAGATTCATGACTGCTTAATTTATTATAAAAGCTTGAATTAAACCTTATAGTGCTAGAACCCACTTCATGCTTATGCAAACAGGTTAGATCCAGGCCAGCCATCAAGTAAATTGGCGACTGGCATGTGATCTAACCTGTTTGCTACTCTGAGTATCTTTTCTCATTAAAATTAAGCAGATATTTAAGGATTTGGAAAGCAGACGACACATAAATCTATTTTTAGAAAATTACCCAGCATTCTAAGGGTTAATCAATTTTCTACTTTAGTCACATTTAGAAAGAAGCCCATTTCACCTTTATATATGTTCTAAAATTTCTTATCCTGGGCCATCTAGATAGGACTGGGGCACAGCTAGTGGTATTGGGACAGAGGGTCGGCCTCTGGACATGAGGCTTGCGAGTTCGAACCCCTTGGGTGGCTGGATCTGCCTTGCGACCTTTCATCAATACACATTCGGTGCGAGTACTGCTTATATATCCAGGAAGCAGAATCAAAAGTGATTTATCTAAGTTGTAAGAACATGATTCACAATCATTGTAAAATAAATTAGTTTAAACTAATCAAGATAGGACTCCAATCCAACTTAGCATCAGTACGCTTGATTTCCTTACCTTGGATCCCCAGTCATCAAGGTAAAAGCGCATTCCACCTTGGTATATACATTGGAACTCCTTTCCACTTCGGTGGTAAAATGTCTCAAACACAAGGTCGTCATCTTTCTGGAAAACGATAAACGAAAAACATCATTTTATTTTTGTTATTAGATGTTCATTGACTGAGTTCCACAGGTACAAAATGTATGCGTGTAAATTTAATAGAATAAAATCATAAAAATAGCTGTAATGGTGAGCTTATGATAAGTAGTGGTATTTAGAAATAAGATTTTAATAATTAAATTTTCAATAACACGTTCTTATATATACATAAAAATTATGAAAAAAAAAGGCAGCTAGAAGTTTTTGTAACAATTATCTGATATTCAATATCTGTATGTTAATACATATAGAAGGTAGGCAACAACAGTATCATATCGGCACATGTATGTATAAATAAGTTATGTGTTAAACACAACGTAACAAAACAAGACACATGTAACTGTTATAACAATAATTCAAATGAGTAATCATTCAAAGCGGTCCAAGTCGCACATAAATATATACACATGATAGAATTTACATATAAGTATCGTAAGAAATGCAAATTAGAAACATTAGCATATTACTCAAAAATCAAAATGATTCTCAATGAAATTTGTACAAAATAATAATAGCAAAAGTATTTCTCTTATTTTATAGGACAGTTTTCAACTTCCAAGAGCAATTCGTCAGTAATACAGCTAAAAATACGCAAGATCAAATTTTAAAACCGAATCGAAACATATCAAAACACTTGCTAACTACATTTTTTGGTATTTAATGACAATTCAATAAATCAATTAAGAATAATTTCCAACAACATTACTACATACTGAGAGTTCAATGCAAGACAATAGTGAGACAGTCCTTCACAAACATGAAATTATCACTATAGCATCATGCTGACCCCTTAAAAGATGCTAGAAAGCATTGTGATGAAAGGTAAATTGGCTCATTATTTGGCTCATTATTTGACTCATTATTTGGCTCATTATTTGACTCATTATTTGGCTCATTATTTGACTCATTAATTGGCTCATTATTTGGTATTTTGGTAACTGGTTCTGTTTTCAGAACATTATTTAGCTCAGGAGAGGTTACCAATTCCTGTTTAATGATTTCTTCTGCAGGGAAATTCATTTCTTGTTCAAGGGAAATTTATTTCTTGTTGAGAGAAGTGATTAGTTGTATGAGAGAAAAATTATTTCATGTATGATGGAAAGTCTTCACCCTTTCTAAATTTATAACGACTTAAATAAACAGGCCTTCATATTTCATTAACCATGCAAGAAAACAGCTCATAATAAATTTCCCTATTTGCGTTTTGCCATTAGAATTTCTATTTGATGGTCGATCTTTCTTTTGACATAAAGTGTCATTTAGTTAAAACAAATCACCTTATTCAATATTGGATAATTTGTCAAACCATTTATATTTTTAACCCTTTAAGTGCTGGAACCCACTTCATGCTTATATGCAAACAAGTAAGATCCAGGCCAGCTGCCAATTAGATTGGCGGACGGCCTGTGATCTAACCTGTTTGCAACTCTGAGCATCTTTCCTCAACAAAATTAAGCAGAAATTTCAGGTTTGGAAAGCAGACAACACAAAAATCTATCTTTAGAAAATTACCCAGCATTCTAAGGGTTGAAATGGAACTAGTTTTGTACATAGTTACTAGTGGAGAGACATAAATATTGACCTGTTCATTGTTCCATTGTGAAAGACTTACTTTAGACTTGCGCTTAGCCCTCGATATTGGGATATAAGCCTGGTGGTATTTAACACAGAAATCAATACCAATCAATATTTCATAGCACTTTTCTAAATAATCAATCATCGTAGGCCATACAAAAGAAGTAGCAATTTGCAATCCCCCTGTATATGATTTCACTAGCAGCAGTCCAAATTGAGAGTCTTTAACCGCTTACCAAACAATAATGACATTTGACCAGTTTGTTACAGACTACTCTGGAAAACATATAGGGAAAAAGAAAAATTGCTCATATTGAGCAATTTTTCCTTTTCCCATAATGTTTTCTACCCCATTTGGCATTTGGTAAAGGGTTAAACACCTAACATATTTTACACTGATAAGCCTCCTGTATAATATGTAGAAGTTTATTTGCTTGGCACAAAGAAATTTCTTTTATTTTTATTATTATGATTGAATAATCCTTGTTGTATGAAAAACACACTTCATTCACCTTTGGAAAAGACAAAAAGTTGAAATATTAAGACAAAGAATATAATTGCTCGAAAGGGCAAAATGTTTTTGTCATTATGCTTCCAGAAATGAGGGATTTGTGCCCTACAATCTTCTGGATGACAAGGTTTCTTGAATAAATGGGTCAGGTTCAACAAGACTTCGCGGTATTATCTGTGAAATTATTCCCGATCTAAGTACATTTAGATAAATGCAATCTAAAAATTCTTTAAATCATCACATCATAGGAAATTTTACAGGTTATCTGAATTATTCAAAGCATTAGCAGACTGCAAATATAATTGATGTATGAAAAAGGGATGATTCATTGGAAAACGAGGTAAGATCACTAAACCAGATGAAGAAGAATAAATAATTGTTAATTATGAGTTATATTTATTTCTTTATAAAAACAATGTGAGGTGTTGTTTTGTTAGAATTTTTAATAGGAAACAGAATTGATTCTTCCTTCAGACATTTATAAATCAAATACACCTGCAGCAGAAGATTTAAAAAGCCTTTTTGTCATGCAGAAAGGGTGCTTCCTATGAGCTCTATCTCCATTATTCACAATAGTTTTTAACAAATTTTATACTGCGAACAAAACTTCATATTTTAGAACTTCCTCTCTTTTGTATGGTGTTTAATGCTGTATCAACAATTTTTCAGTTTTGTAATGGATTCCCTGGATCCCCAAATGCTAGGTTAGGGCTCTGAAGTGACTTGCCAAAGGTTACTCCCATGAAACCAGAGCTGTCAGTGGGGCTAAAACACCGGAACCTTGAGTTCTAAGTCTGTCACCTTAACCACGGGCTATGTGGGACCAGGACTTCCTCTGCTGGTTCTTTCATTATGGACCAGAAACAAATCACACATTAACGCCTTTCCCCATAATGCATTTTTTCACAACCATATGTCCACTAAAGTCCACTATGGTGGTCAACCAAGCTGTTGACAAAAGTCTACTATGGCAGTGAAAGGGTTAATTAAAGTTTCCAGGTCAAAGTCATGTCATTTGTAATAAAAGCTGGTATTAACCAATTTACCAGATTTAACTTAACCCATTTACCCAGATAAATTGCTTTGGCTATCAACACATAAGTGTTGGCAGATAATTAAAGTACAATCTAGCAATCCAAAGGTCATTTCGAACAACATTGTAGGAAATGTGCTCAGCATGTACAATGCATGTTATATGGAGTTTAGTCTTTAGTAATAAGCCTTTTTTTATATTTTTTTTATTTCTGTCAGCTTCTGCTACTTAGTATTTCTTTATGTATGGTGTTTAATGCTGTATCAACATTTTTTCAGCCATGTAACAGCTTTCCTGGATCCACCAGTACTAAACAAGGGCTCTCAAGTGACTTGCCAAAGGTCTCATCCATGAAATCAGAGGTGTGGCTGGGGCTAAAACTATCTATGCTAGACATATTCATGCCACTCTAACAATAACCTCTTCTGAAATAGGCTAAAGACTAAGGGTTTATGTTATCTCATGGAAAGGGTTAATTTACAGCCTGTATGTTATGTTCTTTCTATAATCCTGTCTTTCTGATCATGATAACTTTATTTCAAGGGCTTCATGCAAGACTATAGTTAGTCCTTAACTTTTGACCTTTTTGTATGATGGAGTTAAGTCTTTACCCTTAAAGTGCTGGAACCGACTTCGTGCTTATGCAAATAGGTTAGCTCCAGGCCAGCCGCGAAGTAAATTGGCGGCTGACCTGTGATCTAACCTGTTTGCTACTCTGTGTTTGTTCTTTCCTCAACAAAATTAGGCAGATATTTAAGCTTTTGGAAAGCCGACAACATAAATCTATTTTTGAAAATTACCCAGCTTTCTAAGGGTAAACCATGTATAACATAAGGTAACCCTAGATAAACAGCGGCCCATTTATTAATAACACAACTCTCTCACGAACCAAACTTTGGCCTCAATAAGAAACACTTGTAATCAGACGGGCTGTTAAAGGGACTATCCCACTGATTTCTTTCTTTGCCTATTAAAAAATTGTTAAAATTGTGACAACGAACCTTTTCGGTTTAAAAACAAATGTATACCGAGATCGACCAAAGCGATCTGACAAAAGAAAATGTTCCAAAATGGCGGATAATGGGTACATCACTCTAATGTCTTTTAGTGGATTGATTGATAAGTTTAAACAAACAATGGCGATAATTAGCTTTTTGAAATCCCTTTCTTGTGTCACATGGTTACAGTATCAAATTGTTTTGTAGTCTGGTTAATTAACAATCTCACCCATTTCAATGAATTTACAAGATAGAAGTGAATGAATAATTATGTATGGTGTTTATTGGCATATCAACAATTTTTCAGTTATGTATGGCTTTCCTGGATCCACCAGTACTATAAGCTCGAAATGATTGATCATTGATTACTTAATAAACCATTTAAACAGATTACTTTACCTACAAGATAAATGTTCCATATCTTAAGCAAATTGTTATGACAAATCAATGATTTAACTTTATGTAATGATACAACTCTCAGAATTGACATTTTCTAAAAAGAAGATATTTTTTCTAAAACAAAATTACAAAACTCATTATATGAATCCGTTTAAATCTTAGTGAGTTATCTTTCAGGGTTTCTTTTGCTCTATATTGAAAGTGCAACTGGATGACAATTATGAAGTATAAATTTCTATTTTGTAAAGAATAAAATAAAGACCATCATGAACCTTCTTATGAGCAATTAGATCTTAAATCACAATAGTTACTTTTGCGCAATTTCTGACACTCTTTTAAACCTCCATTTAATAAAAAGCATTTGTTTGTTCCAAATTGACCAGTGAGGATATTGTATTAATGCATCAAAAGTCTTTTGCTGTGAACCCAATATAAGTTATTTGTACTGTGAAACCAAGCTAGCGAGATTAAGCTGTGTTATAAAAAACAAACAGAGATATACAAAAGCATAAAAACTTTAACATAAGTATGGCAATTCTATCATCATTTACAAACATAAAAAAAAAAAAAAAAAAAGCACATAATACAATCACAGTTGATAGTGTTATTTCATTTGTCATATACATGTAACTATTAACATACAGGGAACATTTACATTCTCTGTTAGAAAACAAGTCTTTGAAAATATTGCCATAAAAGAATCTTCTGTCGATAATACATTTCAAAAGTTTTATTGATATCAATACAAAATATATAAAATGGTTGCATTTTGAAAATAGTATTATATTTCAGTCAACTTTCTAGCCATCATCTGCAGATTTGTTGATATTAATTTGAACCAGTCTAAAAACCTATTATAAAGAAATGGGTTATAACTTGTTTCATGCAAGATACAAAAAGTGGTTGGTTTCATTGAAACAATGTTCAAATGGCAACTCCAATGCAAAAACGAAGTTTCAGCAGATAATCCATGTTATAACAACTGTTGCAAAAGACAACAAGGCTAGTGATTAGTAAAACGCTTTTTCACCTAGACACTTAAACAATAATTCCTCGAAGATTTCAAAATATGAAAATTGATCTATGCACATACATTGAACAGATATTAAACTTTCTTGTTAATAAGTTAAACAAGCCCATTTTGTCCACAATTTATAAGTTACCATGGAAACTACATCAGCTTTGTCTTTCTCTTTTGCTTTTGAAGAACCAGCACGCTTTCCATCGACTTTGTCACTTGCAGTATTGTCATGGAGACTGTCACCATGGGACACCAGATCGTCATGGTAACGCCCTTGATTCACAGTTACACCATTGTACAATTCAGTTCTGTGAATCTCATCCACTTCAACACCATTCATATGCTGATTGCCCTTTGACCTTCTGACATCATCTTGGTTTCCAGGGCGCTGTTTGTTCAAGTTTATTTTTCCCTCACTTGTTTCTTTAGCAGGTTGGACTTTCACTACCTCAGGTTTGGTCTGTTGACTCTTTCCCACGCTTTCCTTTGACTTTAATAAACCAGTTTGGTGTTTATTAAAAAATCATACTTGATATATACACATATTAATCTACAATGCAAGTGTAATTTAGACTCTTTTTTTTATCTTAGTTTTAGACCATGACAACAGTAAATGCAAATATTTCACACATTCATGTTTCATTGGCATTGTACCAGATATAAGATTTAAAAAATGTGCCTTGTAAAGGAATTTTTAAAAGGAAATGCTGATTTGAAAATACATAAAATTTCAGAAAAACAGCACCTATGACCTGTGTTCTTGAAACATACCTAGGAATGGTATCTTGGTTTAACTCAAAATTCTTACTCAACTTTAAGTAAAAGTATAAAAATCCAAGTTAAGTAGTGATGTAGAAATGAGCTCCTACTTAACTTTTTAATTCAATCAACGATTTTGAATCTGTCTCAAGTAATGTGATAAATGCTTAAAAAACTCACATGAGTATGATCACCATACTTAAGTATACTTAAGTTTAAGTAAGGTTTTAAGTTTAAGTACAAAGTCATAATCCTATGAGAACAATAATTTGGCCTAGGCTCACAATATCCCACAGGGAGGGAAAAGAGATAACCCTTAAAGTGCTGGAAGCGACTTAATGCTTATGCAAACAGGTTACATCCAGGCCAGCTGCCAAGTAAATTGGCAGCTGGCCTGTGATCTGACCTTTTTGCTACGCTGAGTATCAGTCCTCAACAAAATTAAGCAGGTATTCAATGTTTTGGAAAGCAGACAACACAAAAATCTATTTTTAGAAAATTACCTAACATTCAAAGGGTTAATCTAATCACACATAAGGACCATTGCTCAACAGGTCATGTCAAGTCATTTGAGGCACAATTAATTCTCAATAGATCAGCCCCTATCTAAAATCTGTGAGACGTTTGAGTGTGCTTGATTCTAAACAAATGTACCATTTCGATAAGGTCACCCGTTTACCCATTGCCCTTACTTGGGTTAGATGTGACAGGAACAGATGACATTCCTTAACCCTTTACCAAACGCAAAATTTTCGACTGTCCCTAATTGAAAAGAGTTTGCAGACGACTTTTCAAAATGTGATGAAATTGGAAAGTAAACCTCTGATAGAGTAGAAAACATTGTGAGAAAAGGAAAGATTGCTCTTTCAGAGCAGTTTCTCCTTTTCCCACAATGTTTGCCAGAGCCGTCTGCAACAAACTGGTTAAATGTCGTTATTGTTTGGTAATGGGTTGAAGTAGAATACATTTTATCTGCAATTTTGAAACTAATTCTTTCAGCAGACTTCAATAAGTGTAAAGTATGAAAAAAAACCCAGATTATCATGAAAGTTTTATTTGTGATAAAAGAAGACGTTACTCATGAAGAACAAATTCGTCTTTAGCCCTGAATGCTGCGGGAATCCTCTACTTCATGTATGTTAAGGTATGTTAATTCAAACAAACAGTAAGTGTCAAATACACATTTCTAATAAACTACCACCTAACGCCAGATGTTTCTGTCTTGCAGCATATGACTTTCAAAAAGCATTGTGGCAAAAGGAGAAGTTGCTTTTTCAATCTGAACTAGTTTTCAAGCAGAACTGAAAAGTTTTTCACATATTTACATCGTTTTTCTAAAGCCATATGCTTCTAGTAAAAAAATGTTGCCTGCAGGTGGTAAAAGGTTACAGAATGTTTGTTACGAATCTTGTGAGAATTTTTAAATGTTTCAAGTGGGTTTGTTATGTATTTGTTATATTAAATGCCTCAAATGGCTTTTTATGCGATTGTTATTTCAAAACAATGAATTAATCATTCAAAATAACCTATCCTCTGATCTTTGATTTGGTGACTTGTTTAAATTGATATCAGTACAAGATGACTGTGATAAATAATGATAAAAGAATTTTACATTTGGAGCTTAACCCTTTCCCAAACAACAAATTTTCAACTGTCCCAAATTGAAAGAGTATGCAGACAACATTTTATGTGACATTGAAAAATATTCTTCAGATCAGAAATGTGATGAAATTGAAAAATATTCTTCAGATAGAGCAGAAAACCTTGTGGGAAAAGGAGAAATTGCTCGTTACGAGCAATTTCTCCTTTTCCCACAATGTTTTCTAAAGTCGTCTGCAACAAAGTAGTAAAATGTAGTTATTGTTTGGGAAAGGGTAAATTCAAATTTAGTCAAAACACTAGGGCATTGTTGAAAAAAAATGCAATATCAAATGTATTCATTAGTTAAAGATGAAATCCACTGTAACCAAGTGAAAGCTAATGATGGTTGAATACTCGGCTTTATTTTCTCTTTCAATTTGGTAAACAGGGGTGGCAATCTGATTTTGATTGAATTGTACGTAAATGCCAAATCTTGTTTTGCAATTCTACGTATAATGGTTATATGGCAAATTTCGGTAAAAATTCTTGTACATAATTTGAAGCTTTCGGACAAGCTGAGCAGCACAGACAGTTGAATTTGCTATCCCTGCTAAAACAAATGAATAAAATGATTTTGGTACATGTTAAGGAACAGTGTGTTGTCAATTATAAGACACTGATTTAGCTATTTACAGCATCTTTATAATCATTCATAAGGCTATCAAAAACATTCAAAAGCAGCTTAATCTAAGGTTAAAAATTATTAGAGGTAATCAATATACATTCTCAAAGCAAGCGTTAGAATTAATCTTTATCAAACATTTTACAAGCAAGTTGCAGAAATCTAAACAGATTGACATTAATTGAGAAAGAAAGAAATTGCTCATAACGAAGCTATATCTCCTCCTTCACAATTTCAACTTTTCCAATTACTGTGCCGAGAAGATTACAAGTAAATCTTTAAAAGCTTGGTTTAAAGATTTATCCAAAGGGAATATTAGTAAAATATATATGTCTTTAAAAAAAAAGATTTCTTTTCAAAAATTGAAAAAAGATTTTCTCATGAGACATAAATATAAAAAATTGCCTTCTGCTATTTTTTCCGTTTTTTTTTTTTTTGCTTTTTTTATTTCAATTTGGACCTGTCACAAAACCCTTTCCCATATTATGAGTGAATTTGTTATGTAGTTTGAAGCCACACGTTTATTACCGAGAGAGTCACAAGAGCTTTACTCTGAGACCCTACTTCACTGGATTCTGCGTCAGGCAACCTCTGCCATATAAAAAAGATTCATATAATGAAACAATGTTGAAAACAATTTTCAATACACAATACAGTACACAAATGAAAACCACAGAAATGCAACTGATCTTGTTTTAAGTGAACACTCCAAAAATAGTGTGTAAGAATTAATTAATTTTGAGGTGAACCATTTACCAAATGCCAAATTTTCGAATGTCACAAATTGTGGAGGACATTTTGAAAATGTGATGAAATTGAAAAAAAATCTGATTGGGCTGGAAATATTGTGGGAAAAAGAGCAATTTCTCCTTTTCCCACAATGTTTTCCAGGGTTGTCTGCAACAAAGTGGTTTAATGTTGTTACTGTTTGGAAATGGGTTAAAAAAAGATTGACTGTACAGTGCTCTACCAGTGCAGGTCGTAGACAAATTGAACGATATAGCAATAAATTCATAACAAAGAACATATAATGACTTTAACATAAACATTATGTCTATTCAGTGACGATCAACATAAAAATAACACTTATAAAATACTTATCAATCTAAACATATCTTTCTCTTTTGACTCAATCAATTGATGTCTGTCAACCAACTCAATCAGTTAAAGGGACTATCCCACAGATTGAGATTTCAATCTCTTCAAAATAAAATGTCTAGTAGCAATATGATATCACAGATATGATATATACAGTTACAATAAACTAGATTATTGATTCAATCCTGACCACATTCATAACTGTTTTGTGGAAAAATAACACATTTATGTGACAGATTAAGTAAACTGTATAAATGGTTTATTTTATAAACAGAGGTCGAAATTTGAATTACCCATAGAAGAGCGTTGGTGATTTTTAGATAACATCATCACATGGGTCTCACAAGCATTTGACTCTGCACATACACAACCTATTTCCCGCATGCAAAATCATCAAAATGGGTAAAATGTTGACTCAAAGCTCTGAAAGGCACTTAATTAAGCTTATTTCTCATTTCTTAATAAAAACATAGGTGCTCAGCAACTTTAGTATAAAGATTTAATAATGACATTTTATTTAGTTACAAAGAGTGTTTAAACCACCACTTTAATTTTTGTAACTAAAATAATACAATCTGTGAGTCTCTTTAAATAGAATATATGTGTGTATACAATCATTTTTGAACTTCACAAACAATGATATATACATATATGTCAGTATAACGATTATTATTTATATACATATATATATAGCCAGCACTGGATATGTGTCTTATAAATCACATGATAAATATGTACAATTTTGTGAAATGAACTTCCTTACATGCACATATATACATTTTCCTTCCGATAACTCTAAAAAACAAGTTGTGAATTCAAAATTAAAAACAATAATATTTGAATGAATATGTGAATTCATATATAAGACAACAATACATGACTGTACAAGTTCTTTGAATAAAATATGTGTGATACATTACTTTAATGCATTGACTCAATTTTAATCTTTGAAGGAAAATGATTTAATGTATTTCTATTCACTTCATTACATATTGCATAAGAAAAGGTTAGATCCCTGGGTACTGTTTTACTAAACAGTTTACGCTTAAGATTTGCATAAGCCTAAAACAACAATTCCTCTTATTTCAATATTGGGCGAAGCAATATTGCAAAGTAACACATCATTGAAATCGTCTCTCCGAGACGCTTCCAATGACGTGTCACATTGCAATATTGTACTCTCATTAAAGGTTCTATCCATGTTTATCAGTTATGAGTTACGCAAATATTTTCCGTAAGTTGTTTAGTAAAACGGTACCCTGTTTACTTATACAAATGATTCACAAAAATATAAAAAATCATGATACTGATCTTTCAAATGATTATTGTGTATGCTCCAATGATTATAACTGAGTCAGCATTGTGGAGTTGTAACAGAGCTTTAAGCACAGATAGAGGCAAATATTTCATTCAAATCCATTATTTTAACTCAAAATTTGAATTCAAATGGATCAAAACCTAATGAACCATAAATTCAGGAGTTGACATGTCTTGTCAAATTCAAAGTCTGTATCATTATTAGTTTGTTTTTGTTTAGTCTACATTTTACTCCATTTGCCTTAAGCTCTGACAAGTGATATATCTTCACAATAGACACCCTACTTGTAAACTATCCATGAATTCATCAAAATCCATTGCACCTGATTTCTGAAAGGGAAATACAGCTTAAGTTAAGCATATTTTTGAAACAAAAATACAGCATGAGCTTAACGTATTTCTGAAACAAAATACAACTTGTGTTTAACATATTTCTGAAGATTTATTTTTGAGTTAAGGAGATGTTATTCTAACTGGAAAATATATATTTTAAGATTACCAATTTTTGATCTGAAAGTGGAACTGTATTCAAACTCCTGATTTCTGAAAAATTAAACATCAGAATTTTGAAAGATAAACAAGCAGGGGAATAATGTGACCAATGTTTACGATATTATTTCTGAACAAAATGGCTGTGCCAAGGTATTTTTGCTTTTTTCACCTAGTTTTGCCAATAATAGCCACATTGTGCAACCCGCGTGAATTGATCATCATCTTTCTGGTTCTGGGGGTATATGATAAGGTATATGCTTAAGGATAATAGTGTTAAGTCTAATACTCGGTAGAGAAAGCGAAATCGACTGGCATGCATGTTCAAAACAGTCGGTCTTCGACTGCAATTTCAAAGCTGATCAGTGTTAGATGAAATTTAGATTTGAATCCGCATTTTACATATTTCAATAATTAGATATAATCCAAACATAGACAAGATTCAATTTCTTTTGGTTTGACTTGGGCTTACTTAAAATTTTCTAACGTCAACAAAATAACATATTGGGTTTAGATTATCTATATCCTATAATAAAAAGAAAAACTATTGCTACGTCTAAACATTCAGCAAGAGGCTATCCTTTAACGTAAGAGCAAAAGCATTCATCAGACAAATTAATGAAAAACAGAAACATGTAAGAGATTTTTTAAAAAATCATAAATAACTTCATAAATCATTAACAACCTAGATGAATAAAGATAAGTGGATTATGCTTAACCTTTATAGTGCTTGAACCGACTACATGTGTATGCAAACAGGTTGGATCCAGGCCAGCCAACAAGTAAATTGGTAGCTGGTCTGTGATCTAGCCTGTTTGCTACACTGAGTATCTTTCCTCAACAAAATTAAGTGGATATCTAACGGTTCAAAAAGCAGATAGCACAAAAATATATTTCCAAAAAATTACCCAGCATTCTATGGGTAAATGCAGGTCTTTTTGTCTTCTTGTAGCTGTTTGGAAATGATGCTTGAATTTTTATTTTCTTTACTAGAAGGAATTCAACACTCCTTCATTTGCCAATAAGTTTTGGCATGCTAACCCATTACCAAACAGTAACAGCATTTGATCAGTTTGTTATAGACGACTCTAGCAAACATTGTGGAAAAAGGAGAAATTGCTATTAAAGAGTAATTTCTCCTTCTTTCCACAATGTTCTTGCCCTATCAGAAGATAATTTTTCAATTTCATCACATTTTGAATTGTTGTCTGCAAACTCTTTCAATTTTGGACTGTTGAAAATCTGGCATTTGGTAAAGGGTTAAATGATAAATGCAACCATTGCATAAAAAAACAAAACTTGCTTAACATGAGCAGATTCATCATTGAGACCAAATCTTTCCAAACGCTGGCTACAACAAGAATGCACAAACATAACCTGTAGCTCATAAAAAGAAGTTTTACCCAAAATACTACTGACTATTCGTATCTACAGTACAACAACAACTACTCAGTGTGAAATCCATACTTTAACAGTTCCAACATAGTCCTCATACGAGATGCGTTGTTGCTTGGAAGGGATCTGTAATTCAATTAGTCATGTAAAGTGGTTATTAGAATAAAAACTTATGTTATCTTGTCTATTAAAATCATGATTTAAATATTGAATTAAACACTTTACTTAAAAATTCTGTGATAAAGAAATAAATGAATTATCCAAACTTGGAAAGTTTTCTTTCAAACCCTTCAAGAACTACAGCTTTAGAAGCCATCATAACAAATGTTACATAAATTCAACAAAAACATTTTACATTTTTTAATTGTTAATTTTCCAAAAGACAAAGTAACTGGAAAACAAGATGTATACTGTGAACAGAAAAATAACTGATTCAAATGAATTACACACAAAAATCTACTACAATATTCTTATTCTAAAACAAATTGAAAGAACTACTAGAGACCTAAATAAAGATTTCAAATTTAAAAAACAAACACAAAATTCATAAAAACTAATGGAGACGAAACCTTAATTAGAATAAAAAAATAAACATCATCCCCAAAAAGTAGTTATAACTTATCCAAAGAAAGAATTTTAACATATCCAAATGTATGTAGGTAAGGAAAAATACTTAACACTTTAAAACCAAAGACAAAAGTAATACATAAAACTTATCAAAATAAGATAGCATGGATCGCAACCCAGTATGATAATGAATTAATTATAGTAAAATTAACTGTGTAAATGGATCCCAGAAGGTAAAAAAAACATTGTGAAAAGATTGAACATACCAAACAGTTCATAAGTCCAATCAATATATATCCTACCATAGCAACAGAATTAGATGGATCCCAACATGATAAAATAATTGTATTAAGCACACCATAGCAAAAGGACATGGCAAAGGATTGTATGAAGCCAGACAATCATGGCAAAAGGATTATATGGATCCAGACATGGCAAATGATTATATGGATCCAGACATGGCAAAATGATTATATGGATCCAGACATGGCAAAAGGATTGTATGGATCCAGACATGGCAAAATGATTATATGGATCCAGACATGGCAAAAGGATTATATGGATCCAGACATGGCAAAGGATTATATGGATCCAGACATGGCAAAAGGAGTATATGGATCCAGACATGACAAAAGGATTATATGGATCCAGACATAGCAAGATATTTGTATGAGGCACACCTTGGCAAAAGAATAATATTATGGATCCAAACATGGCAAAATAATAATATGAAGCACACCATGCCAAATGAGTTATATTTTGGATCCAACCCTTGCAATATAATTGTATTAAGCACAGCATTGAAAACAGGAGTATATGGATCCAAACATGGCAAGGTAATTATATGAACCACCCATGACCAAAGGATTATATGGATCCAAACATGAAAAGGTATTTATATAAAGCACAGAATGGCAAAGGATTATATTACGGATCCAAACATGGAAGAATAATTGTATGAAGCACATCCTGACCAAAGGATTATATGGATCCAAACATTGCAAGATAGTTTTATGAAGCACACCATGCCAAATGAGTTATATTTTCGATCCGAACATTGCAATATTATTGTAACAAGCACACCATAGCAACAGGATTATATGGATCCAAACATGGCAAGATAATTGTATGAATCACATCATGACCAAAGGATAATATGGATCCATTTAACCTTTAACCCTTTACCAAATGCCAAATTTTCGACTGTCCCAAAATGAAAGAGTTTGCAGACGGCATTTTAAAATGTGATTAAATTGGAAAGTAATCTTCCGATAGAGCAGAAAACATATTAGGAAAAGAAGAAATAGCTCGTTTCGAGCGATTTCTCATTTTCCCACAATTTGTTTCCAGAGTCGTCTGCAGCAGAGTAGTCAAATGTCGTTATTGTTTGGTAATGGGTTAATCCTTTCCTTGCGATATTTCCATCATCAGAGTCTGCAGCAGAAAAATAAAATAAAGGGCATCTTTCTTAAAACCAAAGTTATGTCTCAAGCCAACTATGACATATAGCCTTCACAGACTAATCTTGATCACTTTATGTCAATTTCTAAAGGCAGGGTTTTCATTAAGGTTTGAAGTAACAGTTCCAGGTTAAGATCTAACTAATTCAGCCAGACAACCTTCTTCTATCAGATTTTATGGCTGGGCATGAAGTAACCGATTTAAAAGGGATTTTTACCTGATGGTGTGGATCGGCAATAGGTCCTCAATGAAAACCCTAAAATGTAGAATTTTCCTGCCCTATCTTTGCCCTATGTTATAGCTTTTCTATTTATATCATCTGGACTCAAAAGTAAATCATACTTAATCACAAGCTTTACAATGCAAACTGAGTGGTAGGTGCTTGAAGAAGAATGTAAATGAAAGAAAAAGTGGCAGAGCAACTTTTGTTTAATAACCTAACACAGGAGTTGAATTGACGTTTTGTTCCCCCTTTCCCTCATAATGTGAATTTGTGACTGATTCAAAAAGAAAACAACAGCAGATGACTTTCAAGAAGTTAGTAGTATCTAAGTTTGATGCTTCAATACAATACTTTCGTAAGTGCTTCACAAACATGAAGCACTAACTATAGTATTGCATTGAACCCTCGAGTTGTACTTACTTTTTGTATTATGTAGAAACCATAGTGACATAAAAAGCAGTCATTGCTTTACAAAAATACCATGATTTTGAATTTTGTAACAGTGGCTTTAACTATTTCTATTGTAAGTTATTGTAAATCAAATGTGAAAGTATTATCAAATATATTCATTGGTGCTTTATGATGGGCTGTAAAAACAGGATAGTTAAAAGTCACAACAAAAAAGTTTTCATCATGTTGCAATGTTACGAAGTCAATTGTACTTGGTCTAACAATAAGAGATTCAAACAATATCAGAAAAGATGTTAAGGTCAAGCGTGCAGAAGTGGGACAGCAATGGTTACCATGGTTACCATGACATACCTGGTGACAACAAACATGCAAAAATACCATTAAACAACAACAACAAGTACCTGTTGTGGCATGGCTCTGCCGCCAGAAGTATTTTGGGACTGAAACAAAAGATCATGTGAGTAAGCTAAGACCCAATAAACATGTTTGACGGCCCTTGGAGCAAGAAACAAATGAAATATAAGACTAATCTTAAACAAATTCATTAGTGCTATTTTCTTTGCAAATTCAAAAAGATAATAATCTTTCTTTAACTCAAGTTAGATTAAAATAATAATGATTAGTGGGTTAAAAAAAATTCATTGATTCAAATATATAATTAAAACACATGACTATTTGTTTTTATTATCAAATGACGTTTATTACAAATGTAAATTTTGCATGGAAGTTGGGAAATTAAATATTATTTACATTCTAAGAACATCAATGTTTTACCGATCTTGGTATTACATTGTCATAACACTGTATTCAAACTCTGATGACATCAATTTGGTAAACGATAAAACTCAAATACTGAACTAACTTTAAAAGAAACTCCTATTTGACATAAACTAACACTTCCATCTGCTTGGTTTGATAGTTGGCTCTTTCGCAAAACCTTGTTAACCCTTTCCCAAACAATAATGACATTTGACCGCTTTGTTGCAAACGACTTTAGAAAACATTGTGGGAAAAGGAGAAATTGCTCGTAACGAGCAATTTCTCCTTTTCCCACAATGTTTTCTGCCCTATCAGGAGATTATTTTCCAATTTCATCACATTTTGAAATGTCGTCTGCAAACTCTTTCAATTTGGGACAGTCGAAAATTTGTTGTTTGGGAAAGGGTTATGGTTTAGAAGTTAGCACCTTACAGCTGTACATATTGTTGTATTGTTGTATAAGTGAAGTTGTACATATATATATGTTGAATATTCAACTTATTTACTTTTGTTTAAAACTTTGTAAAGTGACCTATAGGCCCAACGTGGCCGGGTGTTGTTAAATTGTTTGTATATCATATGTTGTTTGTACATAACACATGTCACTTAAATAAAATGTTCGTTCGTTCGTTCGTGTACATCATAATACATTATTTTGTTGCATCTGCAAAGGACGGTAGAAACCTCTGTGAAAAGTGGATAGAGTGCTCTTAATTAACAATCCATCCCTTTCGTGCAATGTTTTCTACAAAATATTCTTAAGAAAATGTTTCGATGACGTTTTCAATTTGGACCAGTTACAAATTCCAATATGGGTTAATTGATTAAAGGACTCATAACCAAAATGATAACAAAAATATGCATGTCAGATACCTGGAAATTTCTTGCAACCAGGAAGTAAAACAATAACTAGAATTTATTAGCAATGGGCAAGTACCATTTTATTCATAATACTTCCTGTTATATGAACATCTTTAACCCTTCACCAAACGCCAAATTTTTTACTGTCCCAAATTGAAAGAGTTTGCAGATGACATTTCAAAACATTATGGAATTGGAACATAATCTGCCGATATGGAAGAAAACCTTGTGGGAAAAGAAGAAATTGCTCGATGAGAGCAATTTCTGCTTTTCCCACAATGTTTTCAAGATTCACATGCAACAAAATCATCAAATGTCGTTAGGGTTTGGTAATGGGTTAAATGATCAATACTGGTATTTCCCACTAGGTATTGAGACATGCTATGGGAACATGCCAAGGAGGTTTTCTTCGTTTAAACATCATTAATCTTTTACCTACAAAACATTATCTGATTTAAATCCATTGCATTGGCAATCTTGCGCTTCTGTAAACATAGACAGACAGATTGCAGACATAAGGGACACTATCCGATGGCATCATATGATGAATGCATCTACATCAAATCACACACAGAAAAGTTATCTATTTTTATAGAATTTTACATCGGCTCCCATAAGTCAATATTACTTCAGTTATATTGTGATGCCCGACTCTTAACGATGCAGGAAGATTTCAACTGCCCATTAGGGCTGGTTAAGTCAGGTAGAACCATCTGTATTTCATATGTCAGTTGTCTATAATGCAAAAACATCTTTCTTCACCTGTCCATAGAACGGTATTATAGTAAATGATAGAACACTTCACTTGTCTGTTAAGACTGTTGGACCAGCTGGGCAATACGGACACTTGATTTTGCCACCCCTGCAAGGGCTCCATATATTATCCTCTAAACATTTGCTAATTGTTAATATACAGTAAAACCTTTCCCTGAAAAATGACTCCAAATTAAAAAACACTTTATGATATTTGAAGACAAACACTTATAGCAATCCAACACAACATTAAACCTTTAGAATGCTGGACAATTTTCAAAAAAAATAGATTTTTGTGTTGTCTGCTTTCCAAAACCTTAAATATCCCCTTTGTTTTCTTGAGGAAATATACTCAGAGTAGCAAACAGGTTAGATCACAGGCCAGTCTCAATAATGATCTGTGAACGAAGCTTTTTTCATCATTTGGACATTTATCTTGCTTAATAGCAATAGCCTTCGAGACCAGTAATCTGGACTAGATCACAGGCCTGTCTGAATCTAACCCATTTGCATAAGCATAAAGTTTATTCCAGCACTACAAGGGTTAAGATATTAAGTTCTGAACCTCTGTAAGCCTGTATCGCACGTCCTCTCAATAGAGGTAAAATGAATATAAAAGTAGTTACCGGTCTTGCTCTGCCGTTGGCTGCCGCTCCTTGTCTGGGAGTTGACTGTTCTTGCCTTCTATCACTCTGACTGCCCGAGGCACCTGGATCTTGACCCCTGGTCGAACTTCGTCCCTGCCCTGTGGACTGCCCGGGGTTTGGACTTGCTCCCTGAGACCTCGCCTGCTGGCGAGACTTGGGGTTAGACCCCTGCCCTTTTGGTTTTATTTGAACTTCCTCAAACTTGTTGTTTCGTTTCGGCGCGTTCTGACGAGCTGTGGGTGGGGCGGATTGGGTTTGTTCTGGCTGGGAAGAGGAACCGCTTCCCATTGTGTCTAACTATCCTGGTATCCTGGAGCATGCTGGAAAAAAGGGTCAGGTCGATTAACAATCTGAACACATGGGGTGTATCACATGAAATCTTGAATATCTGCTTAATTTTGATGAGTTAAGATACTCAGGGTAACAAACAGGTTAGATCACAGGCCAGCTGCCAATTTACTGGCGGATGGCCTGGATCTAACCTGTTTGCATAAGCATGAAGTCAGTTCAAGCACTATAAGGGAAAAACAAAGCATCATTGATCATGCTTAATATGTTTCATCTTCTGTTCCTGTGAATTTCCACAGGACATCAAATGTGAATAAGGGTTAAGATATTTGAGGCCAAGGATGAAATTCAATTGTAACCTTTTGTGGCATATTGTATACTTTGCTGACCTTTGGCTTCAATAATATATCAAAGCAATTTCTCCTTATGTCACAATGGTTTCTAGAGTTCTTAATTTTTTTGCAATAGGTACACTAACATTAGTATGTACAAGGCAGCCATTTTTTTTTTTTTAAATCTTGGGAATGGATCGTGTACTAAACAAATTGGGAAAAGAGAGGTGTTTCTATAAAATTGGGAATTCTTCGGAAATAACTAAACTTAAGCAAAACAATTCTGTTACTTTGTTTATGGGCTGCACTAAACCTGAAACCAAACTCCTTTGGAGACTTTGAGGAAGATGTGGCGGATCATTTAAAAAAATTTAAGTAAAGTAGATATTCTTTATTCATTGATTTATTTTTAAGTCATTTTGGGAATTTTCTAGGGGAAATTGGGAAAAATAGTCAGTTAATTTGGTTTGGACAGGGTCTGTTTTACAGTACTAAACATATAAGGGAAGAAATCCCTTATCAGGGTTAAAATGAGTCTTCAACATAGGAGTCTAAAAGGACTTATAATGTAGCATCTAGAAGTTGTAACCACACCTTAATCAAACTCAGTTTGAAAATGTTAACCCTTATAGTGCTGAATAATTTTCTAATAATTGATTTTTGGGTTGTCTGCTTTCCAAAACCTTAAAAATCTACTCAATTTTGATAAGGAAAGATACCCAGAGTTGCAAACAGGTATGATCACAGGCCAGCCGCCAATTTACTTGGCAGCTGGCCTGGATCTAAGCTGTTTGCATAAGCATGAAGTTGGTTCCAGCACTACAAGGGTTAAGTCAATAATCAATCACACTGAATCTCTCTTTCAAGGGTTAGGTTTCAAAGGAAAAGTGTAACATAGCAATTATCAACTCTTTGCAATAGAAGGCTTTACCTTTTATCCTGTGATGGGATATATACATACTGTACATACAATCTTTACATCAAAATGGTTTATTTTTTTAACATTCCAAAGGAAAGTGTTTTCAGAAAGAAGAAATAAACAGGAGATAAATTGTATTCTATTTAGACAATGATTTCAAAAGTTGTCTACCGTCAAACAAACAAATATTACGCATTAATTGTAAAATTATATGTAAATCAAATAAATGCTCATACTCAGGTTTCATATGACAGCTAACATGAATTGATGTATCAATTTTCTTTTCATTAATGATGACCTATTACTTGATCTTTACCCTTCCACTTTTAAGCATCCAATTTTATGCAACTCAAACAGATTTTATTAAGGAGGAATTGCGACAAAACAAAAAGTAACTCATGGTAGGCAATTTTGACTCTTTGCCACAATAGTTTTATCCCTGTACCATAACCTTTAAAAAACTGGGTTATTTTCGAAAAAAAATAGATTATAGTGCTGTGTGCTTTCCAAAACCTTAAATATCTGCTTCATTTTGATGAGGAAAGACTCTCAGAGTAGCAAACAGGTTAGATCCCAGGCCAGCAGCCAATTTACTTGGTGGCTGGCCTGGATCTAACCTGTTTGCAAAAGCATGAAGTCGATTTCTGGGCACTATAAGAGTTAAATCAGTTTTCTGTTAAATTGAGAACAAATTTAGTGTAACACAAAAAAAACAAAAAGAAAGATTTTTCTCTAATTTTTACAAAATGTTGCCAGCTTCAGCATGTCAGGAGATGAAGTTTATGGAGAAAGTATTCAATTATTTGAATATTGATAATTACGAAGGCAGCTGCTATGCTTATATTTCATAATAAATTCTGTTTGTGATCGAGACACCAGATGGTATCTGCATTGTTGTGAAACCATGCATGATATTCCAATCCATATTTATGATTTTCATTCGGTCTCGTTGGAAGACACTAGTCTTTGAAAAGTGTGGATGAAGCAAAATACATGCTAGAATTCAAAATTAATCTTTTGCATGCTGAGCTATGTTCTCGTTTAAGACAGGGGGTGAGGTCACATTCCTTTTAAGTTTCTTTTTGAGCAAAAAACCAAATATTGCATTTGTTTTTGCATCAGATGACTGTATTTCTTTTTTTACATACATGTCTTTCTCAAAAGAGTTGGACACTACATAAACAGCTCATAATAATAAATCTTAATTCTGCTTCATGGTACTGACTCTCAATGTGGACTAATGAAAAGTCGCAAGGTGGTTCCATTCATGTCCTCTAGGACCTGAAACCGACACTTTACCATAAAATTAAGTACTGTCTATAAGTTATTGTGAAATACAAGATAAAAACCAGAACATGTTTATTGCAATTAGTTTGTCAACCATAGGTCAATATGGCCCATACCTTACTAATTCAGACATTATTAAACCCTTTGCTTTGTTCAACCTGTTATTCTATTTTGTTAAAGGTTCAGTGTCAGCTTTGTAGAATATCTAAATTAATCGAGAGCATACTCAATGTGATAAAGGACAAGCATGTATCATGTATGTTTATATACTTTACAACTGATAAGTGAATAACAATCACTTTTACAAATTGAATATGATAGTGTTTTGAGATGTCTCTTTACTTGGTTTACTACAAGAGCAAGACTTTCAAGATTACCTTTTAAATCATACATTTAATACTTTTCAACCGATCCCATGAACTATACTTATTTGAGGAGAGGAACTTTATAAGCTTTTAGCTTTCATCCCAATCTGTTTCACTAAATTGTTTGTAATGTACATAATGGTGTTTATTTATTGAATAATATATGTTTAGACTATACTCATTTTGGTTTACCTACAATATGAGATTCATGAAACTTTTACTTATGGTTTCTTAAGAAACTCTAGTTCGTCACAATACCATGGTCATGTTTGGTTTACTATAAAGTTAAACAAACTGATTCTTGCATGAAGCTGTAGCACCTGCCTGATACCAAGTCTATCTGGTATGGAGGGTCCAAAGATTGATCCTCAAAGACCCACAGATCAGTGAAAGTACAGGTGATGTATAAAGGAAGCACTCATCATGAGTGAATTTGATAGGCTTAAAGCTTCTGTCTCAATCATTGTAAAATGAATTAGTTAAAACCATATATAAGATTATGGTTAACCCTTTACCAAACACCAAATGTTCAACAGTCCCAAATTGAAAGAGTTTGCAGATGACATTTCAAAATCTTCTGATAAGGTGGAAAACTCTATGGGAAAAGGAATCTCTCCTTTTCCCACAATGTTTTTCAGAGTTGTCTGCAATAAACTGGCCAAATGTCGTGATTGTTTGGTAATGGGTTAAGTGATCATTAATAAAAGAGATGAGTTTGTATAGGAAAATGTTATTGATAAGGAGAGGGGCTATTTCAAAGTTTTACAAATTCACCATCAAAATAAGCAAGGTGGCATAAATACCTTTCTGTACTCCAACAAATATAAATCCAAAATGGGAAACTTCTTGACTTTATAAGAAAACGAATATTTCAAAAAAATCAGTAATGACTATAAGGAACACAGAATTTGTAAATAACAAAAATCAAACAGAAGACACTGATAAATCCAGAATAACCATGTGGCACAGAATGTATATTAGGATTAACTTAACTCAACGTTTTACTTATAAACCTTAAAATAGTTACAGGATAATCCCTACTCTAACTTCTAACATTCATTCATTAACACAACTCCATGGCATGTAAACTTATAAACTATTTAATCTCTTGGCATTACGGCCCACATACTAGTTTAAACACTACGTCATATATTGTGTTAACTCTTTACACAGAATACATTATTCAAATAAACTGAAGTGGCATGCTTAACTTTTTTTCCCAATAGCGGTATGTTTGAAATGTGCAACGAATCTATACAAATGAACAAATGCTTCTTATATCATTAGATTAAGTTCAAATAAGTTCAGACTTTGGTTGATATTTTTTTTTTATAATTCTATACACTACATGGTGCATTCAGAAGGCTTTTCATCTGGGACCATAGCATGTTAAAACATTATTATTGATGTTATTGGTATTTATGTATTAATAGGACCCATCACTGAACCAAAGGTTCAATAGAAATTCCACCCTTTAACCCTTAATGAGGGTAAGGCAAAATATTTTTTATCAACATGTCCTTAAAGGTACTATCCCTCTGTATACTTGACTGTTTAAAGGTTATATAGTAAAAATTCAGTAAAAGTCCCCTTGTCTGTTAAGGCTTTTGGATATTAGCGGGGCAATATGTACAATTGATTTTACCACTCTGCTTAATTAGACATCTTCTTCACTAGGTTAAAACACACAACCATATCGTTATCATAAAAATGCATAAATTTTTAACAAGAGAACAAAAAATTCTATTGTGATAAGAATTTCAACATTTGTAAAAGGAGGAGTTGACATTATGAAAAAGTAATAAAAGACATTCTCATCACTCACAAAAATTCGAAATTTCGTTGTTCATTTTTAGAAAGTGTTGGCCAATGATGAGTCTTTAGCAGTGGTAAACTCCTTACTATACTTTGCAATTATGAAAGTTTCCTCAAATTATTATTTGTGCGCTTGTATCTAAAACAGACAATTTTCAAAAAGAAATATACATAAGCAAATATGTCAACATTACTTTGTGGGAAATTCATGGGTCAAAACTTGGGAGTTTACTTTTCTATTAATTTGATAGTAAAGTTTAGTTAGTTTAGTTTAGAGTCTACCTGACACAGGTCCCATATGGATCCTCTTCGTCAGGGCCGTTCCTACATTTTTCAGTTCTGAAACGGCTTAAAGGGTAAAAACAAAAAAAAAAGATTCGTTATGGTTGACATAACTGGCATACTTATACATGGGTTCTAGAAAGGCCGGTGCACAATAAAAGGCTCTACTTAAACAATAACTCCGACTAGTGAACATAATTCGTTTTGTTCAGATACACGACAGGTGTTTTATTCAATTATCAACATCAATGCATTCTTGACACGTCTATTTAATTGTACAACAACTGTTCGTTATCAGTTTCTTTTGTTCAGTAATCAACGTCATTTTCACCTGGCTCGTCTCTATTTTAAACCCTTGTCAGAGAGTTCACGCTTCCATTGATCGACCCACGCCGCTGCCTAGCAAAAACCCAAACAATCTTACAAACTGTCCTTCACCTTGTCAAGTATCACAGACGCTTTATAAAAGTACATTATCTTCGAATAAATCTTTTCCAATCGTTTAGATCACTCCGAAGCAAAATTCGATCCATCATGGGTTCGCTTCCGAAACTTGTTCTATGAACATGTTTCGCTACTTACACATGCATACATAGAAATGCCTTTAACCCTTTAACAAACGCTAAATTTTCGACTGTATCAAATTGAGAGAGTTTGCAGACGACATTTCTAAATGTGGTGAAATCGAAAATTATCTTCTGAAAGGGCATTGTGGGAATAGGAGAAATTGTTCATTAAGAGAAATGTCTTCTTTCCCCCAAATATTTTCTAGTGTCGTCTGCAAAAAACTTGTAAAATGTCATTATTGTTTTGTAATGAGTTAAGAGTCTCCTCTTTTAGCAAATGTCAACGTTAGTTTAAAAATTGACACCGTATCTCTGGTGTCATTACAATAATCCTGCAATAGACACTAAAGGCCTGTGCTTTACTTTTCTGTGGTTTTACAAGAACTTCTTTTCACTTGAATTCACCTGTTCTAAGGAATATTTTGATAAATAATAAAAATGTAAGAGAATTACCCTTTTGATATGATGGTTCCAGATTTATAAATTTGATCTATACCTCATGGAATCATTGTCGCTAACGGAAAATATTTTTTTTTATATACAAAATTGTGTAACCGATGTCACAAAACGTTCGATCATAAAGGGAATATGATGTGTGCATCTCTTAGTCTATTTTGTGGCTGTGACGATTACCATACGGGCTTGTTAGAATAATATAGGCTTTAGGTCATGAGATATAACAACGATGAAAAGTCTATTACAAACAGTAAGTGGATAGTATGAAAGGCTTGTTCCATAACCAAAAGAATAACGACATCTAACCAGTTTGTTACAGACGGCTCTGAAAAACAGTGCAGGAAAAAGAGCAATTTCGCCTTTTCCGTCAATATTTTCTGCCCTATCAGAAGATTTTTTTTAAATCTCATCACATTTTGAAATGTCGTCTGCAAACTCGTTCACATTGGGCCAGTCAATGCATCTAAAACATGTTCACCATCTCTTGGAAGCGAATCGTCTAATACTTGATAAGGCGTTGGACGGACGAATTGACAGACATATCATAAATCATAACCTTTTTATATGTATGTCCGCTGGTATGTAATAACCTCGTCCTTAATCTAAAGTTAATGTAAAGTGTTAATGCAATCCGACGATGGCAAATGACGTCCAATATCTGAAGAATAGCATCTGATAAAGCAAGTATGTTTTTCCCCTATTTGGACTACACGAGCCTATGTCAAGCCATTGGAATGCTAGGCAAACATACCGACTCTAGCAATTGCAGTCTGGGGTCCTAGGCCTAATGAGGGGTATATGCACGGGCTTAGAACCCCCGGCTATAGCAATCGTAAATACTCGGGTATTTCCGTGACCTGAGAAATATACTACGTGTTTTCATTGGATAACCCCGATGAGTTTAGATTGCAGCTCTATGTTTTTAGTAGCAGAGGTGAACTGAAGCTCCCTACACATGTAAAATCGCCATTCAGTGAGCCACAAAAGTTCTTTGAAAGTTGTTGATATATTCAGAGACATAGATAACATGTTATCTATGTCTCTGATATATTAGAAGATAGTTCTGACTAACATACAGCTGCGCATTCTTCAAGTATAGGTCTAATGGTTTTGTGCAAGACTTATGCCTAAACAATATTTTATGCCTAAACAATATGTGTTTTTTAAAAGTATGAACTACACATGGGCTTTTAGTTAAAAAATCAAGCATGTTTCATCTATACCTGGGGTACTGGCCCGTGTGTATACGCTGCTTTAGTGCAGTGTATACACAGAGACCAGGGGCCCGTTTTACTAAATAGTTTACGCTTAAGATTTGCGTAAGTCTAAAACAACAAGTCCTTTTATTTCAATATTTGGCAAAGCAATATTGCAAAGTAACACATCATTGGAATCGTCTCTCCGAGACGCTTCCAATGACGTGTCACATTGCAATATTGTACTTTCATTGAAGCTATTATCCATGTTAATCAATTATGACTTACGCAAACATTTTCCGTAAGTTGTTTAGTAAAACGGGCCCCAGGGCACCGTTTTACTAAACAAATTAAGGAAAATATTTGCGCAAGACATAACTAATAAACATGGATAGTATCTTCAATAAAAGTACACTATTGTATTGTGACACGTCATTGGAAGCGTCTCGGAGAGACAATTTCAATGATGTAAGACTTAGCAATATTGCTTAGCCCAATATTGAAATAAGCGGAATTAGTGTTTTAGACTTATGCAAATCTTAAGCGTAAATTGTTTAGTAAAACGATACCCAGAACCCCAAGCTTACGAGATACTTTCTAGTATTTCCTCCTCACCAGCCCTGCGTATGAGACTCCAAACCGAGGTCCCGTCCTGAGAGTAGCCTGAATTTGCTGATAAGACGGGCGAAAAACCACCGATATTATATTACAATGTATTTTGATGAATGAGTCTGTCTGAGACCAGAACACTCCTATGGGAAGGGAAACAATACTACCAACCGATTTAAGTCAACTCGTATACGTGCGTCTAATGATTTTCTCCCTTGCTTCTTGTTGGATAGGAATATTTTTCAACATGTGACATTCTTAGCAACCAACAAAAAGATGAATTGCACGAATGATGCAATGTTTGAAAAAAACTGACATATCAATTAATCATTATCGAATATTCATTAGGCGTATGTCTGTGCGTATATTACGATGTTCCAGAATCTTGTTAATATAAATGCTTGCACCAAGTTTTAAGTGTAGTGGAGATGATCTAGGCCTAATTTGATGATTTGGGAGAAGGCACGAAGCATTTAAATTATCAGGAGGCATTATGCAATTGTTGTATAAACGATCATTTATTTAGGATTTACATCGCGTCAACATTATGTCAGTTATGTTGGATGCCCAACTGTTATACTGGAGTACGACCCCATACTCACCTGCTCATAAAGACTGAACAAACCAGCTAGAACCATCGGCATTCCGTAAATAGTCAGGAAACCTCTCATGAATACTCAAATGGCGTCGGCATTATGATTTGAACCCACGCAGAGATGGGCCATACGATTTAAAGTTGTGTATTCTTGAACCACAAGATCACAGACGCCTTCCCATTCGTTTGGTTGCCGTTTTCTTGTCTCTAGTTATATTATATTCATATGTGTCAGAGCAACTGCAAATGAGGGCCATTTTCACTATCAAACGCCACATTTTCGACTGTCCCAATTTGAAAGAGTTAGCAGACGGCATTTTAAAATGTGATTAAATTGTAAAAAATCATCTCCTGACAGGGCAGAAAACATTGTGGGAAAAGTAGAAATTGCTCGTTAAGAGCACTATCTCCTTTTCCCACAAAATGTTCCAGAGTCGTCTGCAACAAACTTGTCAAATGTCGTACTTGTTTGGTAATGGGTTAAGCACCCATCCAAAAGTCGTGGGGTAGAGTGATGACTACGGGATAAGAGGGACACGAGTTCAAATCCCATTGAAAGCAGTGTCCATCTTGTAGCTTTTCATTGATCACATTTTGGAGTGATTAGGGGGTATGTATCATGGAAGCAATGTTGAGAGTGACAGAGGAATTATGTTAGAAGTTTCAACCAATGTAGACTAAATAGTTGTAAGTTGCAACAGAGACAACATATAAACTTATGTTGTCTGATTCCAAACTAACTTCTAAAATGCAATGCTACAAACATTTTTTTTTTTACATTTCAAAGGTTGTCTTTATAGATGGCCATACAAAATCATTACATAAGACAAAGTTATTTCTAGAAAGTTTTATTCCAGTAAGAAACAAGCGTTTGGCAGCTGAACAGATTAAGTGAAACGTTGTGCATGTACATAAAATATATCAACATCATCAGTGACATTGATCATCCAAGCTGTAAGTAATTGCATTAGAATAGAATATCTACGCCTTGATATTCAAAACTATTATCAGGAGTTGTATATTTTAATCTGAAGAAGGCTTTGACCATATTGTATGGACTCTGGAACTTTGCTTCATAAGATTACTTCCAGTTTTAAGAAAGGGAGAACATTGACCAGTGTTTACAGTTGCTTGTTCACAATTTAGACAATTTACAAGTCAAAATAGAATGTACTTGAAACAGAACCCTTCTGATGTATTTTGCAATATTGAGAAATACAGCAAACAGGGTTCAAGTCTAAATAAATTTCAGTGAGTCTTGTCTTCTTCTCTACTGTTATGTTGTGCTTGACTCTCTATCTTGTATGTTTGACTTGAATGTGCACAGCACCAATAATCAGTGCTATAGTATCACATACCGAGGGTTCAATGAAATACTATAGTAAGTGATTCACATTTGTGAAATAATTACTTTAGTCTTGCAGTGTACCCTCAACATGGTAATATGGACGGAATTTTAATAATGTACAGACAAATGTACATCAAATAGTATTTCATTCAATTGAAGTAAAACACCTAGTTCAAAATTTAACAAATTGAAGTTGTATGCTTGCTTTAACACCTCTTTAGAGAAATTAAAAACATTGTAACAAAAGGAGAAAATCATAAATGAGCTATGTCTCCTTTGATTACAAATGTATCTTTCCAATTTATCAAGGACCATTTTTATGCCCATGTTCTTAGATCTGAATTTTACCCTTTAAACATGATTGAAAAAGCATTTGTATCTCTCATAACATAAGTCAATAGCTTTATAACTTTTTTGTAGCTTAATGCCTTTCTTTTTGCTAACATACCATTCAAGAAAACCACCATCATAACATAAAAAACACCTACAGGAGTAAACAACAAATGCTTTTTTGAATTAAAATATAACAAAAGAAATAAAATCTTACAAAATGTTTTAAAAATATATCACAGTCATTCTTAAATCATAATACATATCAAGCAAAACAAAAGACAAAGACATAAAGATACCTTCGAACAGTGTGATTGTTCCAATGGCCATTATAATACTATCTCAATAGATTTCATGTGGTAGCTAAAAGAATTTTATTCTATGATGACCACCACTGATGACCTTTAGCATTACAGTGATGTTACACACAAAAAAGATTTTAATTTAAAAAATATTAAGTATATACATGCACCATCCAATCACGATGTTCTGTTTGAAGCTATCTTTATACAGGACCAAAGTTTTCTGAATGATTGGCGCCCATATAAAGATGTTAGTTGTCTTATACACTATAATTCCATCTTCTTTTATTGTGGTCAATTAAAACAAATTTGACTTTACATAAGAAGGGGTTATAAAAAATTGTATTAAAGTGACCAAAAAAAAAATCATGCTCTTAAAGAGGAATAACATACATCTCATTATTAAACATAGTGCAATATAATAAATATCTATAAAAAAGTGATCACTTAATAAATGAAAAAACTTTAACTCGGACATAAGACATATCCTTCGAAAGTAAATGTTTCTTTTAGATAATATAGATTCAGTAAAATATATAAACAGTTTCGGAAATAACTATGACAAATACGAGCAAATTCCCCTTAAGTTACAATATTTCCAAATTGACTTCTCCATGATCAGTCCAATGCTCTCTTTACAATTTCAGTCGTCCATCATTCCCTATATAACAGGTATGGTTGACCACATCTTGACCCGCCCCATGTTGAAGTTCCCCTCTCCCGCTGTCTGCACCTGTTTCTTGTACTCGACCAACGCCGTCATACTGAGCGGCTCCCAATCACTCGTGTAGTTCCGAATCATGGCCTCGCGTGTTGGTAACGGAGCAGAGTGGCGCAAGGAGGAATCTGAAATCATGAAGGATGTGGTTAGATTATATCTGATTCATTTTTCATTTATATGTGTTTCTACATTGTGTCAATGTTATTCCAGATATTTTGCAATGCCCGACTCTTAAAGGTGGAAGAAGACTCCATTCTCAACTGCCCATAATGGCTGGTCAAGACAGGTAGAACCATTGACATTCCGTATTGGTTGAGACCCTTGGCTAAACTGCCCATAGTTACAGGTCAAGCTGATTTGAACCATCAGCAACCTACATGTCAACTAGGAGACCAGCTCTGATGATGATCATCTGACCGATAAATCATACACTTAACCATTGACCAAACGCCAATTTTTCTACTGTCCAAAATTGAAAGAGTTTGCAGACGACTAATCAAAATGTGAAGAAATTGAAAAATAATCTTCTAATAGGGCAGAAAGCATTGTGGGAAAAGGAGAAATTGCTCGTTTAGAGCAATTTCTTCTTTTCCCACAATGTTTTCCAGAGTCATCTGCAACAAACTGGTCAAATGGCATTATTGTTTTGTAATGGGTTAAATGAAATATACATTAATAAACTCACTCGTAGATCGTTCTGGTGTGGCCGAGATCATGCCACCAAGAGCCGAGTAAGACTTTGTTGTTGTCGTGGGTCCCTTGTACGGCCTTGGGATGTCCTTGTATTCCCTCTCGTCTTTGTACTTCTCTGAAAACTCGCCCTTGACAACCGCATCCTTCTCCGACATGAACACGTACTTCTGTTTCTGCTTTATTGGCTTCCGTCTCGAGAGGATGAACAGAAGATCATCGTCCATTGACTGCAATGCCTGTCTATTTGTCGTCTTAACTTCTCCAGATTGTTTCGTTAGATCTGTTTCAACGTCTTCTTCCAGTATTGTGTTCTCACGAAGGTTTTCTTTTGGCTGTAACCATCTAAGGTATTCTGCTTGGGTGCTCTCCTGTTAAAGGTATGAAAGGTACCATCATCAACAGAGAATGTCTTAAAGGCCTAGTCTTTGGAATGTCTGGTATCTTATCTCCCACTGGGCACCCTACAGGGCAACAATACAGTTCCACAGCATGGAGCAAATTTCCTGTATATTACTTGATAAGGAAGTGGTGGTCAGATTATGCAATACCCCAACCCTTCGGTTTCTCATGATGTAGAATATTGATAAGAAATACGTGTTTGGTTATAGCTTTCTTTATCTAAAACAAGGATTGACATGATTAATAGATGTTTCTTAATAAACTGACAAGAAATATAAAAAAAAATGAGTTAGTTGTTCAATGAACTAGCACTTGTCAAAGTTATAAAATGGATGATGATGATGATATACTATGGTGATGATGATAATATACTTCAGAGGAACTATAACATTCCCTGCTGCAAGTCATTCTTACATAAATTAATCTATATTCAAGGTACAAATTAAAAAAACAGTCCCCTATTAAAAACCCATCCAAAATTCCAAAAATATATTTCAAGTCTTACATAGAAAAAAATGTCATTCTGCTTCGATTTTCATAATGTGGAATATCAATAAGAAATAAATGTTGAATTCTTGATTTCTTTATTTAAAACAATGATTTACAAGATAAGTGGATTTTTCTTAATAAACTGTTAAGAAATGTGAAGAAAATAATAAGTTAGTTATTCCATAAATTTTCACACGTTATACTTATAACATTGATGATGATGATGATGCTTTTGATGATAATGTTGATGATGATGATGGTGATTTTGATGATAATGTTGATGATAATGATGTTGATGATGATGATGATTTTGATGATGATGATGATGATGTTGATGATGATGATTTTGATGATAATGCTGATGATGATGATGATGATGATACTACAGAGGAACTATAACTATGCTGCAAGTCATAATTACGTAAAATGATCTTTATATAAGGCACAAACTGAAAAAAAAAGAAAAACCTACTTAAAAACCTTTCAAACTTCAAAAAGAAAAAAAAAATAAGTCTTATTGAAATTTTTTTTAATTCTGCTGCTTAAATGTCCTCTTTAAAAAAAATTTGTCAAAAGAAACCCATCAGTTTGACACAGTGCTATACATGGTATTACGTAATCCCAATTAATTATCACAGCTCGTCATCACACTGGGTGGGCATCTGGTTATTGGTTTTGGGGGGGGTCAATTAAAGAAGGACTAAACTAGGCCTTTAAGCAGTTAGTATACTGATCATAATACAGAATTACTTCTTAAAACATTTATTCATTCTAATTCTCTCCTTCTTTAAGATGTTATTTTAATGGATTTCTACATTGTTTCATATTGGCTTTGCCTTGCAGTGTTTGTGTAGTCTGTTTTCCAGAACCTCAAATATATACTTAAGGTCATACACCTGTTACTTTTGAGATCTTGAATTCCCATTGACTCCAATGTTAAATCAGCTATTTTCAAGACTCTGCTGAATGAAGAATAGTGTTTTTTACGCTTAGCTATATACAGGAACATCCAGTTTGTCCATTCAACTCTCAGAAACTGTAATAAAATGGACACCTCAATCGTCTCATTTTTTTTCTACGGAGCAAAGTGTATTAGTACCGTCCGAAAATCAGTGCACTAGCTGTCAAATCTAGCCGAGGTACCGGCATTTGTGTTCATACATCCCAAACAAATAGTCCTGCAATAAGCAATCAAAACAAACTTTGGGAGCATTGCAGGACTATAATCTATACAGGAAACACATCAGTGTTCTACCAGCTCATCTCTTACCAGCAAAACTATGCACCAGAAGTTGAAACTCAAAATTTCTAAATGGGACTACTTTTGGGTACTACGACCCGGAAGTACTCCGTAACAGGTGCGAGACCTTAATTGAGATGAGGAAAGAGTAGCAAATAGGTTGGATCAAAGGCTGGCCTGTGATATAACCAAATTGCATAAGCATGAAAATGGTTCCAGCACTGTAAGGGTTAAGGGTAGTGTCAGGTCAATTTTTTTTGAAAAAAAAAAAAGAAACTTATACTAACCGACCAATCGTCTTGCCATGAAGGGAGATAATTGCTGACGGACTCCATTCCATGGTTAAACTCAGGAAGTGGGTTGTTAAAGGTCAACACCTCTGTTCTGTCTTCATTCTGTTTCGACGCCCTATACATCAGGTCAAACTTGTGACGCATCTTTCGCATGAAGAGCAACTTTCTGTGATCCAACAGTCTTGGCATCTCTGGAAGCTGTATTAGTTTATTAAACCATGATTAATAATTTGCTACTTTTACATGCCTTTTCTATGAGGGGAAATGTACCTTATTGCTGTGACAACAAAATGTTTCTTATCTCCTTCATTAATCTTTTTTGAGGGAGATATAACCAAATCATGGAACAGCAAGCATTCAAAGAAGAATCTTTTGGGCAACTTAGATCAACACTGAAGTTGTAAACATGACACTACTCACAAGCTATACTAATTTCTTTCCACCGTTCTTATTATAAGGTTAAAAGGAAAAAGATAGTTAATTTCACTTGGAAATGTTAAAAAGATAAAACGGGAAAACACGGAGAACAAATATAACTATATGAATTATGAAAAATAGGAATTATTACATCTAAACAGCAGTATAACCATTCATATGGATACTGAGGGTTAACTGCTAGACTACAAGACTACAAACTAACTCCTTCTTAAGAGTGAACCGCTTCTATCAGTCTTGCATTTTTATTTTTTTTCTGATTGTTTTTTTTCTGATTTTTTTTAGAGTTTTATGCCATTTTAACAATTGTTTATAAGGCTTCCTTGGTTATGTTCCAGTAAAAGGCTCTGTAATTGTGTCTTGCCTAAGGATTCTGTTAAATTCTGGAATTGTCTCCCAGTCTATAACCCCCATTGCTAATCAACATGTCACTTTTATCCTTACAAGTGTCATAACAGCTCAGTGTAAGTAACCTGCATGTGCACATATGCATAATGCATTGATATGTTCAATTGGAAATGGTTTCAAAGCAAGGTAAATGTATACAATGATTCCTCAAATCCACCATATTAACTGTGATATCCCTCTAACATCCTACTTAACCCTTTCCCAAACAACAAATTTTGGACTGTCCCAAATTGAAAGAGTTTGCAGACGACATTTCAGAATGTGATGAAATTGGAAAGTAATCTTCTGATAGGGCAGAAAACCTTGTGGGAAAAGGAAAAATTGCTCTTTAAGATCAATTTCTCCTTTTCCCACAATGTTTTCTAAAGTTGTCTGCAACAAAAAGGTCAAATCTCATTATTGTTTGGGAAAGGGTTAAAAACATCTTTGGACAGGGATAGAAGGGCTAGATGTGAAAGGGGTTATTAAAAAAGGGTAAAACATGGGATTGTGAAATTATAGGAGAAAAGATTGCTAATTAATAATTACTTTAACAAAGACCAGCTTCCCTCAAAAATATCTCTTTGCTTCTATATGTTAAAAAGTTATATAAAAAACATCATCTACCTGAAAGTCTTATAGCAGCCTGATTGTTCAAAAATAAACCACAAGGCATATTAATTCCCAACAATGTGATTTAAACCAGGCAACGGCTCACCCATTATAGAAATCTGATATCACAGATATATATAACAAATTAGCAGAAGACAACTGTTAATTGAGAGACTAAAATCTATTTGAGATTAAAGAAAACTCTTATGGAGGCTAGAAAGTGTATTTGCATATCAAAATCAGGTAAAGAAGCTGTAAAAAAAAAATTGATGAGAAATGACCTTATGAGATCCAAAGAGGCCATTATCCTTTTTCGAATGATTTATAAATACATTGTAGCCACAATACATATACTAACATCATCTTCGCTACAGTACATGCGTCTTACAGGCGTACTACTTTTCTTCAGGCTCTCACGTGCAAAAGATCCATAAGCATCCTGTAAGCAAATTTAATTGGAGAAATAAAAAATGATAAAAATCTGAGTAGTTTCAAAACCCGACACCACCTACTGCTGTATTTCCTATACCTTTTACCAAAATGTCAAATCATTCATTGAATGAAATTGAAAGATGGATGTGAAACACAGTCTTCTTATAAAATTGAGCACTATTTTTTTCTATGGTGTTATTAATATCGTCATTCTTTTCCAACTTTCATATAGAAGGTGGTGTGCATTAGACCTATATTATCAAGAGACTGCTTGACGAAGGTTTCATGTCTAGATATTTATCCTGAATCAGCTAAATGTCTTTTACTTTGACACAGAAAACATCTTGCCACATGCGCTAGTTCTTTTCCGAGTGCAACTGTGTCAGACAATGCCATCAGCAGAGATCTAACCCTTAGAATGCTGGGTAATTTTCTAAAAGTAGTTTTTTGTGCCGTCTGCTTCCCAACACCTTAAATATCTGCTTAACTTTGATGAGGAAAGATACTCAGAGTGACAAACAGGTTAGATCACAGGCCAGCCGCTAATTTACTTGGCAGCTGGCCTGGATTTATCCAGTTTGCATAAGCATGATGTCAGTTCCAGCACTTGAAGGGTTGAAATGTCTTTTGTCTCTACTTGATTATAACCATGCAATTATTTCATGCAGACTATTTATACTTTCTATTTTCCAAGTAACATGATTACGCAAACTGCCTCAAGCATAAAAGTATTTGAACTTCGAAAGGGCAAATCCTTATTCTATTAAACTACTAAAGTATCAACAGATGAGGAATATTCTTCACTGACAAATCATAAATCTGTTACCATAGAGACATAAGGATTTATTGTAAAAGACTAAGGAATTATTCACTATGGATAAAAGTAAAACTATTAACCTGAAAAGGGGAAAAAAGTTGTTAAAAAATTGTGGAAATTCTAAAAACAAATTAATAAACCCATAACTTCATACATGTATTTAGTCCTATTTAAACAGCTGTTGCAGAAGAACTGGCAAAGGACTCAAGAAATTATTGCACTAAACGAGAAACTTCCCCCTTTTGTCGCAATGATTTCCACCGAAGTTGTAATAAGACATCACTCATGAAGACTCTCATGTGTCTTCTGTTTCTTACAGTGTGAGAAAATGGATGAAGTTATCAAATATGTTAATACAGGGTTCAGGGGTAGGAGAACACAATACTGAAGATATTAGTAAGATGGGAAGGGAGATAACCTTGATTCATCAGGACTTTTTTATCTCCCTTTCCATGCCAAGATTTTTCACTTTTGCAGCAGACAACTTGATGAAACTTGTATAAACAATGCAGCAAAAGAATTTATTGGTCATCTATGAAAAAATCAATCACTTGTTCAATCTTTACAACCAAATCATCCTTATTTTTAAATTTTGCTCAAATGTATTTCGTATTATCAGCTGCCATTTTTTATGGACCACTTGCTGAGTAATATTCCTACCATCTTCTTTATTAATCCAATTTGATCATTACAGTATGCTTCGTTAAATACAACTTTTAAGATCCTCATTTTGAAATGACAAGGTGATAAAGACATGAAAAATCATTAGTAAATATGATTAATTCAAGGGAATAAGGAATTGAAGGATAGAACAACTAAGCTTAATCTTCTATACATAATGTTTAAAGGCACAGACTGATAAAAAATATCAAAAGATCTGACAAGAGTCATTACTTTATCACTTGTAGAGTAATTTCCCTTTCCCAAACAACAAATCTTTGTCTGTCCCAAATTGTAAGAGTTTGCAGACCACATTTCAAAATGTGATGGAATTGGAAAATAATCTTCTGATAGGCCAGAAAACATTGTGGTAAAAGGAAAAATTGCTCATCACGAGCAATTTCTCATTTTCCTTCAATGTTTTCTTAAGTCGTCTGCAACAAAGTGGTAAAATGTCATTATTGTTTGGGAAAGGGTTAAGCAACATAAATAAGACCTCGTAGTTTCATTTTAAGACAATGCAGGAATGATACCTTCAACTCATCTGGTATATTGGCATCCTCTTGTTGGAGACGCTGGCTCGAGTCATGTCGTAATGTCTGCCACAGCACCTCAGCACCTGCACGCCCTGAAATTTGTAAATAATTCCGTAAAACTTCAAATCCATGAATCCAGGATGCATTAAAATACATCTGTTAGACTATTTGAATACATCTATCTAAATTTAGATTTGTCTCCATAAGTTAAATTTGTTAATAATTGGCTAATACTTCAAATTCCAAAATCCAGTGATTATAAAATTACACATACTTGACTATCTAAATGTTGATATCCTTGAAATTGAGTCTTCATTCAATTGGTCTCAATAAGTAAAGACAGATATGTTCATAATAAGTAAAATATATCTTTATGTTTGAAGATGTTGTCTGCAAAATTTAATATGCTTATTTTTTTTATCAGTAATAATTTTGAGTTTTAATGGCCCTGCTGAAGAAAATTAGCAAATTATTTTTTTGGGGGAAAGGAGAGCATCATACATCTGAACAGTTTCCTGTTTCTTAAACAAGTATTTAAGGTAATCTCTTTCAGTTACATCCCAATTCAAGTTGATGTCTGCAACCTCATTTCAGATTGAGGCTTTCAAATCTTTATAGTTCAAAGGTGGAATAAAGGAAGGGTTGATTCCGTACACCATTTCTGATCAATAGAAAGCTAATAGAAGTCTATAGCTATAGCATGCAATATCTCATTGAAGAAGCACAACATGTCAACCCTGCATCTACCGAGTATTAAACAATCCATGCAAGATGGGAGTACAAAATACTTTCTCTGGAATTAACATAGAATTTTGATAATCAAAAAACCTTTTCAATGTAAATTCCGTTGAGTATTTAAAGCCTAGGATTTTGGTAAAGACATGAAATTACTGAACATTTCCTGAACAAAACCAAGCAACTATGTCTGAACATAAAATAATTTCCCATGCATTAATTTGTTACTGTTCCAAATTGAAAGCAACAGAAGACGACAAAAAATAGCAAAAAAAAGCATTTTCTTTTTCTTAATCATCATGACTAAAGGATAAATTGCTCAAATGGAGCAATGTACACTTCTGCCATAGTGGTATTTAAAATGTTTGCAAAAACTACAGGAATAAACAGTGTTTCTTTCCTAATATCAAACAGAAAATGGTTTCTTCCATACTAAATATTGTCTTTTGCTTTCAATAAATCACAAATTACTATAATTTGGATTGGTTAAACCCTTAGAATGCTGGTTAATTTTCTAACAATGGATTTTTGTGTCGTCTGCTACCAAAAACCATAAATATCTGCTTAATGTGAGTAGCAAACAGGTTAAATCACAGGCCAGCCGCCAATTTACTTTGCTGCTGGTCTGGATCTAACCTGTTTGCATAAGCATGAAGTAAATTCCAGGGGCCCGTTTTACTAAACAGTTTACGCTTAAGATTTGCGTAAGTCTAAAACAACAAGTCCTTTTATTTCAATATTTGGCAAAGCAATATTGCAAAGTAACACATCATTGGAATCGTCTCTCCGAGACGCTTCCAATGACGTGTCACATTGCAATATTGTACTTTCATTGAAGATACTATCCATGTTAATCAATTATGACTTACACAAACATTTTCCGCAAGTTGTTTAGTAAAACGGTACCCAGGACTATAAGGGTTAAGTAAAAATAACAATGGATTCTGAATTTAATGCCTTTTGTAAAGACAATCTACTCCTAACATGCAACAATTTCTCTCCTATTTTCCGTAACTGTCCTTATTTTCAAATCTATTTCTAACACGGTTTTGAAAAATAAATTCCTCCATCATCTCCATTCTGAATATTTGAGATGAGAGAATATCATGACATATGACCAAAGCTGCTAAGCAAAACAAATTCCTTCTTCTTTCAATCAAATCCTCAAGTAATTGTTGATTTGGGCTTTGAATCGGCAACATTTCTGTGATAATATGAGGCATGGCCCATTGAAGATGACTAGAACGAAGAAATTCTCAAAACAATGATGGATCAAGCTTTTCTGAAGACACATTAAATGACTAGCAGACATCTCCTGGGGAAATATCAAAAACATTTCGATTCAAGGATCATAAAGTCTTGACAAATTACTTTTATTTTATGATTTTCACAGATTTTGATTTCCTGATGATATGCAGTTTTGTTCCATTATTTAAGTTAGTTTAAACCTATGTATCTTACATCGATTGTTGCAGAAGCTTAAAGCTTATAAAATTCACTCTGGATGACTGATTTCTGAACACTTAACCAGTACTCGCGCCGATTTGTTGGCTCATCCCGGCAATTCTCATCTTGCTTAGTGGGGATCAAACCTGTGACCCTTGGTAACAGAAGCTGACACTCTCTCTCGGCACCACTTATTTCAGTTAGGTTCGCTGTATAGATTATATAAACCAATACAGTACACATCAGAGCTTTTATAATTTCAAAATGTACCAAAGGTCACTTCTCTCTACCAAGGTGGTTTCAAAATATCTTAATTAGTACATAATGACTACAAGACTATAGTAATTCCTTCACATATGGGTAAACGGACAAATGACCTTCCCCACAGGGCACACGAATAGTGATATGGGTAAGGAATTGTGGAAAGGAATATTATGGAAAGGAATATTAAGGAAATGCATAATTTAACCTTCCTTTAATCTCACTTAAACCCTTTACCAAACATTGAATTTTCGACTATCCCAAATTGAAAGAGTTTGCAGACAACCTTTCAAAATGTGATAAAATTGAAAAATAACCTTCAGATAGGGCAGAAAACATTGTGTTTAGAGGAGAAGCTGTTTGTTAAGAGCAATTTCTCCTTTTCCCACAAAGCTTTTCAGAGTCGTCTGCAGCAGACTGGTCAAATGTCGTTACTGTTTGGTAATGGATTAATGCATCTGCTGTATAGATCTTTAGAAACATCTACTGAGAAAATGTATGATTTATTACTTAAGTTTCTGTCACCTGCTTCTATTTTCAATTCGGACCAAATACAAACTTCCATATGGGCTGAATGAGCCAATCTTTGGCATCCAATTGAATAGACAACCATACCAAACGAACCATTATAAACTTTTTAGAACAATACAAGACTACTAAACATTTGGCATCCAATTGAAGAGACAACCTTACCAAAAGAACCATCATAAACTCTACAGAACAATGCAACACTACTAATAATTTGGCATCCAACTGAATAGACAACTTTACCAAAAGTACCATTATAAATTCTATAGAACAATGCAAGACTACCGGTACTTAACATTGAAAACCATGTTTAGAAAAATGGAATAATTACTTGAAACAGACAATTCAATCATTAATGTCAAATTCAAGATATCTTTTCTAAGTTTGCAATAATGTCGTCTGCAAATACAATCTAATAGGTTTCAAGACAACATTAGAATTCAAATTAGGTAAATGATTTAAATGTACAATGTAATTTACTGTGATAATTAACCCATTTCCATATGTGAATTTGTCCACTGGGCCAAAATGAAAGGAAAGGATTTATGATGACAAAAAAAAACAAAAAACAAAACCAAGATTTATATATTCACTGTGTCAAAAAGGGTTATTATTTCTCATTCCTTTCATTGCATCCTACTGAAACTTCAGATTCTCAAATCTTCTGCAACTTTTAAGCAACTCTTTTGCAGTAAAAGGAGCTATTATGGAACAAGAGATTTAACATAACTTATAATTTACAATGTAAATGAATCATTTCATGGAATAGTAATTTGTACATAAAAAGAAATTTGTTTAAATCTTATTTTCAATAGTTATAGGTAGTAAACTAGTTGTTAATGGTATTCGATTTATCAATAGTCCTACCAAACCTTTTTATCTACTGTTCGATAATTAAAAAAGTAGGCAAGGTGCAAAATGAAAATTGAGACATTTAAACAAGCTGAATGGATCAATTGCTTACATAAGCCAGAAAGGTCTGCTTTAAGGTAATATGGTAATAAAAAAATCTCTCCATTTTTTCAAAAATTATGTCAAAAGTCATCTTCATCAAATGCATGCAGATGATAGGTAAAAATGTTAAGCAACGAGGGAAGGAACAAACAGTCAATCAATAAAGTAGAGGGAAATAGATTCTGTTCAACATGCAAAACTCATCAACTACATGCATTATCAAACCCTTCCCATTATACATTAAAGTTTGGAGCCACCTTCATTCTTCCATAATGGAGGGTTCAGTGTTAACTTCTTTTAAATCAATTGTGACAAAAGCTTTAAGCTTATTAACCCTTTACCAAAAACTTTATTCAAAATGTGATGAAATTGAAAAATAATCTTCTTATAGCTAGGGCAGAAGATATTGTGGGAAAAGGAGAAATTGCTTGTTACAAGCATTTTTTCCTTTTCACACAATGTTTTCCTGAGTCATCTGTAACAAACTGGTTATATGCCATTATTGTTTGGTGATGGGTTAAATCAATTGTGATGAAAGCTTTAATCTTATCAAGTTTGCTCTCATTATGACTGCTTCCTGGATACAATGCTTTAAGGTTTTGATAGATATTTTTTATTCATTGTATACAGACTGTAAAACTTACGGTAAGCAAGAACTAATCACATTTGATTCAAATGACTATTCTTTAGTAAGACTCGTAAAACAGTTCAGGCTGCTATTAGACAAATTAAACAAATTGAATTTTAATATCCAAATTTCCTTGTATCTGTGAACAAGCTGCGGTGACCTTGAAACCTTTGTATATGGGGGAAATAGGTCTTACCCATAACTTTTTAAGAAGTCGCTTCAACTCACATCTGCTTTAGACATCTTTAGAAACCATTGTGACAAAAGGAGAAATTGCTTGTTACAAGCAATTTCTCCTTTCGTCACAAAGGCTTCTACTAGTACCTTATATTACCTCTACTAGTACCTTATATTACCAAGAATGTTTTTCTCCTTTCGTGACAAAGGCCAATTCCAAGAAAGTCTTTCTCCTTTCGTCACAAAGGCTTCTACCAGTACCTAATATTACCAAGAAAGTTTTTCTCCTTTCGTCACAAAGGCTATTACCAAGAAAGTTTTTCTCCTTTCGTCACAAAGGCTATTACCAAGAAAGTTTTTCTCCTTTCGTCACAAAGGCTTCTACCAGTACCTTATACTACCAAGAAAGTTTTTCTCCTTTCGTCACAAAGGCTATTACCAAGAAAGTTTTTCTCCTTTCGTCACAAAGGCTTCTACTAGTACCTTATATTACCAAGAATGTTTTTCTCCTTTCGTGACAAAGGCCATTTCCAAGAAAGTCTTTCTCCTTTCGCCACAAAGGCTTCTACCAGTACCTAATATTACCAAGAAAGTTTTTCTCCTTTCGTCACAAAGGCTATTACCAAGAAAGTTTTTCTCCTTTCGTCACAAAGGCTATTACCAAGAAAGTTTTTCTCCTTTCGTCACAAAGGCTTCTACCAGTACCTTATATTTCCAAGAAAGTCTTTCTCCTTTTGTCTCAACGGCTATTACCAAGAAAGTTTTCGTCCTTTCATCACAAAGGCTTCTACCAGTACCTTATATTACCAAGAAAGTTTTCGTCCTTTCGTCACAAAGGCTATTACCAAGAAAGTTTTCGTCCTTTCGCCACAAAGGCTTCTACCAGTACCTTATATTTCCAAGAAAGTCTTTCTCCTTTTGTCACAAAGGCTATTACCAAGAAAGTTTTCGTCCTTTCGCCACAAAGGCTTCTACCAGTACCTTATATTACCAAGAAAGTTTTCGTCCTTTCGCCACAAAGGCTTCTACCAGTACCTTATATTACCAAGAAAGTTTTTCTCCTTTCGTCACAAAGGCTATTACCAAGAAAGTTTTCGTCCTTTCGTCACAAAGGCTTCTACCAGAACCTTATATTACCATGAAAATTTGTAACCTTTTACAATTCACAATTTGTCGTCTGCTGTTGTGCTCAATTTGGACCAGTCACAAATTGCCATATAGGGAAAAAATATTTTCAATTGTGTGGAGATGATATAAAAAGCATTGTCATCAGATGCAAATTATATACTGCTGTCTTGTTATCTTTTCCAATTTCAATAATGATTAAAGACATGCATGCGAAATAACTCTTTTTTTTTTAATTCCTGAATTAAGTTAGCGAAAGACAATTGACACCAGAAAAGCAGTTCAGGATTGGATCAATTGTTTGAAAAAGAAGAAATTGCTCATTGTCTGCTTTAAGGACAGTTAGTTTTTGAATTTAGCATAGTATAAGAATATTTGAATATTTGAATTAGATCGACACATTTTGGAATTTGCACATAAAATGTTTTGCCACTATTGTCATCTACTAAGCTTTGGTAAAATTCTTCTTCCTAAGTTCTAAAATTTGAAATAAAGCATTAGGAATAAAAAGTGAGTTCTTTTTGACTGGCAGATTTTTTTTAAACACCTTATATATAGTGTAGACAATTGTATTAAATATTTTAAATATTGAGAGCAAACTAAAACATTGTGACAAAAAAGCCCTCATCTATATTTGAGGAATTTCATGTTTTGTCCTGTGATAAGATCAGTTTACAATTGACTCACATGTAAGCCAATTTATTTCTCCTTTATGAGAAATATTTAAAACTTTTAAATCATACTGATAAATAATATGATAAAAGGAAACAGTGCATTCTAAACATTTCTTTCACTTGAAAAAGAATTTGAATCATAAAGGCTTAATGAAAGACACATCATTTTGAGTAAACAATTAACAATAATTATCAAGCTCTGATTTACAACACAAAATCATACAAGAAAACCTGTTGAAACTAAAAAACCTCTAATGTAATATATAAAGACTTCCCACCATTTCTGCACAACATTTTCAGACAGAAAAAACTTGTCATAACTAAACTCTGATGTAATACAAAGTAATTTCAATCCTTTTTGTACGACAGATCATAATATCTTTCTGCAAGATATTAAATAAATAAGTAGGACAAACCTCACTCCTCCTGAGTTTTCCATATTTCAAACAACAAAATATGAATATGGTTTTAGTGAGCAAATCATCAGAATATTTTCAGAGGTTGGTTAAGACAAGTCTTAATGCAATATGAATTTGTACAACATTCTTAAAATTAGTTCATCAGGGATTCAACAGAGGGTTGTGTGTGTTCATGGAGGTAAGGTGACAAAAAAGGAATTTAACCCATTACCAAACAATAACAACATTTGACCAGTTTGTTGCAGACGACTCTGGAAAACATTGTGAAAATGAGAAATTGCTTGTTAAGAGCAATTTCTCCTTTTCCTAAATTGTTTTCTGCCCTATCAGAAGATTGTTTTTCAATTTCATCACATTTTGAAATGTCGTCTGCCAACTCTATCAATTTGGGACAGTAAAAGATTTGGCGTTTGGTAAAGGGCTAAAGAAGCACTATACAGTTTGTACTAATTACCCTGCTCATACTCCTGCCAGTAATTGGCAAATAGTTCATCAACTGAATAGAACAGCACATGGGTTTAAATAAACATATACATGAAATCTAAAAGATTCTCCACTTACTCTATAATATTTGTTCTGATGCAATTATGTAGGAAACCAAAGGGGTCTATAATTGTCCTTGGGTAAATTCTATGTATTGTCCACCAACATTCACCGCCTGTTGCCCTCTATGCATGAATAATTATAACGCAGTATATTCAATACTCGACAGTCTTCCCAACACAGTCGATAAACATAGCTATACACATTATATATCAACAGGTAAGCTTAGCAGCATTTATCAAATAATTCACATGGATGAACCACATGGTCGAACAATACGGACAGTTCAGAGGATACTTTTAGCTACTCAGTATAGTATGTAATTCATGCTAATCAGGCAGGTTAACTAACAGTGAATGTTGGTGGACAAAAGTTTACTATATATAGTATATTACATAGACCCCTTTGTAGGAAACCAATGTGAAAAAGAAAAGAAAATGCTTATTCAGTGTATTCTCTCAAGCAAATTCTCTCCAGTGAAAATGTTAATATTTGCGAACACAGTGAAAATGCTATTCTTTATTATAAACATATGGCACCTGCTATTGCCATCAGCTTTGACTTTTCCCAAAAACCCAGGTGGGTTCACATACATTGATTATAAAGACAGCCAGCACATGATTCCATGGTTTGTATGGAACTTAACTCATTTTTAACTTAAAAGCAAACTAAAGATTAAAGGAATTATGATTTAACAGGTCCAGTATAAGAGTAAGAAATCAAATAAATTTTTTTAAAAAAAGCGCACACAAAAATAAAATAAAAATCATATGAAGTCACTTTTGAATAAGAATAACATAATAATGATTAGAGAATATTGAGGCCTCAGAGCAAGACTATAGTAAGTTCTCCATAAACGTGAAGCGTTTACTATAGTACTGCGATGATCCCTTGATATAATCTCAAAACCAGAGTTCATATTCATTTTTGTTAAAGAACCTTGAGATGAAACATCTTTAGGTCTTTGTAAAATATAGAAATGGGTCTTATTTTAAAGAGTATTATTTATTTTGATAACATTCATTCATAGTGAGGGTTTAGTGCAATACTACAGTAAGTGCTTAACATATGTGAAGGACTAACTATAGTCTTGCATTTACACCTAGATATTTACTTAAATGCTTATGCAAATAATTATGAAATCATGCGTAATACAAAGTACTTGCAACAATTATTAACAAATATCTTGATCTTCATATTTTGCGGTTTAAATAATTGATAATCTTTCAATGATTCTAGCAGTATCAACAATTTTTCAGTTATGTAACAGCTTTCCGGATCCACCAGTACTAGGCTTGTGCTCTGAAGTGACTTGCCAAAAGTCACTCCCACAAAACCAAAAGTGTTGGTTGGGCTCAAACCAGGAACCCCCAAGTTTTAAGTCCACCACCTTAACCACTGGACCAAGCGGGACCCTATTTAAAATTTGTGAGATATTGCGTGCATGTTTGCATCCACAACTCTTTTTATATGACTCTTATCTGGACCTCTGAGTATAATGTAAAGAAATTGTTAAAATGAGTATATATATTTTGTAAATGGCGTAATGGAGTGTTTACAGTTAATACAGTAATAATAAATCATACAATTTTCTACTTGTAATAATTAATCGTTAAAGATTTCAAAAAGAATGAGCATTCTTACCTCCTTGTCTCCGAAGTTTTGGGTTGGTCTTATTCACCTTCTCTTTGACCTCCATCTTTGGTTTGAGGAAGTAGTCAGCCTGTTTCCCATACAGTTTGTACAACTGTTGCTCGTGCCAAGGAGCATCTGTAACAGATAAAAGGTCAAGGTCAAGGTGTCAGTGTCAAGGTCATATTTATGTCTAATTTCAAAAACATTGTATGGTTTTTAACACTGTTTCAACAATTTTTCAGTTGTGATAGGGCTGTTCTGGATCCACCAGTACTAGGCTATGGCTCTGAAGAGTCTTGCCACAGGACATTTCTACCAAACCAGAGGTGTCTGTTGGGCTTGAACTTGGGAGACACAGCCCCACATTCCATGTTATATTACAAAGTCAAAACTTCATGTACCAACACAGAATATCTCAACTTATTTATCTAACATCAATTGTTAAAACAAGTTCTTACAACCTTGATAAACCACTCTCAATTCTGCTTCCTGGACCATAACCAGTAGTTGAGCCAAATATGAATTAATGAAAGGTCGCAAGGCGGAACCTGCTTCTTAGGGGAATTTGAACCCATGACCCTTGTGTCAGGAGGCCGATGCTCTACCCCTGACCCACTGTTCTCTACGACACCAATGCAGTATTCAGCCCATACACCATGCAGTCGTATAAGGAGGATACAAACTTCACGAAGTCTGACCCGAGATCTAAACCACCTGACAGTCACATCTCTTTTTTTTCCAGCAAGAACCTGGGAAGTGGTAACTAAATTTCTCCAAATTCAATTGAGATGACAAATCAGTAGCCTGTAATGAGGTTGCCAGAGAAAAATCAATTATTCCAAGTTAAAACATGGATGATGCATATAAATGTGAAGAATGGTAGGAGGGCTTTAACTAACAAATTACTACAACCTGGAAAACAGTTTTGCTCTAAGTTACCCAACATTCGAAAGCACTGCTTTTCGAGAATTCAGTGCAAGACTATAGTAAGTGTTTCATGTTTATGAAGTATTTACTATAGTCTTGCAGTGAGCCTTGATTTAAAGGTGCTTGTTCACAGGAGAGAACATTTGCAAATAAAAATTGGGTTTCATTGAAACAATACATTTTTTGTAATGTTCTTTGATATACTTTTAAAAATAGCTATTGAAAGCATAATTAATTCAGGAGTCCTCAATCTATCTAAGTATGTTTCAAAATAGTTTCAACAACATTTAATTTTGACTTAAAACTTTTCTCTTCTCTGTACAAGCACCTTTAAACATATCTCATTCAAATTTTGTTTGTATGATGTCAGTTTAGTATCATCATTTTGAAATATTGGAGGAAAGAAATTGGATAAGGACAGAAATGAGAAAAAACGGATAACTAAGGATCCATGGGACATTGAGGGACAATGAACAATGACATCAAACGAAACCCTCACTATACATTATTACATAATACTGCCATTGAACCAACAACTTTTCGCAACAAGCATAATTCTATAATTGAAAAACTTAAGCTAAACATATCGTTAGGTTAAAACTCTTTTGTCACACACCTAACACAAAACATCACAAATCCTCTGAAGCATGTATTCATCTGGGTATATTTCTATACTGGCAAACTGGGTGTCATATAAAGGTGTAATTGCATTGTGAGCAATTAAATCATATTAATGTAAGAGAGGTTAGAAATGATACATTACCCAGTTGATTTCAGAGAGAATTATTCAAGCCTGATCGATCAATCGTGGCATTTACACCAACCTGCGTTCTCTAAAGATGTCTTTTGGCACCTAGTTAACCATATAAGTCAATATTCTAAAAGCATCGGGTTTGAATTACGCATACGTTAAAACAAGTATGAATAAAGACGAGAATTTACAACTTTTTCAAAATCAAAGTAAAGAAAGTACCTCCTGACACTTCAACTTCATAAAACAATTTTCTAAAAGTATTGGGCTTGAAATACAGATGGTTTAAAACAATTAAATATATTCAAAGTCTCAAAATCAAAGTAAGAGAGTACCTGCTGACACTTTAACCTCATTATCTTCTTCATCACTAGAGCCGAGGTTATCCGGGGTTGCCGACATTGCGGGAAGCGTCATCCGGAACGAGTGGCCCCTCCTGCTTCCTGGAGTGGAAGAAGTTGTCGGGGATTTTGTCGGGGATGAACTTGAATCGGTTGAGGTGGCGCCATCTTTCCTCGACTTGCTTTTCTTCCTCCTCCCCTCTCGCTGCGCCTTCTTGTCTTCCTCTGTAAGTGAGCATTTTTTATTAATTGTTTCCATTGGAGTAACAATAATGACATTTAACCACTTCGTTGCAGACGACTCTGGGAAACATTGTGAGAAAGGAGAAATTGCTCGTAACAAGCAATTTTTCCTTTTCCCACAACGTTTTCTGGCCTATCAAAAGATCATTTTCCTATTTCATCACATTTTGAAATGTCGTCTGCAAACCCTTTCAATTTGGGACAGTCAAAAATTTGTTGTTTGGGAAAGGGTTAACTACAGTTTGTACAAGTCACATACTAGCAGTCAGTGAACTTAATCATATGCCTGAAATTTTCTGGCCAGTTCAGCAACATTTCCAGGCTACTGACAGTTTTTCCACATGATGACATTAACCCTTAGAGTGCTGAGCAAACTTCTTAAAAAAGATTTTTGTGTCGTCTGCTCTCCAAAACCTTAAATATCTGCTTAATTTTGTTTGGGAAAGATACCCAGAGTAGCAAACAGGTTAGATCACAGGCCAGCCACCAAGAGCATTGGCGGCTGGCCTGGATCTAACCTGTTTGCAAAAGCATGAAGTGGGTTCCAGCACTATAAGATTAAACTGTCAGGTGGTGGTTTCAGTGGTGAAAAACATATTTTGTTACCTGTATAAACTAATTCATAAGGTCTTAAAGAACACTAGCCAAGCAAGGATTTTGATCTTAAGTCCACTGTTGAGTAAATGCTTAGTCAAAAATACTTACAACAGTGATTACAGTATGACTTATAAATGTTTGTTGGTCATTTAAGACAAACAAGCGTTAACCCATTACCAAACCATAACAACATTTGACCACTTTGTTTTAGACAAATCTGGAAAACATTGTGGAAAAAGGAGACATTGCTCTGAACAAGCATTACTCCTTTTCCCACAATGTTTTCTGCCCTTTCAGAATATCATTTTTTCAATTTCGTCACATTTTGTAATGTCATATGCAATTCCTTTCAATTTGTGGCAGTCAAAAATGTTCGTTTGGTAAAGGATTAATCAGTTTTCTCATACAGCTCTGTGATCTTTATTATTTTTTACATGACAGAAAGAGTTTCAGTTTAAAGTATATTGTCTAGTTCATAAGTGATAAAAGCATTGTGACAAAAGGAGGAAACCATAGCTTGACATGATCAATCCTTTTGTCACAATGGGCTGTTTATGTCTTCTTCAGCAAATGCATGATAGTGAGGTGTTATTGAGTAAGGGAATATATAGACAATTCAATTTGTTACATGCAATCTCTTCAAATTTGGGACACTCAAAACTTGAAGTGCAGCGAAGGGTTGGAGTTAAGGGTATTAAAAACAATTCTAAAGGAGAAAAATGTTAATCAACAAGTGCTCTCAATATCCTAGAAAAATCACCAACAACTGTTTTTTTTTTCTCATTAATTTTTTCTTTTTTATTAATTTTCCCCCGAATCAATTTCTAACTGGGTCTGTAGCCCAATTGCATACAATATCTGATATCTTCCCTCGAATGGGAAGGGAATTGAATTGTGATTTTTGTCATCATACGCTGAGCAAGCTATTTGCACCAGTTAACCCAAAATTTACTGATTAACCCTTAAAGTGCTGGAACAGACTTCATGCTTATGCAAACTGGTTAGATTCAGGCCAGCCACCAAGTAAATTGGAGGCTGGCCTGTGATCTTACATATTTTCTAATCTGAGTATCTTTCCTCATCAAAATTATGCAGATAATTAAGGTCTTGGAAAGAAGACGACACAAAAATCTATCGTTAGAAAATGACCCAGCATTATAATGGTCAACCCAGCATTTTCTTGTTATAAACCAATATTTGTGTGTCCTTGAAATCATATATATATGAATAACATATCATATTCACTTTAAAAGCTGTAAAGCATCAACAAACAAAAACATTGGTATCAACAAGTAACAGTTTAAATGACAAACATCATTAACTTACAAAAAAAAATTGTTAGACAAAAACCAATGATATAAAACCCTCTAAAGAATATGAATTGCTCAATAATGATCTCCATATCTAGAATCTGGAACACAAAACTATTGAAAATTTTGTGACAAAAGAAGAACTCTTACTTTTTACTTTCTTATTTCCAAAACATGTATAATGAAAGAGAAATAGAATACGTCGAGGATGTTTGTTTATATATCATCTAATTGGATTGGGTTTTAATGCCATTTTCAACAGTTTTCAGGTCCCTTATACGGTAAATGGTGTGTGTTACTACACCCGCCCCCCTCCTCCCCCCACTCGATTTCTGTAGCTTGAATACATGTACATCTCTCTTGTTTTTTTACAAAAACAAAATCCAAGTTAACCCTATCCACGCATATCCATTTTCAATAGGAAATAAACAACATTTTCCGCTGCCCGTAGATTATAAGATTGGGATGTGTGGGGACGAAAGATATATTCTTTAACTGTAAAAGTGCATCTGTTAATTATTCTTGGCAAAACAGGTCATAAGAATCTTCATGTAAGCTGATTCTTAATTTCAAACCACAAGAAAACAGGAGCCAGAATAAGATAATTGCTTCAGGTGTCATTGAGACATGATTGATTCGTCGCTCACACAGAACAATCATGTTTTTGCGGGAGACTGTGGGGAGAAAATATGGTAAAGTTTTGAAAAGGAAACTGTATGAACATAGAAAAGTTGGCTAGATATCCCATATATGGTTGAAGTACTATTGAAAATGGCATAAAACACAACATCCATTTAACCCTTTCCCAAACAATAACGACATTTGACCACTTTGTTGCAGACAACTTTAGAAAACATTATCTTTTTTGATCGTACATTATGAAAGACGCAAATCATTATTTATATGGGTTTTGCATTGCATCAAGGTTACTTCAATTATGTTGCGATGCCTGACTGTAAATGATAAAGGAAGACCCCTAGCTATACTCAACTGCCCACAAGGGCAAGTCAAGCAGTTGGTCAAACCATTGGCATTCTGTAAGCCTGTCAGGAGACTACCAGGCCCTGTCATGATAATCCATATCCCTCACCAGGATTTGAACCAATGCAGAGAGAGGGGTTGCATGATTTCAAGTTTTGTACTCTAACCACTAGGCCATGAAAGCCCCGACAGAAATCATTCCAGATCTTGATAGGATTAAATGTTAAAGCACATGTAGGAAGATTAAATACTAACATAACTATTTATTGACAGTTATGGCATGTTCATGTTGAAAACACAGGCATCACTGGAGATTTCTTTTTCAAAGACAAAATTCCTTTTTTTATCACCTCCTTATTATGTTTCTGTGTTTTTAAAAAAGCAGCAAAAATCAATACGTCTTTTCAAAGTTATTTTCTAAAATGTCATAATATTTATCTCAGAAGACAAAGAGACTTAAGCAATATTGCGAAAATCTTTTATCACCATTTCTTGTGATTGCCATTGCTTTTGAAGCTTAAATGTCAATATTTAGCACTTATCTTTTAACTCTGAAAATCAATATAAGAAATGTTAACAATTGAGGGTTCAATGCAAGACTATAGTAAGTGCTTCACAATCATGAAGCACTTACTGTAGTATTGCATTGAATCATCACAATGACAGTGCATATGACAGTTTAATTCAAGATAATAGTAATTCCTTCACACCTACTTAATCACTTACTTTAGTATAGCATTGAGTCCTTGATAGGCAATTTCTTTACATTTCGTTCTCTCTGAAGTAAGAGCTTTCTTTTCTTTATACTGAAGGTGCATATTTATCTTGCTCAAATTCTATAAGAATATTTCATTTTGCCTGAGTTTCTTGTCATTTTCATCAGACATTAAATATCTTATCTCTCTGACTGGAAGTCTATGGAAAATTGCACAATTGATCAATTTACAAAATTACACAATGGATCATTTTACATAGAATTCATTGTAGCAAAAAGGTATACTTAATGCTTCATTATGTGAAAATCACTTTTGTCACAATGATATCAAGTGTCTTCTGCTTCAAAAAGAGTTTGAAGTTATGTGTCTAAGAAATACATTAATAATTATATTAATCGAAATGCTAACAACATGACATGTACAGACAGAACTAATTCCGAGTTTGCTTATGTGAAATTCATGAAAACCTTGATGTTTCTCTGATCAATGCAAGGCAGTTAATTAATCATCATGTACATTGTACCATTCGTTAAGATTAAGGATTTAAAGCTATAATATAGCAAGTCTCTCTTATTTTAAAAAGGCTTGTTATGGTCTTGATCTTAGTCTTCAAATACTTTTAATTGTTAAATTTCAACAAATTACAATGGAGCATTAATTCAATATGGAGTTACTTGGTTGGAAAAAAACAGTTATATTAACACAATCAAAACTGTTTAAACACACAATTAATTCCACAAAAATGTTACCTGGCCGACTATTCTGCATATTTCTGTTAATTCAGTCACAGAATTAATTCAGAAAACTGTGACCTTTAATGTAATAATCAAACTAGATGAATCATAAGTACATAATTCGAAATTCATCATATCAACATAGATACTAGCTATTATATACAGATAATAAATGAATTATTCCAAAATACAGAAACCAGTCTTAAAATAGCAAAAATCAACCATAACAATAAATCTAAGGTTATTATCTTCTCTGCCAAGACAATGTTAATACATGTTTATTGAATGAAGGGGGAAATAAGTTGTTTAAATTACTGGCTTACCCATTGGATTGAAGCTATTTAATCCTAACAAATAAGTCTCTCAATATGAAATGTCAACATTGATATGTTGCCTAAGGCTTTTCAAGCCTGTGTTTTCAGATAGGCCAATGTTTTCATTAATCTAGGTATATTTATGGCAGTGCAATGTCCCCTGCACTCGGCGGAAAAGGTGCAGAAAGGTTGATTTTAATGAAATGCTCTATATTTATTGCCAAAAAACCCATATTATGGAAAATTTTATACCCGTCTTGTTAAGCACACTTATGTGAGAAAGAGCAATTGAAGAATTTACCACAAGAAATGAAAATACAAGTCAAATTGGTACCACACATATATATATATAATGTATTTATATCGTATTTGAAAGAAAAAAGGATGAAGGAAATTTTAGTTCCACCTCTTATATTGAGGATTCAATCCCGGACTAAAACAAGTCCTTCACAAATGTGAACCATTTATGATAATTCTGAATTGAACCATCAATATCTGTATTCAACAATAGTCTTAAAGAAAAATATGTTTTAATTTATAGATACTAAAAATGCAGCCACTTTTCAAGTCTCATTTAACCCAATATGAAGAGTAAGAAAATATTACCATAAGAAGGATTTATAATTAGCTAATCCCTTTTGTAAGAATGTGCCCAATGTAATTCATTTGTTAGGGCTTTAAATCATGTCAACAATATTTCATTTATTTTGCAATCCCCTTAACATAACCAGTGAAGAAACACCAAACCCTAAATGCCAGAAAGGGCTGATCAAGCCAGGTAGAATAATCAGAATTATACATTAGTCAGCCTGAAGGCTACCTCTCATGATAACATTAATCTTACTGCTGGGATTTGAACCCAGGCATGCACAGAGGGGCATTGTTATTTGAAGTTGTATAATTTTAGGCCTAGGAGGCCTCATGTTAAATAGAAACAATATTCAACACTTTTGATGAATATGAAGACTAAACATCTTTATTCAAATGAACAAGGAATAATCTAGAAGGCCTCATGCCCAATAAAAACAATATTCAACACTTTTGATGAATATGAAGACTAAACATCTTTATTCAAATGAACAAAGAATAATCTAGAAGGCCTCATGCCCAATAAAAACAATATTCAACTTTTTTGAAGAATAGAAAATCTAAACACCAGGGGCCCGTTTTACTAAACAGTTTACGCTTAAGATTTGCGTAAGTCTAAAACAAGAAGTCCTTTTATTTCAATATTTGGCAAAGCAATATTGCAAAGTAACACATCATTGGAATCGTCTCTCCGAGACGCTTCCAATGACGTGTCACATTGCAATATTGTACTTTCATTGAAGATATTATCCATGTTAATCAATTATGACTTACGCAAACATTTTCCGTAAGTTGTTTAGTAAAACGGGCCCCAGGGGCCTGTTTTACTAAACAGTTTACGCTTAAGATTTGCATAAGTCTAAAACAACAAGTCCTTTTATTTCAATATTTGGCAAAGCAATATTGCAAAGTAACACATCATTGGAATCGTCTCTCCGAGACGCTTCCAATGACGTGTCACATTGCAATATTGTACTTTCATTGAAGATATTATCCATGTTAATCAATTATGACTTACGCAAACATTTTCCGTAAGTTGTTTAGTAAAATGGGCCCCAGTATTCAAATGAAAAACGTAATAATCTGCTGATCCTGAACATATTCTATTTTATCAGTCATTTAGGAACGAGAGAATTAGAATGAGATCGGTGTAAAATTGTCCTATTGATTTTCATGTCACCTGCTTCTAGTCTCCACAAGCAGAAGATTTAATGTATTTCAAAATCTTATTTTCTATCAAATGAAATGTGTCAGCAAAAAGCTTTCAAAATGTGCAGGTATAGTTAAAACCTTAATATAATAGTTATTTTTCATTTGGTAAAAATTCAATTCACGAGGAGTTATTTATCATTATAACACAATTGACAAATCAACACAATTCTGCTTCTTGTAGTTGTTGGGCATGATTTTGTAAAAGGCACTATTGAAACCAATGATAAAATCTTTTCAATTTGGGGATGGGTTAATTCCATTATTTTAACCCTTTCCCAAACAATAACGACATTTGATGAATTTGTCCCAAACGACTTTAGAAAACATTGTGGGTAAAGGAAAAATTGCTTGTAAAGAGCAATTTTTCCTTTTCCAACAAGGTTTTCTGCTCATTCTGAAGAATTTTGTTCAATTTCATCACATTTTGAACAATTTCATCACATTTTGAAATGTCGTCTGCAAACTCTTTCAATTTGGGACAGTCAAAAATTTGTTGTTTGGGAAAGTGTTAAAGCTTTAAGATTTCTGGTAATCCTCCAATCTCTTTCCCCCTATATCTAACACCTTTAACAAATTTGGAGCAGGCAATATTTCAAAACATAAAGTGATTTAAGGAGAATTCCCTCATAAGAATACATTCTTGAGATGGAACAGAAGATGAATATCAGTCAGAATATAGTTTTGCAATGACAGCTTTTGCCATCTTGGTAACCGTTTTAAACTCATCTGCTGCAAACTAGTCTAAACAGGTAAAGGGACAATGGATTTTGAAATTTTCTTCTCTCCATACATGTAAATGTTACCTTTACAATAACTACCGAGATAGTGTATTTACATCCCTCTCCCCCTGCTATATAATAAACATAATTACAATATGAGAGGGAAAAGGAGCACATGAGAAATGTAGCAAGCAAGTTTTCCTACTTCTAAAAAACATGTCAAGCTCAATTGAGAATTGAAAAATACAAACTTTAATAATAATAATAATAATAATAATAATAATAATAATAATAAAGACTTTATTTAATGAGGAAACCTATTTGACAATTTAAACTGACAATTTTCCATAAGATCCTCAACAATGAACAAGTAAACAATAAAACTAAAAGACTAAGGGCAATTAAGGTATTTTGGCCCATATGTCGTCTCACAGTGAGGTATCATCTGAGAAAGGTATAAGGAGCAGTGAGGAACAAATGATCTTAAAAACTAAATGAAAGATGAAGACAACTTATCAAGCATATTAATACTTGTCAAAAATATAGATTTTTTTTTGCTATTCTTCAATTTAGAGCGTTTTTTATGTCTTTGATTTTTTGTTTATTAGTTCATTATTTGGTTCTCCTCAACTCCCAAAGTAAGGGTGTCAGTTGTCAAAAATATGGATGATCTCCCTTTGACACATGAGTTCTTTCCCTTTTGAAATGTTATTTAGTTCACACCCTTTGACAGAAAAATATTTGTCTCCCTTTGGTATATTGATTCACTTCAGTCTTTGTACATGTTTGCCTATGCTTTAATATTATGCTAAATAACAATTCATGGGAGATTTACAAGGTAACATCATGTTCCAATAACTAATCACGGTTTCCTTTAATCCAACAAATCTAACGGAACCCTTCATACATTATACATCCTATCCAACTTTGTGACAAAAAAGCTATGGAAGCTACAGTCTGAGAGCTTTCTAATAGATATAATAAGCAAAATCATAAAGAGTAATTCAGAATATTGAATTCTTTTGCTGAAAATGTTAATTTATCGTTGCAGTTTTTTTATTTGAACTAAGAGAAGTACCATTTACAGTAAGGGTATTTACCTAGAGATTGTCTGCATTTCTCTTTTAAGTCCTCTTCTAGTTGTTGTCTTTTCTTCCTTTCAGCTTCCTTTTTCTGCAATAAAAAAGAGAGACTTTGAAAATATATGTACACCTCAACATCTGTAAAAAAAACCCCAACAAACCCAAAACAACATCTCAACAATATTTCGGGTCAACATGCCTGCTACAGAAGAATGTACGTGTAACCAGAGGTGGCAAAATTTGGTTTTTATTTACTTGCCTATAATTGCTTAAAAACTTTCAAGCTTTATAACACTTGGCCGTAACATGGTCATTTAGTAAATTTTAGTAAAAATTCACTTGTCTGTTGAAACTTTTGGACAAGCTGGGTAACACCAATAATTGATTTTGTTGCCCCTGGTTACTGATGGGAAATTTTTCTATCATAATGATTTCTCACACAAAAGCCTTTCAAAAAAAAAAATTCTGTTCATTCTAATTGTTGTCTGCAGCTCCTTCCAATTTGGACCAGTCACAAAAATTGCTTGTCATGATTGGAAGAAGGTAAGGTTGACAAAATGGGGTGTATGGGGTGACAAAGGCTTCCCTTTCATTGGACAAAACAATAGGCCAGCAAAAAAATGTACCATGAAAGTGAGTCTTTACAATAGACCTTTCCTCTAATGACTCCAAACGCTTTATTTCTGTAATGCTTTCTATGATGTATCAAATTCCAGGTGAGAAAGATTTCTAATAATTAAAAAAAAAAGAGTTCCTTGTAAGTTATTCTTAGAAGTGAGTGTTTAACATTTTCATAGAATTTATTAATTGCTGCAAAAATAAACAGTCTGTCTATGATAATAAATTCTCTTTTTGTCACATGTTCATAAATAAACTGCTATCTAAATGCATGAACAGTTGTCTGTTGAAGAGGGAAAATCGACCCTTATAGTGCTGTAACCGTCTTCATGCTTATGCAAACAGGTACATCAAGGCCATACCCGAAGTAAATTGGGGGCTGACCTGTGATCTGGTATCTTTCCCTGTAAAAATTAACCAGATATTTAAGGTTTTGGAAAGCAGACCACAAACAATTTTTTTTTTTTTTAGAAAATTACCAAGCATTCTAAGGGTTTAAGAGGAAAAGTTAAGTAGGAGACATGGGTTCTCGCTTCATTACATTTGAAATAGAGATCTATTCAAAACCATTCATAATTCCCCATATAGAAAAGCTTACTTTTCAAATTTACGTACAAAAGCCAGACAACGGCTCAACATTTCAATTGCACACAAGACAATAGAAATATAATGAAAAAGAAAATTGTAAGATAAAGACAACGATACCTGGCAAAGAACAATTGCCCTGGTGTATTTTACATACCATGTTTAAAATTCCAAACTTTTGACACGACAGAATGGGCGCATTCGCCCGTTTACAACCCGGGTAACTTCATATCTTGAGTGTAAACTTCATTGTCTCAGTGTTCTACTTGTTTGAATTAACCCTTTTGCCCAATATACATAATTCAGTTTTGTCATATGTCCAAAATTGAAAGCATTTAATGTAGAGAGTAAATAGCAAAAAAGAGCTAATTAAGCATTTGGTGATTTCAGAAGAAATAGTTCATGATGACCATTTTCTTCAAAAGTCACCAAGGTTTCTTCTAGAAAATAAAAAAAAGTAGGGTTTATGGAAGACATTCAACTTTAAAATAATATTTAATTTGTCTACAGCAGACAGGATTTTAAGGCATTATGAAAAAAAAATCTTTTTGATCTTTCCCCCTTATTATTCTGATTTAGCATCTTTGCAAAAGAAAATCACACAGCAATTTGTATACAGGTTTCTGTAACTGCCATCTACATAATGCTGGTTAAAAACTCTGCGTTTAGGGTCTGTCATTATCAAAGGGTGTGCAAGGATTTGTTTAAACAATAGACCTATGGAGACATATAACAGCACACTTCAATATCTTCAACTCTATACTTCTTGCTCCTAAACAGAGTTGTCCTTTTTCTAATCCAATCCCTTATATGGGATTATTTCAACTGTTCCTTATATTTGTTTTAACGATGTTTAAAGCCGAACCGACAATTTTTCAGTCTTGCAACGACTTTCGGGATGGATTATAACTTGAGGGTTCAATGCAGGACTATAGTAAGTGCTTCACAAACATGAAGCACTTACTTTAGTATTGCATTGAACCCTTCTTATTTACTGGTCCTTATATTCATTTGTACGATGTTTAAAGCCATACCGACAATTTTTCAGCTTGCAACGGCTTTTGTGATGGATTTAAACTAGTCCTTATATTCATTTGTACGATGTTTAACCCGGAATTCTAAGCCATTCGGCCACCTTAACCACTGGGTCACACAGGACTAATAGTTCTTATATTTGATTTGTCTCACTCGTTTGTGCTACAAAAGGAATATAGTAGAATATGTCTGATTGGCGACAATTTTACTAAGAGTAAAGATATCATTTATAAAGGTTAAAGATATTACCAAAGGTCAAGACAATCAAACAAAGGTTAAAATGATATCCAAATGTCGAGGTATCAAGTTCTAATGGTTCTGCTTGCAAAGAATTCAAGAATTGTGTTCATGAATTTCATGAACAGAACAGCTTGAATAATAAATAGACAGTAATTATTGTTTAGTTCTTTGTAAATCATTTTCTTTAGTTTTTGTGTAAACAGTTTCATTTAACCCTTATATATAGTGCTCGAACCAACTTCATGCTTATGCAAACAGATCATAGGCAAGCTGCCAAATTGGTGGCTATGATCTAGCTCTGAGTAGCTTTCCTCATCAAAATTAAGCAGATATTTAAGGTTTTGGAAAGCAGATGACATAAACATCTATTTTTAGAAAATTACCCAGCATTCTTAGGGTTAATATTTCTTTTTCTATGCGATTAACTTTCAAAATAGCATTGGCTCCATCTCCTTGATGACAGTTGGTTAGAGGCAGAATGATGGGGAAAGTTCCAGCTGGAGGTAAATGGAACAGAAAATCTGATTTCAAATGGTGCTAGAGCTCAGTAATACATCTATACACCAAATAAAACCAGGCTTTCTAGACCAACATGGTCTCACGTACGCTGTTGTCCATCTGCTTCTCGTATTAGTGCCCTCATGGTAGATCACGGTCTGGCATCATCAAATTCTCGATGGTCAAGACAATTTCCTATGTTTGACGGCCATGCACATTTCCATCTCTTGCTGGTCTTGCATATTTTTAATCTTTGATGAACAAGTACATATCCAAGAATTTCTGGTAAGAATATTTCAAATCCTTGATGGTTTTGCATATTTCAAATCCTTGGTGATGGTCAAGAATATTTCCATTTTAGTCTTGCTGGTAACGTATATTTCCAACTCTGGCTGGTAAGGCATGATTCCTATCTTTGATGGTCATCCATATATCAAATCTTTGATTGTCATCCATATTTCAAATCTCTGATGTTCAAAGAATATTCCAAATCCTTGATGGTCATGAAATGTTCCAATCCATGGTTACTTAAAGATCCATTCCATGATAGCCATGAATTTCAACTTCCATGATGCTCAAGTATGTTCTAATCCATGATCCCCCTAGATGCTCCAAAACATGTTGATCAACTCCAAGATGTCCAAGACTGCTTTCATTTCTTGGTGATTCGTTGAGAATTATTCAGTCCTTAATGGCTGAGTATTTCAATCCCTGATCATCATCTAGAACTCCAATTAATGATGGTTTATCATGTACCAATCCATATAGCCGTGGACTCAACAATCCATGATCCAGAATGTTCGAGTTCAAGTCATAGAAGGTCCAAAATTATTTTAGGTCTTGAAAATTGAGATAAATATTCAACCTGTGTTAGTTCACAATGCTCTCCTCCTTGACTCTTTCATCTTTCAATTCATTAAAGCAAAGAATGCTCAAATCAATCCTGCTTATGAATATTCAAGCCGTTGGTAGCCAATGGGTTGAAATTGTTTAAAAATCTCCGTTTCCCACAATGTTTTCTACCCTATCAAAAGATTATTTTCAATTTTATCACATTTTGATATGTCGTCTGCAACTTCTTTGAATTTAGGACAGTCAAAAATTTGGCTTCTGGTAAAGGGTTACGATAAAGCAATGTAGCATACAACCTATGTGGTACATATAATTAGATAGATAGCTATTGATTTCCGACTTCACAGATACGCATGACTCAAAGTTCCAAAAATAGCAGACCCTCAGAGACCCTCCTTGCAAAACAGTCGCCGCTGCAAAAAACTTCCAAATATACATAAAAAACCATAATTGGTAAGTATGTATGTCTCCATGGAAAACATTGCTTAACAGAATGTTATAACCATACACTGTCAGCAAAATTTCCTTCACATATTCATGTAACAACCTATTACCCCATATAGAAATTTGTGACTGGTTCAAATTGGAAGTAAATGAAGACAACAGAAGATATCATGGCTAAATATGTATTTTGTATGTTTCTAGGTAAAACTCCTTGTGACAATAAGAATTTATTTACATTTACACTTTGTTATTGACCCAAAAATAACTTTTCAAACATACCTTTAACCTAAAATTATTTGATATATTTTCAAATTAAAAAAAAAATGGAAAAAAATATTTGCCATTTTAATTTTCATAACACTCACTCTAGATGTGTCTAAGGTAGAGTTAATACAAGTTGTTGTTATATCAAGCAAAGTATTTTACAGAAAAACAAGTATTTACTGCCACTTGGCTAAAATCTAGAACAAATCCTGAAATCACCCACAAAACACTAGGTTTGGCCTGCAAGAAAGCACTTCCACTAAAATATACATTACAGTTTCTCCTTAAATGGTCATAAAGACAATTCCAGCAATAACTCTAAAATTCCTTCACATTCTGGTTGTTCAGAGAAGAAAAAGATACCCTGCTAGGATGTGTATTCCTCTTGGTAACATCCCCTGGGAAGGATTCAATAACTATTTTTTTTACATTGGTTTTACGTCACATCAACATTATTTCAGTTATGTTGTAATGCCTGACTCATAATGATGGAGGAAGACCACAAACTCAACTGCCGTAAATGGCTGGTTATGAAGAGTGGAACATTTGGCATTTTGTAAGTTATTTGGAAGACTACCTCTCACGAAAATCCAAATGCCATCACTGAGACTCAAGTTCTGGGGTCCGTTTTATTAAACAAGTTACGGAAAATATTTGCGCAAGTCATCTTTTTTTTTCATATGGGTTTTACATCACATCAACATTATTTCAGTTATGTAGCGATGCCCGACTCTTAATGATAGAGGAAGACCCCATACTCAACTGCCCATAAGGGCTGGTCAAGGCGGGTAGAACCATGCATCGGCATTCCGTAAGTCAGTCGGGAGACTGCCTCTCATGAAAATCCATATCCCTCTCAGGATTCATAATTGATAAACATGGATAGTATCTTCAATGAAAGTACAATATTGCAATGTGGCACTTCATTGGAAGCGTCTCAGAGAGACGATTCCAATGATGTGTCACTTTGCAATATTGCTTTGCCCAATATGGATAAAAGCGGAATTGTTGTTTTAGACTTACGCAAATCTTAAGCATAAACTTTCAGTAAAACGGTACCCTGAACTCTTATAGCAAAGCCCTCAATAACTGTGCTCATGAACAGACTTAAACAACAAATTGGCATTTAAGAACACAAAGCTTTTCATCAATTTCAAGAACCTATTAATGAACATCAAGAACAGATTCATGAATACATTCATGAACCTGTTCTTGATGTTCATGAACCTGGTCTTGAAACTTAAAAGAACAAGTTCAAGAACAACTTTGCTTTCATGGATGGCCATTTGTTGTTCATGTCTGTTCATGAACTTCATGAACATCTCTGAATCTTTTGCAGGGGTTACTATATGAGTAGGTACTCTTTGGAATCAGCTCCTTGAGACGGTGCTGATGAGTAACAACAAAGCATAATCAAGAAAATAATTTTCGATAAGCTTTTGAGAATTGCATTCCAAACACTCATATGCCAACTCCTCTTGACATCAGAAGCCCGAAACCCGCTTTCATTAAGTAATTCAAATAAAACCCAATACTTCTCATTTTTCTCATACTTTGGTTCCAAATAGCTTTGTGACCCAAATAAAAAAAAGACATTGATTTCAAGTTAGCTCCTTTTTTATACTGGGAAATATGCCATGTGGTAAAGAATGCGAGTGTACACTAAAATCTTAACAATTAATCCTTTCCTTAGCAGATGACAAAGAAACCTTTTATCAATGTTAATAGATATCAATGTTGGGCAATTTCTCCTTTTCCCACAATGTATTCTACCCTATCAGAGGATTACTTTTCATTTTCATCAAATTTTGAAATAACGTCTGCAAACTCTATCAATTTGGGAGAGTCGAAAATTTGACGTTTGGTAAAGGGTTAAAGAGTTGAGTTTTGGGGACAGGGTTGAAGATTCCCTATGTGTGTGTGTCTAGTAATCAATACCTTTCTGGGAAAACTGAGTAACAGAGCACCAATGATCTACCAACTCTCTCCCCAAGTGGCATCAAAGCACAAAGGCTACTTCCATGAAGATTTTCTGAGAAAAGACAAAATGTGTGTGCGATTATTAATCACTTCCTTATTCCAATTTACAGGTCACGGTTTCAAATGACAGGCTATAGTTTGTCTTTCAATTTAACAGGGACATACTACAGTCTTAGGTACATCCAACTATTGACATTGTCTGTTATTATGTAAAAATAAACGACAGTAATATGAGGAAAAATCGCAAGTCATGCCACACAATTCTTCTGTTTCATCTTTATGCCATCTTCCTTTCCCCAAGCAACCTTGATATTAGTGGTGTGAAAAAGGTGAACATTATTCAATGAAGAGCAAAAGATGGATTTCAGAATAGTTGTGAGTGTGCTCACACCTGCATGTTTTGCTGCAACACATGCATAAACTATATAGTAATATGCACATTTCTGCAGTGGTTTGTCTCTACAACATAATATTCAGCCCTGTAAGTGGTCAGTTTCCAAGTGATTAACCGGTTGCATTATTTGATAATTGCACCGAGAAGAGCTGGTCAAGTGTGATTTTTTTTTATAAGAATCTATTTCCAAGGTCACCTTTCAGATCACCAAAGTGTTTAAGGCCTTGTCAACAATTTTTCAGTTGTGTTACCGCTTTTCTGGATCCACCAGTACTATAGACTAGGGCTCTGAAGAGATTTGCCAAAGGTCACTCCCATGAAACCAGAGGTGTCTGTTGGCCTTGGACCCTGGAACCCAAAGTTCTAAGCCCACCACCTTAGCCGCTGGGCCACACATGACTCCTATTAATGTTTGAATCTGCAGCTAGACAGCATTTCATTCCATAAAAGGAGCCCATTTAAGCCAATGGTGCAATCTTTGCAACAACAAATAGAGTTTTTTTCAAGCAGAAGGTAACCTTGTAAAATGTTGGTTCCCGCTGCTCTCTCTTGAAGCTTGTAACAGATTGGTTCCCTGTAATTTGTTATGGAGTGCCTTCCCCCCAAAACCATTGTATGACTGGCACTCATTCATCATATCTTGTATTGTTCCCGAACAAGGCAAAATTGGCATGGATGCAGAGTTTTTTATGAAAAAATGGGGTCCTAGCATTTGATGGCATTCCAGGAGACGAGCCCATTATATCATTGCTACAAGTTAAATGTAGGCTATCTATGTCATCTACTGGGAGGAAACTTGGTCAGAAAGAAAATATATTGATTGTTCAATGCAAGACTATAGTAAGTGCTTCACAAACATGTAACACTTACAAAAGTATTGCACTGAACCCTCATTATTCAAAGTGGTAGAAGTCCTCTCAAATGTCTTGTGTTTCAACACTGTCAATTTAGATCTTATAAATGTTGAGGATGACTAACTATAGCTATGCAGCTATGCACTGTAAGCAGTTGCATTTCAGAAAAATTCTGCTTGTAATATTCGGCTCTCAGAATTTAACCCTAAGAATGCTGGGTATTTTTCTAAAAATAAGATTTTTATGTCATCTGCTTTCCAAAACCTTTGATATCTGCTTAATTTTGAAGGGGAAAGATACTCAGAGAAGCAAACAGGTAAGATCACAGGCCAGCAGCCAATTTACTTGGCAGCTGGCCTGAATCTAACCTGCTTGCATAAGCATTATGTTGTTTCCAGCACTGTAAGGGATATAAATTTCCTTTTTCCTATGTCGAGGCAGTAGTTATTTTTTGTTGCTATATGATAACCTGTAGAAACCAGAGATCAATAAGTAATTCCTTACCTCCAACTTCTAAGTTGGTAAGTAGAGCAAACTTTTCTGAGCTCTCTTATGCTGCATCCTTTGTTGTTGTTTTTTTTCAAATCAGTTAAGTAGAGCAAATTTATCATTACACTGTTATACCGCATCCTATTTTCTTTTTTTATCTAACAGCAACAGAGTTGAATAAATTCATTGATGTCTGAGTATTCCAGATCTCTTTTTTCCTTTTTCCTGAAGCAATTTTGCAATAGATAACAAGTATTCCCACTCTCTTTATTTCTTTTAACTAAAGCAATTTTGCAGTAGATAACAATGTGTTAAAAATGCAAAATATCCCAATATTGAGGCAAGTTAACACCATGGGAACAAACATTTTCTAGTCTCTGCCATCGTTTTCCTTCAAACAGAAATGTTGCTTGATCTCACTAATGTGATGATGTCATGTATTTTAGGGGGAAGTAAAATGGTTTGTACGAAACTAAATAGGGATTGTACTCCGTGGTTGGGTCTGATGTCCTCACTATACTACACTACACTACACTACAAACAAGTTTTTAAGACTTCTTTGGCTGGAAAATGCTACAATATACAGTTCTTATGCTCTTTCTAGACCTTGGCCTTGTTTGAGTTATTTGCAGTCTACAATAATAAACAGCCCATTTGACAAAAACACACTGACTGACATAAATAGAAACCCTATAACTAATCAGGGAAACTTTGATAAAAAAAAGATAATTCTCGTTAATTTCTAATGCTTTTGAAAGGATGGAGGTTAAATTTGTATCTTTAAAATAATGTCATAATGCTTATAGCCTAGTACTTGTGATCAAGTTTTTTCCATAACATCACTAAAGAATCAAAATTAGGGTTACCTAACACCATATATTGTAAGTCTATATCACAGGAAATGATTTCAGATCAGGTTCAACTTAAAGAGAACTGATGTTAGTCCCTTGACATATCGAAGGTTTGATACGAAACTAAAGGAAGTCCCCCACAGCTATTAACCCTTTAAGGTATAGAGATAATGCTTATCAGTGACACTATAGGTATAAACCATCCGATTATCGAAGACCATTAACGCATACATAATTAGTCACCCTGGGTACCTATTTGCACAGGATTATCTCCGATACTTGTTATTGATACTGTTAATCAAACCCAAATTAATGCATTTTACATTCATCTAATAGATTTTCTCAAAGAGTAAAAGACGACGAGAACAAAATTTCCTTTAAGTTGATGTTTTTCTATTTATCTAGTGATACATTCATATCAGGATTATGTTGTAGAAAATTAAACAAACAATGAAAATGTATATTACGGCGTGAATTATACAAAATCAAAAGTAATAATATGACTTATGTGTTCTCCCTGCGTGATCTCTAATTTGTTTTTCTGTTTTGTCATCAATTGCAGGGAATTTTGTTGCCGAAAAATACCATTCATGACTCGAGATACATACTTTGTCTTTGCATATTTCTCAACAAAGCTGAATCGTTTTACTTCAATTCCCATTCAAACCGTTTCCAAAATGAAGAAAAGAATGTTTTTCAACGCAATATTCCTTTGTAAAGAAGTTAAACCTGGTCCTTCTAATAAATGTAAAACAGTAAAAATCAACTCATTTTGGCAACGAAACATGCTAATATTTCCGTAAAATACGTGTCCATGGGTGATGAATTTACCAAAAGCTCGTAGTTGTAGTCAAAGTCGGAGGAATTATCTAATTTGCTTGTCCGTGAATTGGTAATATTTATCAACATTTCATCATCTTCAGGCTTAAAAAAAAACGATCAAATTACTGCTCTGAATCTACATTGATGTCTGAATTGCGATCGGAAACACCAAATTGACTAAATATTTTAAAAAGGCCGTCTTTATAACGTCAATTATTTGACGGCTCGATTTTCAATCGCCTTTAAACTTTGAACAATAGCTCCGTGTCATAAACATCCTTTACAGGTCGCGTGCCGTATGCTCTCGTTTTAATTGGATAGTATTTTTAGAAATGTGTTAAGTTACTAAAGAATTGCATGAAATCCTTATCGAGTCTTTACAAATCGGCAGTGTTTTGATCTTTTATGACCGGAAGACTTCTCATTAATTGGATTGGTAATTTGGATTCCCTTCATCTCAATTTGATAGCGTTATTTCCATAAGCGTGTCGTGAGACCATTATCAAAAGATTCTCTCTAGAGCAAAAGTTTAAACTTTGACCCCATAATTTTATCATCGGAAATGAAAGAAGACCTATTTATTTAAGAGGAAAATAAACTTTGGAGAAAATGACGTGTGTGCAAAGATGTGTTATTACGAGCTAAAGTTGAATCAATTTTTCAGCTGTCAGAAAGCGTTCTATGCGGTTATCGATAGAACGTCAAAATAGGTTTTATACGGTAATAGGTATAACGGCGAAAAGGGTTTTATACGGTAATCGATAAGGCGGCGAACGGCGCTATATACCGTAAAGGGTTAAGCACCTACTACAGTCTTGCGTTGTACCTTCGATATGTCTTTACTTTCTTTATTGGTCATGCAATTGTTTACTGATGTTGGTGAATGCGTATTATCCTTTTGGGTTCTCAATTTTTTAACCCTTTTGCTGAAACAAATACCTGCTCAAGAGCACTCTAAGCAGAGGGCTATTGAAATCAATCTGACAAATGGAGAATTTGCTGAACATAGAACCATTCTACTTTTGTCACAACAGTTACAATGTTTATCACTCAATTATTTGTTTTCTCATATATATTTTGGTCATCTTAATTATTGTCTGTAATGCTTCAAACCAATTTTTGCAAGGAAAACAACACATCCTTATTGGTACCGTACTTTCACAACTGACCCAAACAACAAATTTGAATATTTTTTCCATATACATTCGATATTTTCAAGTAAATTCGCAGCTGGCCTGTGATCTAACCTGTTTGCTACTCTGAGTTTCTGTACTCAACAAAATTTAGCAGATAAGTAAGTTTTTTGAAAGCAGACGACACAAAAATATATTTTTAGAAAATTACCCAGCATTCTAAGGGTTAAAGAACTCCTGGTGTAAGCCACAGAATGGAGGGACACTCATCTTAACCACTCTTCATGTTGATAAATACCGTGTGTAATTATACGCTTCCCCGTAAATTTGATATATGGCCGTACGATTGGATGCTTTATATTATTCATGTACTGAAGAATGGGTGGAGAGCTGAACGGAACACTGACACACTTCCAACCCATTGCCTAAGTATTCATTACAAAATTAGCCAGAGGATTTGAGTAGCTTAAGAGAAAATGTGAAGCACATTAAATATGTATAAGGATGTGGCTGTGGTTTATTAGAATAACACTGCAAATGGAAATTTTAACCCTTTCCAATGCCAAAACCTCATCCTAAAATCAAATATTTATAGAGAAAAAAAGATATTTAACAGAATAATGTATCTTAAATGTTTATGTTCATAAAAAGAACCATTGTGACAATGCTCTCAGATGATTTTGTAAGATTACAATTATTTTTTTCTTCATGAAGCATCACAGTTAACATTCCAATGAATTTGAGGCTTGCCTAAGATCTTACCTGTTTGCTAGTCTGAGTATCTTTCCTCAACAAAATTAAGCAAATATTTAAGGTTTTGGAAAGCAGACGACACAAAAAACAAATTTTTCAAAATCACCCGGCATTGTAAGGGTAAAAATATTCAGGGTATAGACATATTTATTAATGTCATGTTGAAATTTAAAGCGAAAGATCTGTTTCATTAAATATACATGTTCCATCATTTTCAATCATGAGCAGCTCCAAATAGAGGGATCAAAAGAAATAAAGGGGAATAGAATTCTAAATGAATTCAAATAAAGAGATATTAGGATAAACAATGATTTTTTTTCTTCTGAAAATTATACTCTTCCCTATACACCTTTCCTACAATACACAAGACTTTATCAAAGTCCTTCATGAGTGATTTTTTGTTAGATCAAAATTGAAAACAGTAACAGACAGTTGTTGGCTAAAAAAGCCATTTGTGCCACCTGCATTATAGAAAGGGTTCAAGAGCCCCTCTGTTCTCTCATCAATAATACATTGTCAGAGCACAACGGTGAACAAGCCATCCAGAACAAGACATATAATGGTTGGATGCACATAACATTTCTTAACCCTTAAAACGCTTAGTAATTATCTAAAAATAAAATCTTGTGTCGTCTGCTTTCCAAAATCTTAAACATCTGCATGAATTTTGACGAGGAAAGACATTCAGACAATAACTGTGGGAATTTTAGCTACACCAATCGAACATATTATTACTATAGAATTAAACATGCCATTTTGAAAAAGGCTGCTGCAATCATATACATCGTAGTTGTTCAAAATGGAATTCCAAATGTTATCCTTTCAATTATAAAATGGCATTGAAACTTTTGATTCATAAACACGTTGGACAGTGAATTCAATATGTTCATCCTCTCTATGCAGCGTAACCCATGCTAAAGGCACTGATTTCAAATGGTGCTAGAAAACTACATAAATACTGACTCTACCCACCAAAAGAAGCCAGTCCCTTAGATGGATTCAATCTGTTTGATCCTTATAACTGATATAATGCCATGCCATCTGTTTGATCTACATTTTTCTATCTGTTTGATCCACTTTTTTTCCATCTGTTTGATCAACATTTTTTTCTATCTGTTTGATCTACAGTTTTCCATTACATCTGCTTGATCCACTTTCTTTCCGTCTTTTTGATCTGCTTTTTTTCGTCTGTTTGATCTACTTTTTTTCCATCTGTTTGATCTATTTTTCCATTGCATCTGTTTGATCGACTTTTTTGCTTGCCACTTGTTTGATCCAATTTTTCTCCATCTGTTTGATCCACTTTTTTTCATCTGTTTAATCCATTTTTTTTCCCATCTGTTTGATCTACTTTCTTTACATCTGTTTGATCTAGTGCCATTCCATCTGCTTGATCTACTGCCATTCAATCTGTTTGATCCAGTGTGTCCCCTATTTCTCAAGAACCAAAGCCATATGTTCAATCTGTTTGATTAAGTGCCATTTGCTTTATTTGATTGAAAGTCATTCCATCTGTTTGATCTACTTTTTTCCAATCCATCTGGTTGATCTCCTTTTTCCCCATTCTATATGTTTGATCTGCTTTCTTTCCATATGTTTGATCCACTGTCTTTCAATCTGTTTGCTCCACTATTTTTCCTTCTCTTTGATCTACTATTTGTTCATCTGTTTGATCTACTTTTTTTTTCATTCCATCTGTCTGATCCACTTTCATTCCATCTGTTTGATCCACTTTTTTCCCATCTGTTTCATCTACTTTTTTTTCCATTCCATCTGTCTGACCTATTTCATTCCATTTAATCTGTTTGATCCACTTTCTTTCCATCTATATGATCCACTTTTTTCATTCCATCTGTTTTAATCAGCCTTATTTCATCTGTTTAATCCAATGTCAATCCATCTGTCTGTCTGACCCAGTATTTGTGGTATTTTTCAGGAGGCCCACTATCAAATCCAAATGTTCAACTCCTTATATGTTGCATTTTTAGGGAACCATAAATTAAATGATTGGTCCAGTAAGTGTAGAATTTTCAGGGCTTTATAATAGCATTCCCTCATACGAGACTTAGGAAAATATGAAAAAATAAAAAAAGGAAACTTCTTAAAAAGAAAACTCAAAATGTTTAAGTCAATGAAAGATAGCACAATGCTCAGACAATATAATTCACAAGGGAATTGTTGTTAATAGTTCCTATTCTAAAACAACCAGGAGGCAAAATCAATTGTCCACAGTAACCCAGCTTGTCCAAAAGCCTTAAAGGATAAGTTAGTTTTAACAGAAATTTACAATGTAATGGACAATTCAAGGGCTGAAATAAGATTAAGCATCTACGGACAAGTGAATTAAAATCATATTTCACCAATGCACCCCTGACACTTCATCATACAGACTTTGAAGCAGTTGAACGGTTAATTACAGTAAGCATAAAAGATATCATTTTTATTGCATAATTGAATAAAAAGGTTTGTCATAGTTAATCTTTTAAAAAGGCTTCTGCTGCAGATGAGATATAGATTGGCAATACATGTATACATGTTGTGGTTAACCCTTTACCAAATGCCAAATTCACAACACACCCAAAATGAAAGAGTTTGCAGACAACATTTCAAAATGGGATGAAATTGAAAGATAATCTTCTAATAGGGTGGAAAACTTTGTGGGAAAAGGAGAAATGGCTTTCAGAGCAATATCTCCTTTTCCCACAGTGTTTTCCAGAGTTGTCTGCAACAAACTGGTCAAATGTCGTTATTGTTTGGTAATGGGTTAAACTATGATAGGCTAACTGTAGAATTGAACCTATTCCTGATGCAAACATTCAAATTTGAAACTGAATCCTTTATTCAGGAAATGTAAGTTGAACTGTACATATATCATAATGACATTTTCAAAAGTTGTTTGCTAGAAGGAAAATTTCATGTAATATGTACAGATGGATGCAAATAAATCCAAGCAATGCCAACAAAGAAACTGTTGCTAGAAAAAGGAAAAATTGTTAAAATTGCCCATTTCTCCTCATACAAATAAAGTTTCTAACCCAAATTACATAACCTGTTTCTTTTAATTTGGATCTTTCACAAAACTTGTGAATGGATAAAAAGAATTGGCATTATAAAAAAAAATGTACAAAAAAGTTTCTTTTAAGGTATGCAAGTGTAACATGTATTTACTTGTCATACTACAGGTAAAAATTTACACACATTTTCAAATGACACAAACGAAAGAAAATTACACCAAAAGTACTACACAAATAATATTCTTAAACTTAATTTAGAATGTAAAAAATGCCTTACCTGGGCTCAAACAACCCTTTGAAAGTGCCAACAAAATGAAAGTGAGAATGTCTCCCTTGAAACAAAGTGAATATTGAACCGAAGACACTGAATTGAAAGTCACACAAAGTTTCCTTTAAGTAAATTAGGTAAAGAATACTACAGTACAATGCTAAAAATTTGAAAGAAAATCTGAGACCAATTCATAACCCTATTCAACCCTTTCGAGCTTGACTCTTTTCTTTAAACTTTGTTTAACCCTTTTCTCATGTATATTCATTTCAATGCACCTCTTTCAGACAAGTTGGGAAACAACTTAAAAGGAAAAATTTGTTGCTTGCAATATCTAATATCCTCATTTGTATATTGTTTTCATATAATAAAAAAAATATGAATTAATCTGCTTACTCTGTAAATTATATTTACTTTTCAATTTTCAATCTTCTATCGAATGTCTGACACTTTGCTCATCTGGGACTTTCATGACAAATGGATAGAACAAATTCAAAAGATAGCATGATATTATAGTTGATTATTCTGCTCAAGAGTTTGTTTTATGGAAAACAGAATACTTAGTGCAGACCTGTCAAAATAACTTCTTATTTCGATACCATAGCTTCTACCCTAGTTTTCAAATTGTAAACCCATTTAATCTTAGCATATTTAATGTTTGTCTTTCAGTCAATAATGGTTGAATTCATTTAAAGAAAATGCTCTCCAAAAATACATCTGTTCCTGTTAATATAGAGTGTCCTGTCTTCTTCTATCTATCAACCCATTACCAAACAATAACGACATTTGACCACTTTGTTGCAGAGGACTTTAGAAAACATTGTGGGAAAAGGAGAAATTGCTTCTGACGAGCAATTTTTCCTTTTCCAACAATGTTTTCTGCCCTATCAGATGATTGTATTCCAATTTCATCACATTTCGAAATAACGTATGCAAACTCTTTCAATTTGGGACAGTCGAACATTTGGCGTTTGGTAAAGGGTTAAGTATTGTACCTTATGAACAATACACCTATGACTGATCCATAGTTTAGAAGCAATCAGCCCTTTCAATTTATGTCCAATACCATTCAGGCGACCCAGCTGGCGCAAAAAGGGGTCCCTTATTCTAATACTCCGTAGATACTTCCCTAAATATGGTCTGACTTCAACAGGCCCAAATTCAAAGCAACTGCAGACGACAATTAAATACAGCATTTTCTGTTCGATATTTCTATGATATTTCTCTGTCTCTTATATGTGATCCAAATTGAAAACAAGATCAGATGACAATAAATAACAGCATTTTCTTTTTGATATTGCAATTTTTTTACGGTACATTTTTGATATTTTTCTGCCTGTGACTGGTCCATATTGAAAGCAACAGCAGACGCCAACAAGATACTGCATTTTCTTTGAGCTTATTCTTAAGATGTTTCTACATCTTTTCATGAGAATATACCATTGAGACATAGGACAAATTGCTATTTAGGAAATTTTTCTATTTTTTGTTTCAGTAATTTGCCCAGTCATCGGCAAGAAATGTCCTTCAAGGATAATGTAGTAAGAAGCTACCATATCAACCAGCAGCTTATGAAGCTTTGATCTACATCTAACCAATTTAGTATTTATAAAAAATTAATGGCATTTTTTATAGATAACCATTAAAAAAATAATGTTATACAACAAAAATATTCAGTTGTTAAATTCATTTTTGTATTTTTTCTTTTTTTATAAGGGTTAAGAAAATCATTAATTTAACATTATGGCTATGGTTATGATATAGATACACCATACAAGTATGGACTAAATCATCATGATAATTATGTAAAATATGTGCAGTAGAAAAAAGGGAGTTTCTCTCATTCCTCAATTACCAAAAAGGAGTATCAAAAACCCACCCCTTCACATAATTATACAAACATACAATATTGTCAATATAACAAAAAAAATTACATTGAATTTTTTCAAAATATTTGCTAAAATAAATTTCACTTTTTCTCCAAAATATTGCAGCAGTATTATGCAGCTATGACTTAAGTAAATCTATTCTAATATGCATACACTGTTGTTTAGTTGTCATAAAAAATATCTTAAGGTGTGAGAAAAAAATACAGGTAAAAGGGTCTATTTTGGCGGTAATCGGATAGAAACTTTGACATTGTAAATCCACTCAATTTTACTCCATAAAGCAAACAAAAAAAATATCCGTCCATTCACCTTGGATCGTACAGATAATCTACCATAAAAATAGCCCCTGGCCACAATGCCCCTTTATCATGAAAGTATTTTACTATACCTATCAGAAGCATCTACGATTAAAATATTTGTGAAAATATTTCTTTTTACTGCAGCAAATTGAAAGCAACAGCAGATGACAAATTAAAATATTTCTTTATTTTTTTTTTTCTTTTTAGATTTTTCGGTGCGATTCATTTAGGCAAACATAAATTCTTCTTGTCAAGCATTTGTTCTTTGTCATGATTGTACATTAGTTGTCTGCAACAAATATGTGCCATGGCATACTGTATATATGAAGAACACAGTTTTAACCAATTAATGCATGTCAGAATGATTCTAATTGAAAAGCAAATGTAAATGACAAATATAAAATATAATATAAAATGTGTTTGCAATGAAAAGAAAAGAAGACTTAATGACAATAATTTATTATTCTTGTAATGACCAATTTCTCATTTTTATCTGCACATTGATTTCTTAATTTTTCTTGACCTATTGATTCTTTAAAACAAGAACATTGTAATGTTAACAGATTAATACTTCATCTGAACTTGTTTGTTTTTTTCAGGGCAGCATATTTGCATTGGTGCTGTTTGTTTTATTGTTATAATTTTCAATTAAATGTTTACATACTATCATCATATAATAGCATTGAGTACAGTACATGTTATTTTTCAGTAAAACATTTGTATAATGCATGCCCATTCAATGTTGTATTTTTTCAGTGATGCTACCATTTTCATTGTTTCATATATGTTTGGAGCATGTTGATATTCATTTTAAAGCAATATTGCATATAGTTTTTTTCCCTTTTTTAAATTTTACTTATTCATTTTATATCAATTGTGACGCAAGTATGAAGTTCTCTCTTGATGATTGCTTCCTGGATACTAAACCAGTACAGGCCCATTTTTTGTGGGTCAATCCCAGCAGTAATACGCCTCGCTGCTAACAGGGATTGAACCCAGACCCCCGGTACCAGAAGCCAATGCTCTACCACAGCCACACTATCCCCAAATAAATAATCTCTCTTTCTTGCAGCCATTTTTGAATCATGTCTGTTCATGAAATTCATGAAAACAGTCCTTGAAAGCATCGCAGGGGTACTTCTGTGCCAACATGGAAGTCCCCTTTGTGCTAGAGCAGCGCTTGTTGGCACGAAGCCTGTTCATTGGCTGGTGTGATCAAGGATAAAGATTTATTGGGTTCCAGGAATAAAAATTCTGCTTGCCATGTTATGAATAATTAAGTTCGCAATCCACGCTAGGTCAATAAATCAATTAACCTATTACTCCGCTTATGTTAATTTAGCAAAACTTGCAAAAACAACTATATGTTAAATGCATTGTGACAATAGAAGACAAAGCGTATACACTATCTTTTTTCTCAAGTTTTATTACTTTTTAAAAAAAAAATACCATGGAAAGGTATATTTCATACTTTATCATTATCTAATGTTGATTTTTGTTATTAAACATTGGTTTAGATAAATCTTAGTTTCTTATAGATGGACATGTTAGTTTTCATTGATTTTTCTGACAATTTGCAACCAACCTATATACTTCCATTTTGCATTGTACCACTAATGTAAGGTTGAAAAAGGGGCAATAGAATGCCAAGTCATGAGGTCATTGCACCACTACAACAACTCCTTCACAAAAGCTTCTTTACTTGAACCACAAGGCCATAGAGCCCCTTATATACCCCCATGGAGATAGGTTAACCTTTTCCCAAACAACACATTTTCGATTGTCCCAAATTGAAAGAATTTGCAGACGACATTTCAAAATGTGATGAAATTGAAAAGTATTCTTCATTTAGAGCAATTTCTCCTTTTCCCACAATGTTTTCAAGAGTAATAAAAATACTACCCCTGGGTCCCAAAACCGATGGTCTACCCAAGTACCACCATTTAAAGACTGCGCTTGTTGCAGATTATTTCATTTCATAAACATAAACAGAAAAAAAAGGCAACATGCTTTAACATTTTGACTACAGAGAGTTTGATTATCGAGGAGAACTTATTTGCTACATTCTTACTGTAATTTATCTTTTGCTTCAATGTCCGATGTCCTTTAGCACAAGAAGGTTATTCTACATTACATCAAACCAAGCAACTGTTCATGCTTTTCCTCACCAGTTCAACAAAATATTTTGTTCAAGATTCTGAAAGCTTTATCGCACCAACACAACATATACACTCCATTAATAATTTACATTTTTCCTATTCAACTTAGTGAAAATGCCATTTTGTACACTACCAGTAATTTGCAAATTACGGTCATAAGTTGATCTTACCGAATACTTCCAGCCTAAATATTTCCAACAGCCTTAGAATTAGTCTCCGATAAACATAAGAAGAGATGATGTAATTCCTGTTCTAATTCATCTTTTCTGCTGAACTTTTAATATGGGTTTTTGATGAATATGCATACTATAGGGTCAGTTGAAAATTGGTAATATTTTGATATTCTATGTCATCTAGACCTTTGGTAATATACATGACACAGCTTTAACTTTTATATTATAATTCCTCACTTTGAGATATCTGCTTCAGAAATCTTTTGAAATCTCTGTGACAAAAGGATAAAATGGTCCGAAATACCCGTTTGTCCCAATGAGTTTTATCCAATATCACAAAAAATATATTTAATTTTGTTTATGTTTTTTTTGTAATTTGTCATCGCTTTCAATTTAAACCACACACAACTTTCCATATAAGGGAATTAGTCAAACAATATAAATGAAAGTGCTAAAAATGTTGCATGAATTTCGGTTGCACAATGCACTTGCTATGGATGTTGCCTGTGACATTAAAAGAGAATCTATTTTACCTTCGCATCCAGTTTACATAATATCCACGGCTATGCCATTCCTCCATCTTAACAATGTCTTCCTCCTTCCTGCGTATGAGCTTTTATCAATCAGCTGTGGCAATGCTATCTATGTCATTCTTGTTCATTGATAACTTAACCATAACTCCCTAACTGTGTCTCTAGATAAAATCTATCAAACTTTCCATTTATCCTATATTATTTTTTCCATCCCTTGCAAAATTGGCTACATGAGATACTACCCTAAGCTTCCTATCGAAAGAAAAGTAACGGTTCTAAATGCAGACCACTGAGTCAATGATCAATATTTCTTAGAGTACTATCAGGATGTAAATGCATCCAATGTAAATATTTTCTTGCCCAAAACCATGACTCGTAAAAAAAAATCCTCCCCTCTGAACATACCCTATTAGAAAATTAACAAAATGATTTACTTCTGCAAAAATGTAAATACAGGAAAACCCCACCTCCCCCACCAATTTCCACCCTATCGAGAAAAGAACAAGTCACTGGCAAAACCATGTTTTCCTTCTTCTAGCAGCCCTGCAGGCCAGAGGAGCGTTTAACCCTATATGGTAATCTTAGATATTGACTCAGAAGGAGTATCTACAGAGTTTGGTGCTCATTCACTCTCTATATATCATTGAGCCACCCTTTCCCTTGAAGACACAGCACAAGTACAAACATGCTACAGAGTACCATTTCCAAACAAATTCCTTCAAAAACATCTCTCTTTCATGAAAAAAATATTTTTATTCATAATTTTTCTGAATGTATTTTGAGAAATTAACTTCTGCTTCCTCAAAACATGCATTTTAAGTGTTTAGAATTATCGAATATAAGAGTTTGTTAAGCAGTTTTCTGAGTGATTACGTTATGTGCGAGTGTAAGTGTTGGGAGGCTGGGTATTGATTTTGCCTAACCAATAGTGTTTTCCCATACGGCACCAGATAAACAGGTTTTTCCAATACTTTTCCCATTCCACCTTTTCATCCTTTCCAAAACAAATCCCAACTAATAAGTAAGAGCTGAACTAAAGTTTATTTGTGTAATGTAAAGTATTGTGGGATAATACAAAAAGTTATTTCATCTTCATCCAACTACATTTCTTAATCAAAATAAAGGAATACTTATCTAAATTTGTTTTTAATCAAGATTCTCAGCACCAAACTTCGAAGAAAATATTTAATGAAAGAATTAGGTCAGTAGCTTAAACGGCAATGGAATTTATCAGTTATCATGGTTTTAAAGATCTCAACTAGTCCTGATAATCAACTACCATACTGAACTTATTGAGGCAATTTGGATCACCTAAATTTATTGGAATAAGTCTTTAAAGCAAAACCTGCCCTCCTCCTATATGGACCTGTTTAGATGACAAGTGTAAACAGGTTCACTCTATTGGGAGATCAATAACTATTGACCACTACTGCCTTGCTCTGGAAGTTTGTGTTCACCAATAGCAGTTGGCCACACTGACACGAAAACCTCTGAGAGATTCAGAGCTATTCTATATCCCCTCCCTGTTCTCTGTCTCACTCAAGCCTTTGCTCTATTATAATGTTGCTCTGTCTCTCCCAAAAATTAATTCTTTTTTCTCTATATCTTATCTGGCACTAATGCTGACTTCCACATACTTGGCTATATCCCCCTGTCTCACCCCAGTCTTAACTATCACTATCTACACAAAATTGTATGTCATTTGTTGCTTGCTGACTCCCCTGACTTTTTTCTCACCCTGTCTTGCTCACAGACTTCCCTGTGACTCTATCCCAATTTGTATGTCATTTATTGCTCTCTGTCCTTCATGACTTACAATTTTACCTTCCTTTGCTCGCATACTTTCCCTGTGACTCTCTGTCCCAATTTGTATGTCATTATTTGCTCTCTGTCTTCAATGTCTTTCTATCTTCCCCTGTCTTGCTCACAGACCTCTGCATGACTATCTGTCCCAACTTGTATGTTATTTGTTGCTCTAACTTGCTTTCTCACCCTGTCTGGCTCATATATTTCCCTGTGACTCTCTGTCCCAATTTGTTTGTCATCTTATGTCTTCCTTTACTTCATATCTCTTCCTGTCCTGCTTGCAGACTTCCTGTGACTCTCTATTCCCATGTGTATGTCATTCATTTCTCTCTATCTCTCCTTGTCTTGCTTCAAGACCATCCTTTGACTATGTGTCCCAATTTGCATGTCATTTAATGTTCTCTGTTTTCCCTGACTTACTTTCTCTCTCTGTCTCACAAAGAAACCTCCTCCCCATGATTCTCTGTCCCTATATGTATGCCATTTGATAATGCCCTCTGTCATCCCTGACATGCTTATAATCTCCCCTTGTTAATAGAACATTATATGCTATAATGCAACTGAGGCTGATCTAAACATCCAGCAACCTTTTGTCATGGTGGTTTCTTTCTCATAAACACAAAGCAAAAATAAAACCTTTTGCTTGTGTATGCAACCATTCACATAACTCCATATGAGGGAATTGGTTATATCTTACTTTGATAGGCTCTGAAATGAATGAATGCTCTGCTTAGGAATAGAACAACAGCCCCATTGCAATTACATAACAATATAAACCATCACAAAATATCAATTTTCTCCCAACTGTACATTCAGACTGAGAAGTTCTTATCGATTAACAGTCTGTTCGCCTATAAACAAAGTGAATTTGCAAACTTCCTGACTTCCGTCATTGTCAATAAAAAAGAGAAATATAACATTATTAAAGGTATATTGGTTCTACATGAAATATTTCTTAAAAACCATGAATGACAGTAGAACACATGGTAGTTAACCTGATTCCTGATATGGATTTTTTTCTTCGGATGATAACCCATTTCATGGTTTATTTGGGGTTTTACATCGCGTCAACATTATTTAAGTGTTGCTATGCCCGACTCTTAATGATGGAGGAGGGCTCCATACTCAACTGCCCTTAAGAGTCGGTCAGGCGGGGTAGAACCATCAGCATTCCATTAGTCAGTCTAATGAAACTATAAATAACATCACCAGAATTTGAACCAACACTGAGAGGAACCTGATACTCATCTTAATAAAATAAAACAGTAGATATTTATAATAACGTAAGATATAAAACATTTTTAGTGACAACCATTATGGAAAATGCTCTGTGCATGAAACTTCTTTTTACATGTTGGTGACAATATGTCCTCAGCTGCAGATGCTTTAAAATATGTATTACGAAGGAATGAGTTAAAGGAAAATATTCCTATCTCAAGGGAATACTAATTCAACTGTCTTGAGATACAAATTTAATAAACCAACACCTCTCCTCTATTTGATAGGTTTAAATATCATGTCAACCATATTTCATTTATATTACATTTCACTTCAAGTTATGCCTCAGTTAATCATCATGGCCTGCAGCTTACTAAGATTTCTTTTCTGGTCTATGAACACCTCAAGTATTGCAAGCACGGATTAAGTCATTAGCATCATGAGGTATCATCCCATTACTAAATAGGACAAACATATTCTAATACACATTTCATTATGAATAAAATAAACCATTGATAATTGGAAATACATCATTGATCATAATATCGCAGTGTCGAAGGGAAGGAAACTTTGAGACAGAAAACAATTGCCCATTTCAAACAGTTTTTCCACTTCGCCACAATAGTTTCTATCCAAACCCACAAGAAAAACAGCAATTCTCAATTTAAATAATAATCATCTGCTACTGCTCTTAATTAACATCATTCTCAAGGTCGCATTTGAGGAAATGGGCACTCAAAAAATCATCCTCCATCCAAATAACATATTGTAATATTTTCTCCATCGTTATATAAATATAAAATTACTTCTTTTTCACAAGCATCTCCTTCACAATGATTTTTAATTTGGATCAAATCACAAAATTCATTAAGTGGTTAATGGCTCAATCCGAATTTGTTCCAGATTTAAAACAAATGGACCAATCAGCTATTAGGCCACAAAAAACCAACTCATTAATATTGTCTTCAGAGTTTCCTTCATGCACAAATCCTACTAGCTAAATATTTCAGGTTATTTCAGATGATGCAGGAGAAGAAAACGTTTTCTGATTCAATTTGATTTTTAAACGATCATGGAATAAAAAGGATTTTCTCAAAATCGGGAATCCTTTTTCCATCACAATATTTTCTAGCCTTTATTTTGTTAGCCAAACACACAGTAAAGGTTGTGTGGGAAGGAGGCTAGGGTTAGGAACTAATTCAAGAATTTGTGTCCCAGAAACAAAATAAATGCACCAATCAGGTTTTAGCTCAGAAGAAAACATTAATGGTTTCTTCTGAATCACTTCTTGCACGGAATACAGTCCATTTCCATAAACCATCCTGGAATTTGTGATTGGTCCAAATTGAAAGCAACAGCAGACGAAAGTTAGATATTATGTATAAAAAGACATATACCCTGCGATATTTGAAAGAAACCTTGGTAACAAATTGAAAAATTGCTCTTTATGAAAAAACTAACATTTGCTCACTTTTGATCCTCAAGACTTCTGCAACAGGTAAGAATTACGAGGTTTTAATGAGATAGGTATTAAAACAAAGCCCCTTCATGAACCTATACTTGATATTCATGAACATGTTCTTGAATTAAATGAAAAAGTTCTGGGATCATGAGGGACTATTGAATAAGTTCTTGAATCTTTTGCAGGGGTAAGAACATAAAACATTTAACATATTGGTGTCATCATCTAATCATGTCCTATTAATTTGAATTGAAATGAAAAAACATAGTTTGTGTTTTTGCATTAACCCATAGTCGTTCTTCTGTTATCTTAAAAGGATGAACAAGGTAAAAGGTTGAACGAATATGGGTATTCCATGGTAGAAAACATCACATTTGTTGGATGCATTTGTTCCCCAACAGGCCTCCCCAGTCAATACATTGACATTAATATCCACTGTTGACTTTTCCCTCGCTAGAACAAACATTGCAGGCCTGCTCCAATTCAATTGGTTATAGGAAATGAGAAAGTGACGTCAAATTTCAAATGGTTTCCGGTAGCAATATGCCTGAGTCTCCAGATAAAATATATAGAACAGCTTCAGAGTTCAATATCTTTTGTTTTGTACTGGTAATATTGCAATATTTTACCTACATCATAATTTGTTAGCACTCCTAGGAATTGCCTTCATCTGGCTATATTGAGGAATACCAAATCAAATGGTGATTTGACTGATTCCATACTTTTAAAGTAGGGTCTGGTTTCCAACTCTCCCTTTTCCTGAACCTCAGTCAACAAGTGCTTTGGAATCATCGATATGTAACACAAAAAACGTTATTGATCTAACCCTTTACCAAGTGAAACGAGAAGCCTTATAAATCTGCTACAGGCTCCTTTTGAATCTATTTTGGGAAAGCAGTTTACTCTAACATTAGCAGCTTTTTTGCAGTTTTTGCTTGTTCAACATTTATTTCAATTCCTTCCAAGGATTATTTCTTACATGACAAGTCTATTTGTCGTTAACAACCCATAATGATTAAGCACAATGGGAAAAAAAATGTCTGGAAAATTAATTGATCACTTACTATGCTATATAATATTCTTACAAACTAGCCTTCACCCAAAGCATTGATTTAGAGCAAAATTTAGAGCACAATATGACACTGTCATGTGACTTCAAACACTTTGATGAAAATCATTGCTGTAATCAAAGTCTTGGTTAGAAGCATTGCCTCGCAATACCACTACGAATTCCTCAGAGTAAGGTTGTGGCTAAATTAAATTGAGTTTTGATCAAGTACAGTAAAACTTGTGTTAAGAGGCCAGCCTATGGGACAGAGTAAATTGGCTTTTTAAGACAGGTTGGCTGCTTAACACAAATTGATGCACACTATAAATATAACTATGGGACTTTCTGTAGTGGTTGTTTAAGGCAGGTTGGCTGCTTAACACAAGTTAGACCGTAACCGATCGAAGAAGATAAACTATGATTCTGAAATAATCATACTCTTTGAATTGCTTATAAGGAATTCCATCTAGCATCTATTTCAACTTGATCTATTAGTAAGCCTTACACATCAAATAATGCATTGCAACGGGAGAGTCTCAGAAAATGCAGCAAGTACCATAGTAATATGACGCTAAGTTACACCACTATTGACTTAAACGAACTCAAAGCAATTATAAAACCGTGATCAATACTGCTCTATAACACATTCCGAGCATGTAGTCCCATTTTTGCTGGTTATACAGGGGGAAAAAAATACATCGAGGGCAACCAAGTTAAAAATTCCAATATAGGACATTACTCTGAGTAATCAAATTCAACCATGGCAATTAAACAAAATGGAGGCATGCTTACAGATAACACAACTGATTGCATTCATCCCTTAACCCTTTCTAAAACAACATATTTTGGACTGCCCCAAATTGAAAGAGTTTGCAGCTACAATTCAAAATGTGATTAAATTGAAAAGATATTCTTCAGATAGAGCAGAAAACCTTGTGGGAAAAGGAGAAATTGAGGTTTTC